>JANQDE010000015.1:1321255-1780474 GCA_037157785.1 Cephalotes varians
ACACACACACACACACACACACACACACACACACACACACACACAATAATAATATGCATCGTTAATAATCGGCAATAATCATTCAACATTTATTGCAATTTTTCTTTTGAAAATCTGTTTGCTTTGAATCTCCCCTCCCTTTAATCCAATGCGGAAAGTGGATCACGTGTTCAATCCGTGTTCATTGCGGTTTTCCACGTCAATGTAATAAACTGGACGGATGCCGTATGGCTTCGATCAACTGGTGCTCGTTAAAGTAATGTCCAAAGTGTAGCGTCGCTTTTAAGATCAGCAGAACTGCGCATTGTCATTCGTTGTCGGAACGTACGCCGTGAATGATAGATTTCACCCACGTAAGAGTGCACCAGATACTTTCATCGATCTTGAGACCACTCGTGTTGGAATCGGCGATCGAAGATAATTATCGAGAAAGAGAAGGAGGAAGAAGAGAGTGCATAATCGAACGCGAAGAAAAACGAATCGAAGAAAAAATTATGTCAAAATTATAATCTGGTGCAATTATAAGTATTGCGATTTTCGGTTCAGTACTCCAGTTTAGTACTCGATATTTGTTTTCTGTAAATAAGTACGTGAAATATACGAGATTGTTTGAGTGAATCTGAAAATTTCCGAAGACATGTCGTTCTAAAAAGGTGAACGGGTTTCATGCGCGTGTAAAATAAAAATTTTGAAGAAATATCGCGTAATTTTTTGATCGCTCTAATTACATTAAAAATAATCAAAGTCAATCTCCATCAAAAAAAAGAAAAATATTACAAATGGAGTACATTAATTATCTCGTAACATCGTTCAATAGATTGTTATTCTCTGCATCAAACTTGCTAAATAAATTCAAACACGCAAAATGCGGGAAGTTGAAATCAAAATTTGATGTAAGTCTCTTCATGGTCCTTTGCTCAAAAATATCACAGATAACAGCAAATACATAATATCTTGCGAAAATAATTAATTCAAAATTAATTTGCGTTAATATAATTTTACCTATAGTGTGATAAAAATGAAAACGAAATACTGACTGATGCGAAAAGAAATTACTACGCCAACTGCGACAGCTCGATATGGATGAGGAGCTGCGAGGAGGAAGTAATCGAACCCTTACGATCGACCGAAGTCACCGGCACTATCCCCAAATGGCTGAAGGGCACCCTGCTGCGGAATGGTCCGGGCAATCTGAAAGTGGGCAAATACCGCTATCAGCATCTCTTTGACAGCTCCGCCTTGCTACACAGGTGCGTTTTACAGTAAAATAAAAGCCGACAACTCTTTTCAATGACATAAATAAATTGCACAGATTCGGTATCGCGGATGGTGAGATCACCTATCAGCGGCGATTCATCCAGACCGAGGTGTACAAGAGGAACATGGCAGCCCAGAGGATAGTCTACAACGAGTTCGGTACCACCGCGACGCCGGATCCCTGTCACACCATATTCCACAGGTAAGCAGGAACGAGAGAAAGAGAGAGAGAACGAGGTAAAGATAATCTTAACTGAAACATAAATTTTTCGATTAATGCGGAGAAAATTATATATTTGATATAGAGAGCAATCATGTCAAATCATGCGTTGCTTTCGCACTACGGAGTTGTGACTTCTTGTATGTCCTTTCTCTTTTTAAATTATTTTTTAATAATTTTTTAGAGTGGCCACGATATTCAATCCGAACAAAACGCTATCGGACAATTCTATGATTTCGGTGTATCCGTTCGGTGACGAATATTACACGTTCACGGAAGCGCCAGTGATGCACAGGATCGATCCGAAGAATTTAGAGACGATGGGCAGGGTAAACGCTTTTGTTAAATCTTTTTTGTTTTAAACTTAAATGATGAAATTCAGTTTTTAACATCAGTTTGCAGCGAACATTCATAATAAATTCTAATTGCAAAAACTATTTCTTCCGTATCACAGATAAACATGTCGAAGTACGTTAACATCGTAAATCACACCTCGCATCCTCACATTATGGATGATGGTACGATTTATAATGTAGGATTGAGTGTAACGCCGATGGGCCCCAGATATAACATCGTATGTTTCTATCCCAGTCGCGTAACTATTGGTAAGATATTCTTTTTCGTAAAAAGAAAAATATAAAGAGAAGTTTTTGAAAGAAGAAATTGAAGTTTACTAACAGCCGCATAAAAAAATTAATTTTACAATAGAAAAATAGATTAATTTCGAGTTCTTTCAAGTTTTAAAATATTTTAGATTATATTAAAAATACTTAAAATTTATATAAAATAAAAATTTAAATGATACACCTTAATAAATTCGAGCGATTATTTTATTTTCCAGATAATTTTGGAGAAGAAAAAAACCTCTCCATGTTCGATCAAGCGACGATCGTGGCCAGTGTGCCGAGCAGGTGGCTGCTAAATCCGTCATACATGCACACTTTTGGCATCACCGAGAATTTCTTCATCATAGTGGAACAACCACTGTCTATTTCTTTCGTCAAGATGATGAAGAACCACTTCAAACAAGAACCAATGATAAACTCCTTCAAGTGGCACGAAAACAAAAGCGTATGTATTTGTCGATGTGAAATTACATTATTAAGCAAGTTAAATCGTTATTAAGGTCGATGTTCATTATCAGACTCTCATCCACGTGATCTCGAGGAAGACGGGCCAAGTGGTGAAGACGTTCGTCGCGGAAACGTTTTTTTACCTTCACATCATCAATCAATTCGAGACTCGCGACAAGGAGTACGTTGTGCTGGATATATGCTGTTATCAGAACCCAAAAATGTTGGAGTGCATGTACATCGATGCGATGAAAGTAAGATATTCGCGCGACGAGAGTGATCTTCATGTAACGTCAATAATTCTTAATTCTTCTCGGATATTTATGTTAACATAGAGCATGCACGGAAACGCCAATTTTTCGAAGATGTTTTGCGCCAGGTCGCTGCGTTTTGTACTTCCGATGAGAAAACCGAGCCCGGACACGCTACCGGAGTACAATCTCATCACGATTGAAACGGTGCATCAGAGCATGTTCCGGGATGACAGCGAGTCTTTCGATTATAAGCCAAACTGTGACATCAATGACAATACGAATGACATTGAATACGACAATAAAACTAAATTCTGGCAAGGCGAGCACAAAGGCATTCTGCGGAAGAAACCGGCTGCTCACCGACTTCTCGACGGCAGAATTTTCGTGAAGCCGGAGCTTCTCTGCGATGTCGGTTGCGAGACTCCACGAATAAATACGGAGTACCATCTCGGCAAGGAGTACAGATACTTCTATGCGATCTCCTGCGACGTGGACTCGGACAATCCCGGAGCGGTCAGTTTGATAAGGGATTGCGAGTGCCCTTGTTATATAATTTAATGCGATAAGAAATGTCAGTGGTATTTTACATAAATGAAATCAAATTTTATTTGCAGCTTATCAAGATCGATACTTTCCGAAAGACCAAGAAAATGTGGCAGGAAAATGGTATTTATCCAAGTGAACCAATTTTCGTGCCGAACCCCAACGGAAAGGTATCAATTGAGCGCCGTTTATTTACTTGGAAAAATAAGAAAGAGACCAAATTACTTTTCTCTTACTTTTTTGTGTTTAGAACGAGGACGACGGGGTGATTGTGAGCTCGATTGTTTGGGCGAATGAGGAGACCCGAGTTGGTCTGTTGATCTTGGACGCTGTGACATTTACGGAAATCGCACGGGCTACCTTCGACACACCGGGACCGGTGCCTAAATGTCTGCATGGTTGGTTCAGTCTGAACAAGTAACCGAATGCAGAAGAGATTGTCGATTAAACGTATAATGTCATTAAGCAAAAACTTAAAAAGACTTTTTTGAAAGCTTAAATTAGTATTAAAAATTAAATTCATCATCGCTATGAGAGGGTTAAAGTTCGCGACGCGGCAAATTGTTTTTATCTATGTGTAAATTATTTTTATTAAGAAACTTTTCCCTTTCTGCTCTTCTTATTTCAAAATAAATTAAGTATAAGTGTACTGCATGATTACATCAATCTATCGGTTATCAAGCCTTGCAAATCTTGAATAGATGAATGTGAAAATAATCAAAAACAGTTCGCATTATTAGTCATTTTTTTCATGGTCTTCATATGTAATTACGCTGATAAATATTGTCGAATACATAAATATAATAAATTATTTAATGTCTTTTCATGATGCACAATGTATTTACAATCGGCGGATAGTGCCGTCGTATACGAAACGATAATATGCGACGTAATACATGTACAATCTAATGAGATGAAAATCTAGTGAAATGGAATGTAAAATGTACCTTAAATATTGTCAGAAATTTTTGCGACTCATCGAATGGCGGAATATTAAAACGACATTAGAGTCATTCTCTGAACTGCAACGATAATAATAATACAAAGATGTAAACAACATCATTTCAATTGCACTATGAAAAACTATCAGAATATAACGAATCAAAATAATAACTGCAATATACAATATAATCTTTTACCTCTAATATCCTAATTATTCATCTAATAGTAAATTACACAAGAAAATACTCTTCATTCTGAAACAAAATGCGACTTTCAGTCGTTAGGATACAAAATCTTCATCAAGATTTTTCTAATGACAAAAGTTGCATTTGATTTTAAGTTGAATAAATTTCTAAGCGTATTCTATGAAAATAAACACAAGTTAGAATTGTTCTTAGAAAAAAATCCAATGGATCCGAGTCATTTTTTTCGGCCTACTTCTAAATTAAATATAAAGAATGAAAGAGCATTGTCTACGTTTGTTCACTTAGTTCCATCCACAACACGGCGATCTTCTCATGTACTTGAATTGACACTAATTAACGATTACATTAATAAATAATAGTCTGGCACAACCATGGTCAGAAATTTACTAGCTAGAGGATCGTTGGTGTAAGAGCCCTATGAATGATCTTGTAGAATCATCACTAATCGAAATTATGCACGTTTCATCACGCGGGGAAATGCAGCGTTGCTGCTTTTGGCACTACAAATCACTTTTGCTTCGTCGAGAGACCCGTTCAGCCATTTAAAAAACTCACTTGATAGCGATAGACTCGCAATTTACAGCGTAAAGACGTATTCTCAGCTTGACCAAGATACGAAATTCAGTCTGATTCCAGTCCAGACTTCGCGCGTGTAAACCTATGTAAGCACACGCATTATCCTAATAAAATATACAACGGAGAAACATACATACATCTTCTCCATGATGTTTGTCGATGATTTCCGTGTAATCCAAAAAACGGACCTCGATTGCGACCTCCATCTATCTATCTATCTATCTGGTAAAAATAGTCTGCACACGAACGTGAACACGATCAGCGATCGCGTCACTTGATATCGTTACATTACGTAACATTACATATAATGGAAAAGGAAATTCTAGAACGAAGCTGCATCGCTTAATACTATCTCGCGCATCTTTCCTCGAAATTTTCGCTCATCTAACCCAACCTTAAGTTTTAAGTACGAGAGAAGTGTTTGAGAGAATATCGTTACGTATTACTCGCATAACGGCTCCATTGCTCTCGAAGGGAAGGAAGGAAGAAAGGAGAAACTTATTATTAAATAAAACATGGCTCTCTCGCATTATTTGGGCCGCGTCACGCGACAACGGCGACGCGGCTATCACAATATAAGCTTTCGTTCGTCTCGACACGGCATAACTTAGATTTTGTCCGCTTTCTCACAGTCCACGGAGCTTATGGAGTTTATCGCGTTGATGTTCTTGTTGCTCTCCGTGTCCGTCTCACTTTTCGTCAGGCTCGAGAGTGACTCAACGATGTGTGACTCGGGATGCATCGGCAGGATACCGGCGTTCGCGTCCTCGATAGCTTTTCTCAGCTGTAAAATAAAATAGATGTATGAAATTTTATGAATTAAATTAGATTTTATAATTTTCATCCTCGAGATCCAGTGTCCAATTTTTGCCGATTTTAAGCACTGGAGAATGTTGTACCGTGCATCATACCTCCTTCAGCGCAACGACTCCGACCAGCCTGCCGATGGCCGTTACGTAAGCGTGATTCACGCCGACCATGCTGAAGAGGCTGTGCACCTTCAGCAAGGACGTTCTTTCGACCAGCTGGAAAGGAGCCGGGTCGATGTGGCACCTCGAGAAATCCACCTCGAGTGCCATCTCACTCTCCTCCCACCGTTTCTGGTCTTCGGCCGACATGTCTATCACTCTCTCCCGAGGCTGATTAACATGCAAACGTTATTTACATATTGTATTCAGTGGAAATAACATGTTTACTCACCAATTGTACTTTCTTCGATGTTGCCGGACTTGGAGCCAACATGGGCGTGTGAGATTGCCTGTTGATGACATCTTGACTCCCTCTGGTACCCAGCTCCGGATCGGGATCCACGTCCTGCAACGTGGCGGACTTGCGGAAGATTGCCTCGAACGCCAAACGAATTCTGCGATATACGATTATATTGATAATTATTCTTCCACGTTCTATATTATTTAATAATTTCATAAATATATTTATTAAAAATACGTTTCAAGACGCTTGAGAAAGAAAAATAGGAAGCGGTAATATATGTTTCCTTATAAAACGTACTGAAGTAAAATAGATTAATGTATAAAATATATTTTTTATTATAAAAAATTGTTGATGCTAGAAAAAAGTGACTCGCCTGCTTTCCGCGCCTGTAACTGTCGTATAGGGCGTCACCGCTGGGCTGACTAGCGGGCTGAATCCCTTAAGAGTGAAAGAATTGGTTTTCTTCAAAATCGACTTCTTCGGTTGCGATCCAAACACCGGTGAATGATACGTATGCTGAAACGCAAGAAGAACCCACATTAATCCACATCGATGCGAGTGATACGCGAGGAGCAACGGAGAGAAACAACGGCGATTGACGTCAAAGTACACCGCACGAATGCGTGCGCGAACTCACATGATCGGGACCGCTGTCATTGTTTGGCAACATCGTTAGATCATTAGCACTCTGTCGCTGCATCTTGAGAATGTCCGGTGCCGGAATGACCTCAAATCTCGAAGGCCTCCTTGTCCTCTCCTGCTCTCGCAGCTGCCGTTCTATTTCCTCGCGCGCCCTCTCCTCCGCCTCCTTATGCCATTTTTGCGCAACCTGAAATGTCGACGATAATGTATAGAAACGAAGAATAAAATCGCGAATGGATTCCAAAGAAATCTCATTACCTGCAATCTTCTCTCACGACCGATATGCTTCTCGATGAGCTTGATTAGCGCTAATCTCTGAATCGATCCAAGCAGAATCATAGAATCTGGATTATCCACTAGCGGAAATCCGCGAAGCTTACGATTCTCCTTTAATATCTCTTTCAGCTTCTGATAGCTGATACCGTGCCATATGTACCTTACATCGCGAATCATGAAATCCTCCACGTAAACATTGTACATTCCTACAACAATTAATTTTTTATTATCATATTTTTGGTCGTAAAATCTGCAACGAGCAAAATCACAATTGTAAAATTACCTTCCTATTTAGTCCAAAATGTTTTGCAAGTAAAAATATAAGCGCACAATATTAGTTGCTAATTGAAAAGAAGTGAGTTGCATTAAAATGAAAAAAAATACCTGAACTAGATGGAAGCAGATCGGGCAGATAAGGCAACTTCTTGATGAGGATGATGCTGTCGTATATACTGGGCTGCAGAAGCGCGGCGATGGCATTACTGATCAGCACCGCTATCATTATGGGCACGATGTGTGTGATCTGACCGGTCATCTCGAAGACGATGACACTGACGGATATCGTGTGCGATACCGCGCCAGAGAACGCGGCCGCACCCACCGTGGCATATCCACCTAAATGAGGTAATTCCGCGACATAAATCTAATTTTGTTTTTTATTGTGTTCTTTAAACTCGATTAAAATTGCTTCATGTATTGATCCTGCATCATGAATTCTTTTAGATGCCATTTTTATTATGCCCGATATATTTTAGAAACATGAATCTTCATCGATTATTCGTAATTCGTAAGTGAGTAATTTTTTAAATATTTTAGTACAAAATAATTTTGTAATATTTTAGTACAACAATATTTTAATAATATGAATCATTGATAGACTGTTATATGCATATTCAATTAAAAATACCTGGTATAATGGGTGTAATTACTCCGCCATAACGCACACCAGTAGGAAACCAGAGAGCCATAGCCTCACCAACTGCTCTACCTAGCGCCGCACCGATCTTGAATACAGGAATAAAAATTCCAGATGGTACCGGCACCGTTGAACTTATAATGGAAAAGATGAACTGAAACCGAAGCCCGATTCTTCTATTCTTCTTTGTTTTTATCATATAATTCTAAGAATAAGAATAATTGTGCGATCGAATAATTATGTAAAAAAGTTATCTTCTTACGGTGACTAAAACGAAACTAAGGAGTCCGCTGAAGACGTCGGTGTACACCGTCGACCAGTGCTTCACGATATTCATCTCCTCGGCACTGAGATTCTTCTTCGTCCAAGTGAAATTAGTGAAGAGCCCGATAACCTGATCGTGTGTGTTCAGATCGCCGGCCATGAATTGACCGAGCCCGAGAGGAAACGACACAGATGAGACCAGCAGGGACACGATACCGGGATATAGGAAACGACTGAAATTAACGGCAATCGTCTTTTGATCATAATTCTACAGAAGAAATTCGTGTTGTGCGATCATCAAAATTTCGGTACGCGAATTCAAGTGACTTACTTCTTCTGTAAAAAGCTATTCATACTCTTGTTCTTTCGCATGAAGAGGACATATTGTCTGTGCAACCAGACGTAGAAGGCGCCCAGCAATCCGCTTCCTCCACCGATCAGAGCGAAGACGAGAAGCTCCTGCGGATCAAAGGGGAATTCCATGGTGAAGTTGGTGGCGAACATCGCTGTGATGGTCTCCTCGCGCTGGAACCAGATCGCCAGCAGACGGAACATCGTGGCGCCGCAGACCGCGGCGAAGAAACCGCGCCAATAGTTCCTGACCGCGAAATACACCGTGGTGACCTCGATGCTGAAGAGGACGCCGCCGATCGGGGCCGCGAAGCAGGAGGCGACACCCACCGCGCAAGCCGCGGCCAGCATCTCACAGTTCCTGCTCTCATTTTCATAGATGCCCTGGAAACTCGTGACCAATTTGGAGAGGAGCGTCGCGACGATGCTGGCAATGTGAACAAACGGACCCTCCTTGCCGAGCGGCAACCCCGAGCCCAAGGTCGCCGTTAAGCCGATCACCTTTGACATATCACGATCTTTATTGTCCCTATTTCAGTTTCGTAAAATTTTAACATTCTTTTAAGGACTTTAGAAAAATTATAATCAAACTTTGACTCGCGCGAACGCTCGATTTTAAGATTAATTTTCTCAAGCTTTTAATAGATGGATGAAATTCCGAACGTAATTAGCTAACCTTAGCAATCAAAGTACGAAAAGTCAGGTATTCCTTCAATGCCACGCCGCGTAGGATGGTTTTCATTTCTGGGATACCCGAGCCTATACTTTGCGGCGCAATAATATGCACGAAGCCGGCGCTAAAGAGAATGAGACACACCGGCATGGACACCCAGGCTAGGTACTTGAAGGCCGGATGCGTCGTAAGGTCCTGATAGAGCCATATCCTGGCTGGTGAAATGAGATAATCGTTAATGTGCCACATCAGTGTCAGTATCAAAGACTTCGCATTATTTTCTAATACTTTTGCACAAATCGAATTCTCTTAACTATCGATACTACGTTTTGTAATGATTTTAAGATTTAAAATTTTTTACAACTATGATTTTCTATATAAAAGTTGTCAATATTTTAATTTTGTACGAGAATATAAATAATAAATTTGTTAATGCTTTACAATATTTAAAAATATATAAATATTTTATATATATAATTTTTTTTACGTCAATAAATCTTGTAAATATTCTCACATAATAAACGTAATAATTATTTGAAATTTCTCTGAAATTCGAAAATAGAATTTATTCTCGAAATAGACTGACCGTTATTACACATGGAAATACCACGGTCCATGGCATAACTGATGAGTGCCATAATAATACCGAGGAGGGCAAGGAAGATCCAGTCCTCGCCTAGTCGGGCACCGGTGTGCTTCCAGGCGAAGGCCAGTAGGGCCAGCAGCTTCCGGCACAGAGGACCCCGCCTAGACTTCCGCAGATCCTCGGCCCTCGTTTTATCATACTTTCGCCTCGCTTTCTCGTGATACTTGAGCTTGCGTGCCTCTTCCTTCGCGTACTCACCCAGATCTTTCGTGTAGCGACCATACATCTGGAGGCAGCCGGTTTCGCGTCATTTCGAACATTCGGTTGCTTAATTAATCATGATTCATGCGCGGACGAGAGACGACAGACTTGTTCATTCGAATTCTAAGTCCATTTTGAACGATCCATAATCCGAATTCATAGTTCATAGTTGGAATTAAACGTAAGATTCGTTATGATACGACATTGTAAAATATAATTTTCGCATTCGGTATTTCTTGTATTCTCTATTTACATCAAATTCAGATTTAATACAAATTTTCTCGTCCCTCTTAGTTTTCATGTAGCAGTTGCAGTATTACTCAAAGAAAATTAATTTTAGATATATTTTAAATAAACCAGCTATGTTATTTTTTAAATAAAATTATGATAACGTATCATTCAAAAATTTCATGCAAACATGATGCAGAAAAATTATATGTTATTAATAAAAATAACAGTTGCATTCAGCATATAAACATCATTTAAATATTAAAATAATTTCGCTGTAATTTAGTATATCGTATTTCGTTAATCAATAGTATCTCTTCATAGAGAGATTTAATCTCAAAAGTATCGAGTACTTCGATACCATCTCTCAATCGGACATGTGCTATTTTAAATAACTAAAATCTCGAAAAATAAAAAATGACACAATATCGTTAGCAATATATTCAATAACGTTCATGATTTTTTTCTCGAACGCTTCGAATCGTAAAATCAGTTTGTCGATTAAACTTCAAATGCGACTCGTGTTTTATATACGTACCTATCAATAATCTGACGATAATTCGGCTTCGAGCTTGTCTCTGATGATAATCGAAACTGTCGCCAATTCATTCGCAATTACAAGCTGTTGATTGATTTAAAAACCTTTTTATGGCGTTAATCGGCGAGGAAAAACATATTAGAGACGCGAAAGAACTTTCCGCTCTCCTTATTGATGATTTAACACTTAAACGACCGTTTTAAAACTGAAAGACATCAACGCGAATACTATTTATCAAAACGAATGTTTATCTAATCCATGAAACAAGCCATTGTCTGTGATATGCATCTCAATTAATATACTCGATAAAATGATAAAAAATTCTCGGTAGATGCAGCGACGATCTAAGAAACGACCGATCGATTCATATTATATTTTTTCAAACATCATAGGATACGTAATTGTTAATTTAACACAAGCGTGTTATGCAAAAAAGGAAGAGTTAATGTTATTGCACGCTAAAAATGTGTTGTTGCGTAAACGTCGCTTCGTCAGTCATGATTGTCT
Organism: Cephalotes varians; assembly: GCA_037157785.1. Classification (NCBI taxonomy): domain Eukaryota; kingdom Metazoa; phylum Arthropoda; class Insecta; order Hymenoptera; family Formicidae; genus Cephalotes; species Cephalotes varians. Next base: position 1,332,781 of record JANQDE010000015.1, read on the forward strand.
GCACGCTGATATTATCGTCTTCACACGAGCGGCGATAGATAACAAGCCATCATCGGCGGACCGCAAGAAACAATTGTACGAAATTGTTCGTAATGGCCGTAATGCCGGGAAAACTGTGCGCTCTCGCGTCGAGAGATATCACGACGGGAAAGTTACCCCGTCGCGCGAAAACATGGTGGGATTAGAATGCGAGCACTTACAAGGTAGCTGTCGTTACAGACAAAGTATGCTCTGTTCAAGACCAAGGCCGGCAAGGAGAGCTGGGCGAGGATTTTCACGGTTTGCATCGAGGATTCCTCACTCGGATTATTCGACTCGCGGAAACTCGATTTTAAGCTTGAGGATGTATCTCTCCTTGGCTCCTTCTCCTCCATTTCGTAAATCACCGCACAATCATCTTTTTAATCTATATCCTTTCCACTATAAAATGCAGCCACGCGCGGACGTTCTTGATTTTTTCTCGAAAAACTTGCGTTTAAACATCATTCGCTTCCACTAAAAAGTGTATTTTATTCCGTCGAAGAATACCGAAGAATTATCGTCATCGCGCTAAGAAGTCATTAAGAAGTCATTAAAATTTTTGAAACTTAATAAATCTTAAAATCCGATAGTTTTGGTTAATGCGCACAATTTTTATTCTTCGTTTCTTGCGCATCCTTACGCAATGACTACTTTGAGGATAATATAATAAATCAATCAATCAATCAAAACGGCAAATATTACTCTACGTTATTCGCTTTCTTTATTGATTAATAACTTTCTGATATCAATAAATTTTAAAATTACCACGAGAATTTTGTACAGATTCTTTAATATGTACAATCTGCATTGTTTCTTCCACCCAAATTCTCAGATTCTCTATCACCATGCAAATCTTGTTCTTCAAAATATCACCCAAGAAAATATTTCACTGTTTAGTACTGACCCGCTAGTAATAAATTTTTAAATCCTTATGCTTTAATTATATTTATAATTTTGCTTACGCTTCCCGCGTAATACTGTTTACGTCTGTCACACTTTTATTTGCACGAACGATTTTAACGATTCGCGATAAACTTGCGGAAACGTCTGCGCGAGCTTTCACGCTTCGAGGAATTCTTTTTTTTATTTTTAAAAAATAATGCATCTGTGCGTGTGTGCACACGAACGCAAACTAAACGGCGACGTCTCGTAGATGTCTGCTTCAGTGAGAATATTTGTTGAAGTTTGGCAACAGTCAAAATCCTTATTTTTAGCATCACCCAGCCAGCGCCGACAGGGCGAAATCTTATTGTTTATTATCGAATAATCTGCGACATTTCCTGATGCCGTGTAAATTCACCTGATGCGCGCCCTAGTTTTCAAGATGCACCGTCTTTTAACATAAACCCACGTCTGTATAATGTCATTTTATTCGAAAAATTCTCAAATCTGAATTTTAACACATTGCACGCACGTAGTATATATGTAGGATTTATTTGTTATACAGTATGTCCCAAAATCTCGTTCAGAAATATACTTGGCACGAGACGCTATCTGTTATTTATTAGCCACTTACGTGGCATTTCACTTTTTTAAACTTAGTATTCTCGAAATCATTTATATATTCGGCGACGTATCAGTTTATTCATCCATCCGCTTCAAATTTATATTGTTCTCTAATCGATTGTTCGATAATCAGTCACGTTATCGCGCAAACTGCTTTAAGCTAGTAAAAAATAATATGGTGAGTAAAAGTAGCGATAAATATCTTTGAATAACATTTCTTTATCACAATTTTACACGAAAAAATGTGCGCATGACGTTATCTTAAAGATTATTTTGTAAAACAAGATCGAGCGGCAGGAACGAGCTAATCAAGATTCAGTCTCGATTGAAATCGATTGGATCAATGATCTTCATGATATGTGATATCACGATTTTGGCAGTGTATCCGAGACATGATGATAAATACGTGTGACAGATGCAGCGTGCATCGTGCAATTTTGTTGAGCGATATCTATCGTGACAATTCTGTACAATCGTGTAACAGTTCGAGGAATTCGGTTTAGCGCAACAGATACTTCGAGATAGCAGTTCGATTTAATCGCAGACTTAGAATTCTTTAGTCGCATGCATTTTAATTCTCGCCGAGCCGTGCAAATGAAGGAGATAATACCAATGAAATATTTAATAACCGCGCGGAGGGAACGATCGATTTGAATATGAAGATGTCGCATGAAACACGAGATTAGATAAGATCGGATCGGAAGTTCGATTCTCTAGAAAATCGGATCGGAAGTTCGATTCTCTTGAAATACAGGCAACATTTAAAAGCCGGCGGCTACATTCGCACGATCATGACGTCAATGGTGACCACGTTCCACTGGGCAATCGGCCCCTAATCCAATTTTAGTAATTAGGCCTAATCAATTAGCTATACGGATGATGAGCACGCTCAAAAATAAATTTCGCGAAATTGAATTATTCAAATTGTTCATTCGTTTCAAACATTAGCTAACCCAATTACTTTACTATTTAATCAACATATATTTAATCGACATTACAATTCATTAATTATATCGTTAATATAACTCTTGCAAATTATTGGCAGTATTCGAAAGTACTAATACTAGCCTACTAAAAGAGAACTAAGCCAGGCAATGGATGCACCCGGAAATTGCACGATCACGAGAGTGCAGCTTCAACCTGTGCTGTAATATGCATATACATGTACATGTGTATGCATATTAAATATACAAACATATGTGTATATGTATTGTAATACGAGGATCTCTTCATGCTGGTCACGCGTGCTCGATAAGCATAACGAGTCCCTAAAAGCTTATTCATGCATATAAAAGCGTTACTTAGAAAAGCGTCTCTGTAGAGATCGCGCGTACTCCTTTGAATTATCAAGCTCTTGCAAATTGATACGCGGATACGATTGCACGCGGATACGATTAAAATCCGCCTCGAATTCTTTGCATGAATGACATAAATCAAAGTCTCCTGCTACCGGGGAATATCTAAATTTAGATATCTGAATTTAGATATCTGAAATTAAAGCATTATCAAGATATCAGTTGAACGAGATAATTAATATATAATAGAACGATCATTATAATTATTTAGATAATAATTAAATTTTTATCGATTTTGTCTCAATTCAATCGCGTCTTGCATTACTTACAAACGTCACTGAAACTCCGCATTTACACCGCAGCGAATTGTGAAACAGTCGCGATTCGTTGGCAGCTGATCAACTGGTTAATTGCGGTGACTAATGTAAATCGTTACCGCGCGTTATTAAACCGTGTCCGTCGGACATGCAATCGCGAAATGCATTGTTTTCGCGAAATAACAATCAGTCTGAACGTCACAATTTTCAATTTGCAGCGAGATATGGAAAAGAGACACCTGTCGCTCGTATAATACTTGACGAATTACCGCGGTCACTTAATATCGCATCATATTATACTAAACTGCCAATAAATCGCGAACGTCTCATTTATTTCAAACCTACCCGAAGTAAATCGTAAATTTTGCCGCGCGAAGAGACACCGTAATAAGTAAAGTTACGTGAGAAATATTAGAGGCGTCTCTACCGCCGTATATACAATGCATTTTTTGTAAGTTCATTTTATAATATATATATTACAAAGAAGTGTAAATAAAATTGTAGAGAAGATAATTATATTCTCGCGACATCGTAACAAATATATGAATATTTTTTCAAAAATTACGCACAGATATTTCTAATCAGTTAATTTTAATATTATTTTCGTACAGTCTTCTACGATACAACACAAAAGAGAAATGCAAATTGAGATTTTTCTTCCATGTAATGCGCAAATATTAAGATTTATGCCGGCTGACGTTTCTAAATTTGCTTAAAGATTTCGACAGGCCGGACGTCACGCGGTAGACCTGATATTCTCTGTGTGATACGCGATGAGTCAAGGTCCATTGTGTCGTACATTCCGGCCAAGTATTACAGACAAATCTTTTTGTAATGTACATATAACGCTTGGTGTTAATAAAATAACACGAAATATAATAAATGTTAAAAATTGAATTTGTGTATTACAGATATCTAGAAATTATATCACACACTCTTAGAAATAATAATAAGAAAAATGTGCACGCTTCTTTAATATAGTCAAGTCCGACAATGGTCTCGCGAAATCATTTATTTGAAATATAGTCTCGCCTACTTGGCAATTGTTCAAAGGTCGCGCCATTCGGTTCAATGTTGCAGGATGGTTTATGGACCATAGAAAATCTCGGACAAATCGTCGCGGCATCAAATCGTTGCATCAAAGTTAGCCAAGTCAGTAATTTGATTGTAAAATATTAATTCTCGACAAGAAACTTGGAATGTAAAGCGTATCGTAAAAGCAAGTAATATATTTCAGCGAATGTTTTGTCGAAATCTTCAACTTATCGCATATATAATAGTTTGCATATGATGTACATCAAAATTTAAAAAAATTTGACAGAGATTTATATTAGAGTAAAATATTTGAAGATTTAACACGCAACGAACGTTGAGTCTTGGATTTGTCAGCAACAATAGTCACGGTTTAATTATAAGCTGCAGTCATTAACGTTAGTAGAAACTGCAATAAACTCATAGTCATATAATATATAATACGATTGTAAATGCCTTCAGAGTTTGAAAAACATCAGATAAAATGCACGACTTTGAAACATTTAGATAAAATGCATGACTTTGAAACATTGGCAAAACTAGCGATAAAGCGTGCGACTAACGATAATTTTCAAACAGCGTGCTTAACACAGGCAGCATATTTTAAATATTTGCGGTCGCTTTAAAGGACAGAAGACCAAGAAATCAATCCAACAAAAACCAACAAAAATTGCTTACAATAGTGTTAATATAGTCGAAAGGATCGAATTCTTGCTGCTCTTCGTCCGCATTTGGCGGAGGACACGGATAGAACGCTTGCGAAGGTCTAAAAAAAGATTCCAGGTTCGAATTTTCCTACTTAACATTAATCCCATTCTTCCGTTTTTAAATAATTTTAACATGATGTTAGAAAATTCTTAAAAATTATCTATTTGCTTCTAAATTCGCATCCAATTGTTTTTTCTTATCTTCTTCCTTTGAAAATTTTTTAAAATTTACATCCAAATATTGGATAAATATTTCTTTTTCTCGAAATTTTGGTATCTCTACTTTTTGCTAAGCGCTCAAGGAGGAATGTTCCGCGCGAATGTACCTGTGTGGTCGATTCCGGCGGTTTTCCTTTAATTTTGCCATTAGTCTCGTGAACTCCTCCCATTCTTTATCCACTTCCTCCTCGCTACCTTCCGGATGGTGATGCAGAGTCTCCTCCAGAAGTTCCTTCTTCGCGGTTTGACTCGCCATTTTTGCGCTTTCGCTCGGTCACGTCGATTTTACGGATTATACACCCACGCGCGTGCAGTCATTCGATAATTCCTCGCGATTAATGCTTTATGACCTCCTCTTTCTTCTCTACATGTTAAATATTCAGTTCTCTGTTTCCCGGAGAGAACCGAAAAATCAATTTACAGCCAATTGTCTCGCTTCGCCGTGCGTTTTTGTGACGAACCGATCTCTTCGCGATACATCAAACTCGTAAAGTTCCGCCGTGTTTCTTTCTTCTTCGTAGAATAACAAAATCAAAACCAATTTCTTTCCGTGAATTGAAGGAACGAGGGGAAATCGACGAGCATCGTGACACGCGATACACGCTGAGAAACACGACAAATCAGCAGGGAGGAATGTTAAAAGTTCGAGAATTGCAAGCGAGAACTCGTCGCACACGAAGCCAGTGAGTCACACTGATAGCGAGACGAGAGAGCCGTGCAATTCTCAGATAGAAGTCCCTATAGCCTAGTCCAATTTACGAACTCATTAGGCCACATGGTAGTCGACGTCGCACACGTACATACACGCGCGATTTTCCCCCAGTCGATCAAATTGCCCATTGTCAACGGACACCTCGCGTACGTCGCAGTGCTGGAAGGAATCACCACCCTCTTATCAAACTCAACATTTTAATTCAATTCGAATATATTAATTCAATTCAGAAGTGCAATTGTACACTATTTTGTCGATGAGAGCAAACGTTTATGTTTTGTTCTACATTTGCTTTTTGCATTTTTAATCAAGGGAACTATTTTAAAAGTTATTATTTGAAAGATGCCAATAATTATTAATCAATGTCCTATAGTCAGTTACATTCGATTCACATAGTAGAGAGAAAGAGAGGGTTAAAAAAATTAATTTTTATGTGCAATTATGTGAGAATTTTTTGTTCAATTCATTTTCCGCGGGTAATAAAAATTTATAAAAAAATTATGCGTTATGCATTGCTGCAAATGTAATTGATCCTATCAAAGTATCATCATGAGAGGAGTCTTATTGGCGGCATTTCTAGTAGCGACTGTACGAAAGCCGTACATGGCAATTGGCTACTTCCCTCGACGAGGGCTCGTAGGAAGCTGCCTTCAAAGTCATGAGTTATCATTGACCAAAATTACCACGTAATTTGATGGATGGTCGTCTTAACCAGCGTCGGTTGTCAGTTCCGATCGATGACATTTTTGATATCCCCGCGTTATTTTTAAATAATGGATAATATTTAATTCTCTTAATAAGCGTTACATGTGTCTGGACATCAGTTCCGTATGTGTCTATCCGCAACTTTGCAGTGTATCAACGAAATAATTGGAAATGAACGCAGCTCGCGCGTGAACAATCCGTAAGAAACGAATGTAAAATTTATCGTAGTCGATATTCAATTTTGTATCGTCCAAAATAACGTATAGCAGCACAATATTAAAGACGAGATCGTTACGTACCTCCTCGCACGGTGGTCGAATGCCGAGTGATTTTCGAAAGCGAGATGCAGATTAATTAAACAAGAGCGGTGATCCGGTCGCGCAAGCAAAGTCTCTAATTGTTGACCGATCGGGTTGTAAAAATTGTATTTTATTTGATTCGTCGTCTTATTTCTACATCGGACACCGCGATGCAAAGAGATAATACCGTGTGCGCGTATTACGCTTAAAAGCTCCGCCGAGTGCGCAAATTTGCGCCAGCAAATAACGCCGCGATAATGTAACTTCCGATGCGCCTCATGACTTAATAAGACTCACAAAATGTTTTATCGCTTTTATTCTTAAGTATGTTAAGTATGTTAAGAAATTTGAGAAAGGTCATGCAAATTCGTGAGAAGCGAAAGAAAAGATTAATCATATCGTTAAATATTACCTGCATTTTAAGAAATAATCAATTCACTTAATAATCTCGACGGACGAATATCGCTTCTACGTGTCCGAAAGCAAGAAACACAAAGACTAGACTCATAAAAGTACAAATAGATTCATATATATATATATATAAATAACATATATTTGTCAATGCATGAAAGTCGATCTAGCAATTAGGCACTTTTGTACGTCATTAAGTCAAAAGACGTCAGAAGATGTCGGTTTAACCTTCTTCAATTACGCGAAAATCCTATTTCGAGGTTTGCATATTCATGATCGTGTTAATGAATTTATTTGTACACAGCGCGAGAGATTCGCGAAACTGCGCCATTGCGTCTAAACAGAGCATCATTGTGAGACGACATGGAGATCGAGCATATGAGATTTTCGCCGATCGCGATCGCTGATAACAAATGTCAAGCGACAACGCTTAGCAATGATAATTAATCGATGAAAATTCCTGAAAAGTTGATTCATTGTCAGTGTAAATCTGAAATAAAAATCTTCCGAGGATGAGTTGACCTTTCAATAAACTCCGAATGATCAACGTTTTGCATTCTCGCAAACGATTATTGTGCGAGAAGTGAGACATTTCTTCATTCTTATATTTCTCATATCTCGTCTCGTTCGTATCGTCTCGTCCATGTCCGAGCATATTTTCGTTATTTTTAGCGTAATTTCCCCACGGAAATCGTTTTCACGCTTGACGGATATTCATCAATCATCGTAGTATCGTCTAATTGAATACTTTGATTTATTAAATCTGCTATATTATACTTGCGGTTGCAGTTGCAAAAAATGCGGATGTGAACACGAATCGAATATATATTATTCTTTGAATCACAACATATTCCAGTTTCGCCATTTTCACGTGATTTCGCTTGAGTAATAAAATTTTATCTTCAGATTAAAGAGCACATTTCTGATCGTGTAAAAGTACAAATAAAAGATATAGAATATTTATAATGTACTAGCGAGATATATTAGCGTGTGCTTTGTTCGGCAAACATTAAAGGCGACTGCACAGGCTGATACCGCACGTTGAAACCGTCATGGGAATGTAAGTTCCAGAACGCCGCGGATGTCCCATGGGTTCCATGACCCCCTGACAGTGTGTTAGATCGCAGTGAATTAGTTAATGCGAGTCACATGGAGCGGCGATGAATTATCGTGCCCGCGATGCGAACACTGCAGACGACTGCATTTTGGACAGGATCGTTTGTCCAATTATTGGATCTTCCTTCCTGTTTAGCTGCGACGGGGAGATGAATCATCATCGTGGGCTTAACAATCACTATCGCGTTCTTTCTTCCTTCGACGCGGACGCATGATTTGCAAATTACGTACATATATGAAAATTTTGTCACACGGTGCAAATCGAGAAAATTATTAAACGCGATGCAATAATGTGTGTACAGATTATTTATCTTAATTATATCTAAAAAATTAAATCTTAAAATATACATAAATTGGGCAAAGTCTTAATAATTTTTGTAAAAGTGTTTGCAAAACGTTTGTAGGTTTAATCCTTCGAAGAATTAAGAATGAAAAAATTATATACCATGATTATCGAGCATTCAGTCGGAGACGTGATTAAAGAGATAAGTCTGATTAACGTCGGCTGTGATGCCATTAGCCGACAGCGTTTTAATGAGTCATATTCTCTTAGCAAATCGTGCTTTATTAATTCGTTGATCATCTGTCCAAGTCCGAGAAAATTATACAAATTTTTAGAAACAAGTTGAGTTCTATCTTCAATTTTATCGTCAACAGTGATAATAACATAATAATTTCGTGCAACAACATATTTTTCATTTAAGTGTTTAATTGCTCCTAGCCCTTGGATTGTGCGATGAGCCGCGTTATCACGTGAAAAAATAAGATGGAAACAGCGTGTTTGCTCGATAATGAGAGGACAAACAAAGCGTGCCGATAACTTCTGAACCTCCTGCATCCACTGATTCGGGCTGAAAAATATGCAGAATCGGATCGGTCGTTTATCTCGCAAGAAATAAAATGTAGACATAAGTACATTCATTTTGAAAATTAAGACTCCCGTTTATTCACTGCAGCTATTTTGAATTGACGTCAGAAGCAAAGAAATATATATCATAAAAATTCTTGCAACGTACATTAAAATAAAAATATTTTTCAATAAAATAATATTTGTAATCGAATAGATAATATTGAAAACTTTCTTTTCGTTTCGTTATAAAAATAAACATAATTAATTCCTCCTCGAAACAAAAAGATAGTTTTCAAAAAGATATTTTATAAATCTATTCAAGTTTAATCTAGTTTATTATGCAAAATGTTTCTATTTGAATATAATTTGCAAGAATTTTTATCGTGTTTTTATCGAATTTTCTCGTTTCTGATGTCACTTTAGATAATGTGATGTGAGGACTCTTAATGTGTACATTTTTTTCAAGAAGAAAATATGACAATATCTTTGAATGAATGATTGTAAAGAATAAAGAATAATAGATTTTAAGATTCACGCTTGTCGACAGTCGATTAGCGTGTATGTAAGATAAGTCTTCCATAAAATCGCCTTTCTTATGATTGATTCTTTTCTTCACACATAGTCGCTTACGTAGATTCTCTTTTCGGAATAAAGTCAATGGTGATAATTGCAACTGACCTTCGCCGCGAGAAGCTCTAATTGCATCGTGCGCGGCGGACACTGTGCTTACAACGTTATCAAAAGTATTCACAATTATTTAATATTATATTTTATTATATTATATAATTATTATATAATACACACTTACATAATTATTATACAATTATTATATATACACACAATTGTTATATAATAAGAAAAATGTAATAGATGAAAGAAATATAATAGATGAAAAAAATATCATGGCAAAAAATTTCATGAGATTTTTAGAAAGGGGCATACAAAAGAGATAATTCTAACTCGATTCGTTTAACATATTCGAGACTATAAAAGACAAACGGTATGCAGATTTCTAAATTTATCGACATATTGGTCGAGACAATGCAATGTTGCGATTTTAATTCACATCTCGAACGCGGCATACATTTTAACTCTAAGAAATTAAGAACATTAGCATCTATAATCTTATTCTCTCTTGATAAGGACTGATAACGCGAACTCGACTCAGACGCCGCGTCTACGCGTCACTTGATAACCCTGTTTACTGCTTTCGAGCGAAAAAGCGAGAATAAGAATTTTTCTTAAATCTTTCTTAAATCTTTTAAAATTAATTGTATGGAAGTATATTGGTTTTATGAACTGGTAAAGAGAAGATATACATGTAGTTTAATTATGTATTGTATATAATATTATTATAGGATGTATATATATTTGTATATATATTTGCATATATAATGTGCCATATATAATGTATTAAAATATACAAATATAAAAATATTGTAAACCCGCAATCTTAATATAAAATCAAAAAATATATCATAAAATATATTATAAAAAATATATATTTTATAAAAAAATACGTTCGCATGTTTTCAATTTATATGCTCACAAAATCTTCTTAAAAGAAATTGTCAATATGCAAGTAAAAAAAATCGTAATTAATTTATGACACTTAAGCAATAAAACAATGATCTTGAATGTTCACGACTTATTTGTTTCTGATAATCCGCCGAGTTCCGCATTATCGGCAACACCCACTCGCAAAGACGTAACAACTGTAATCGAGAACGAGCGAGCAAGTCCAAGGCCGTCATCATCATCATCGACTGGCGATCAAACCGTAGCGCTACTTATGTCATCGTGCAAACCACAGAATTGCACGCTGATTTGCCTCGACATAAACATTATCCTTACAATTCTGAGATTGATATAATCATTTCACCGATTTTTATAAGTCTTACATCAATTTCGTTACGTTTCCAGATATTTAAGGAAGCAACCGTTCCATGAAGCGTATATATCATCATTTTTCGGATGCAATTTGAATAGAAAACAAAATATTACATAACGTTCATAAATCAATATCAAAACAGTTTTGTATTTATTGTCATAATAATTAATGCTTGATCGGACATAAATTAACGTTTAATTAATTTTCGATTATCTTCATACTCTATACTGAGGTTTATTAAAAATCGACCAACAATGAAACATAAAAAAGAAATGAAATCAGAAAGATCAGTTGTCGAGCTCTTCGTTGATAAGTAAAAAATCAAACGGATTTAGAAACGAGTTTCATCGGTTCTACGCCCATGTGTTTAGCGAACTCTTCCGAGGCCTCTAGTTGATTCGGATGATACGTGATTCCGCCCTCCATGTCGACCTTCTTCATATGCTGTCTTTCTGGATCGCCGGCAATCAGAATCGGCATCTCGCCGGAGGCGGGCAGATCTCTCAGTTGTTTGAGCAACATCGTCAATCTCTCTTTCGATCCATGCGCGAAGGCCTCCGGATTAATGGCCATAAAGCATTGCCCAAGATCGGCGACCTTATCGCCGGTCTTCCAAGGACGGATATTCGGTCCGAAATGACTTCCGGCCAGGATACCGCAGAGTATCTCGACCATCAGGCCCAGACCATAACCTTTGTAGCCAGAATTGTGTTCCACGCCACCAAGAGGCATCAATAAAGAAGCTTTGAAAGCCTCCTCGGCATTACGAGTCACTTTTCCATCAGGTCCGAGTGCCCAGCCCTCGGGGATGTCCTCGCCTTTCCGAATGGCCAGCTCGATTTTGCCCAGAGCGACGGCAGTGGTTGCCATATCGAGAACGAACTCGTCGCCGTCGCATGCGGCCATACCCAAGGACAAGGGATTCGTTCCTAGACCGGCTTTCATGCCGCGCGTCGGCACCATCAGCGGGCTCGTGTTGGTGCAGGTGAAACCGATCAGATCTTGTTCCATTGCCATCATCGTGTAATAGCCGCAGATTCCGTAGTGATTGGAGCCGCGCGCCGCCACCATGCCGATACCGAATTTCTTGGCCTTCTCTATGGCGAGATCCATGCAATACTTGCCAACCACTTGACCTAACGCGTTTTTCCCGTCTACGAGGGCTATTGCCTGAAAATTGTGAGATCTCCTACATGTAGCCACAAAGTCTATATTTCTTAAAATTTGGCGAGTCTAGTGGAACTTGAAATCATAATCTAGTTTCTCGTGTATTTTTTCAAAATTTCCTTCCTCATTAAAAATAGAATTTTTATATGCGAGCTTCTAAATAATATCGAAATTGCGATTCACTAAACAGCGGCACATAACACGTTTGATGCATTCTTATTCAAGGTGGTTATCATATACGCGAGCGCGCATGTCCGACGATACCTGTAATTCTCGCGAGTAAAGATATCGCTTCGAAAAGTAATTAGAGCCGCGTTAATTAGCGTCCGCGTGTTTATGACCGACCGCCAAATTGCCGCCTATGCAATAAATTATCGCGCACGTGCTTCCATGCTGTGCCGGCAATTTTCGCAACGCTAAAAGTAATTACAATGACGGTGATTAGTGTTCACATTTTATTGCCAATCGTCAAATTGTCAATAGAATTAATCGAAAAATTTTTGTTTTACTTTAAAGAAGGCAACACGAATGATTTTGTCGAATCGAGCATGTTCATATAGCATAAAAATGAAACAGATACTGACACAATAGTTACATTATAGCGTAATTACAACCACTTAATATTCATGGCCGATCGAAAACGCGATAAAGGAAATATATGTAAGGTTCACGAGCCGACGACAAATGCCTTTGCAAAGAAAGTAAATCCTATTAATCAGGGGCACGCGTATCTTATCGGGTCATCAGTTGTTAAGATAAAAGAAGGCTGATCGTATAAAGAAGAGTTTTCAGAGAGAAGAGAAAGTGTTCCGTCATCATTACTGCGGAATGCAAATACCATTTTTTTATGATATCATGTATGTACAACCTCCTTAATCGGCTTGGCATTCAAAAAACATTTACGTCACTGATAACATTCGCGCCGCGATCAATTGTTAATGAATAATGGCCTCGTGCACTCGTAATACGGAACGATTACAAAATTCCGAAGCAAGCTTGTTACGAGTGAATTACAGGATTTAAGAGTTCTCTTCTCGCGATATTCAAATTCCACCAGCAGCACCGAGAGAGAAAGAAAGAGGAAAGTCCGTCCGAACCTGAAAATCGGTGACGATCTTCGGCCGAGCAGCGGGATCGGTAATTCTGTTCTCGATGTCCTTCACGTACATTTGCATCCGGTTCATCCCATGGCTGAAGTGACCTCTGTAATCCGCTGTCATTAGATGATGACCGACGACACGCGCGTCTTCCACTGTGGTGCCGGCCTTGCACATGCACTCCTCGATGAACCTGATGACCTCGTCCTTAGGAACGACCTTCCGATCGCGATTCTCACATTCGGAGGACGCCATTCTGGTACCGGCGGCAACGGTGCGCGCGTGTAACGGCGAGCTACTCGTTAAAAGTTCCAAGAAACGACTGAGCATCGTTTTACGAGCGATGGTCAACATCTCGCCTCTGGTTCTTTCCGTCTTTCGATCGTACGACCTCGCTTTATCACTCAGTTCACCTTATCGAAGGCGGGTAGCTGATTCGCTATTTTGGCCGTGTTCCGACATACACTGACAATACTGAAAATCTATAATTTATGTTACTTAAGTTATAGATTTTCAGTACTGACAGTGTATATCGGAACACGACCTTAGTCGAACTAAATCTTGTGTATGTATTCATTACTCTAATCGCGATTTGTTTACTTTGCGTATCAATCGCGAGAATCAGAGATGCGCGATTATCTTCGATTTCCTCTTCAGTGCGCAATTTTAATGATGAATTGATAATACAAAGCATTGATTGTAGACACTAAAACGATACGATTTTTATTTTTTCTATGATGTTCATATAAATTTCTGAAATAAATCTTTCTTTTCATTTCTTTCTAGTTCCGTGTATTTTTAAGCTTCTCTACTTCATTTAAATTAAGCGCCAGATTGCACGAGAGAAGTCACGTGCTTGGCGCTAGGTTGGCCGTGATTACGTGTCAGTGATTACAGACTCAAGCGAATCGACGTTCTCCACTTACAACGATTCCCCTTCACGCACAGATCTAATTTCGCAGAACAGATTGCCAATGTTTGCTTCTAGGAAGAAATCGCGAAGGAAAAATCTTCTGTATACTTGCTTTCAAATATAACGTTTGACAGCGTGTCCCACGTGCTGCGTTCGCTCACATCGCGTCGTCGGCATTGGCGTTGCCTAGTCCAACATCGACGAAACTGTAACGCCTCTGTTGGCGGGAGCTTCAAACGCCGTTATCATTGTCAAAACAAAATTTATCAGCACAGAATTAATTGAGAACATCAACAACAAACTTTTTCAGTGAAAATTCGTCTTAACCGAACATTTCTTTACGGTTCTTTACATCCTACATATATACGTTGCATAAAAAATAGATAATATTAAAATACATGAGATGTTTATTGTTCTTTGGAAAACGATCATAAACATTTTTTTATACATTATTTATATATTATTTTATACTTTATTTATACGTTAGATCTGTGCAAATGTCCACCGATATTTCATACTACGTTCAATATCGATAGATTAGAAAAAAGGATGACATCTTTTTTGTGAATTTTCTTCAGATCAAAAAAAAAAATATGAATAATAATTAATCATTATTAACGGTAATTATAGCAACATAATAGATTCATATAGTCAAAAGAAAATACATGCTTATTTTGACGTTTGAACGTCGCGAATCGATTGCTGGAACATTGCTGTCGCATCTGCGATATTCGTCTCGCACGATCGATTGTGTATTCCGGAAAATTAGACCGCGCATATGAATCGTACTGCGAACGAGATGCAAAAAGAAGTAGCACGACTGAGTTACATAAACAAAGACGCGTATTCTTCTCGAGATGCATACGAGATCGACACGGTCCACCCACGTTGATCGCGCACGCGGTCCGATTACGCACGGATAGTCGTTTTATGCAATCGCCGCGACACCGGACGTAAGGAAGAGAATAAGTTCGACGGGGCGAAGTCACGCGAAATCGATTCGTTCGCGTTCTGTTTTTCTCAGTTATCCGTAGGCAAATCCATAGACGGATTCCTAGAATTTAGCATGAGGAAAATCCTACGATGCGTACGTGTATCCACAAAAACCGTTGCTGCATTAAATAATGTTGATAATTAGACTACGCCCATATAATTGATTCTAGATCGCTTGACGGACTGTGTTCGCTCCGCGATCATAAGGACTTGCTATTCCTTCGACTACCTTGAAACCGTGGCCTTTCGCCGTTTCGCAAAATTGCTCGCTTATTATTATATTGCAACTGTTCGGCTTTTTCAATCGCAACATATAAGCAATTCGAGAACTCGAACAGAAAGAAGAGAAAGAATGGCAAGCTGCAACCTTCTGCAAAATTTGTTCTAGGTTTTCTTTAATATAGATGGTGAAAGTTATTCGCTCTCTGATTTGCAAAAACATAAAAGATGATTGTTTCAGAATTGATCGATTTGTTTTTAAGATCCAAAGATCTTATATAGTAACTTATTCTTTCTTCTTATAAAAATACTTTCGATAGAGAAACGCTATATTTTTTAAAGTTTTTTACTTCTAATATAATTTCTATTTTTTTATATTATAATCTTAAATACTAAAAAATTAATTTGTTAATTAATTAATTTGCGACGAGAATGAGATCTCATCTCATCCTCATCGCAGAACTTTCGCGATTCCGAATCTCTTTTCACGAAAGAGTTTTCATCGTTATCGCCGCGAGAAGCAATTCCAGCTTTTCGTAAACGACCGGCATTATACGTGCAAGGACGTGGAACTTTAATCACAGAGATAATATAATTTACTTATTATTTTTCGTTCGCGTTGGATGCTTATCTCGTTCTAGAAAACGCGAGAATATTAATGGGCGATCGTAAACAATAAATGAGCTCGTAATATGTAATATTAGCAAATTGAAGTAAGAAAGAGTAATACGGAGATTTTAATTAGAGATCCAAACGAGCGATTAAATTAGTTAGCGCATTAATAGCGCATTAATAGAGTTCTGATTGCGCTTAGAGTATTATACATCGTGCATTAAAATATGATATGATTAAATATAATTATTAATTATTAATATTTATTTAATTATAATTGTCATAAAAAAAACTTGAGTCACAGCTCGTATTTTCCGAAAACATGAAGCAGTTGGTCTCGTATAACACGTACACATCTCACGTCAAAATCAAATGCAGACGGATTTGTCGGTTGTGATTCATATATCATGGCATACATACGAGATTACATCATAAATATTTAATTTCATAAATACAATTACGAGTTACCCAACGAGCGACAGCCGTAAATAGATTGAAAAAAACAATCTGTGATTCAAAAAATTGACTTTGAAAAAATACAATAATCTCATAAGCACGATCAAAAACATATTTTTCACTTTTAATTGTATCAAACTAAAAAATGAATATTATAATTTATATGTAAAATTGTAAGATGTAAGATGAATATATATTAAAGAGCACAAATAATGACGTGATCGTATCATTTTTAATTATTATTGTCAAAAATATTTCGCAATATGACATCAATTGGTAGATAAATTATATGAGCAAAAATAAATGTTTTGATCTAAAACATACTTAAATACGCATAAGGATTTATGACATACTTTAATCACCGATATCCTACCTTCTCCCAATAACTTCCATTTAATTATAAACACACGTTATCGAGATCACTCACGTGAGCCATTATAAGTGTCGAATTTTAATCGACTGACAACTTTTAATTGCTCAAGTGTTGATCACATGCAGAATAGCATGACAGAGTCACGCGACTGACAGGATAGATGGAATTATCATTATCTCGATCGTGAATCAAAAGAAGGATTAAAAGAACATTAAAAAAAAGAAGCTTTATGAAAAATTGCAACTTCTTGCAAAAATTTGTTTCATGTCTCCGCTAATTTCAATAGACTTTTTTTTTATTCTTATTTTTGGCGATTCCTAGATAGAGTTTGCAAAATGTTGAAATGTGTTGAAATGATGCAACAAATGTAAATAAGAAAAAAAGAAGATTATTTCGAGCATGAGTTATAAAATTTAAACGCGTCGTTCGCACGGTACGAAAGCCACGTCTAATCTTAGTGAATACTTTGTTTCCTGAACGTAATAAAATAAATTGCTCTTTACATTAAGAGGCGAGACACGGCGAGCGTGCTCGTAATAACAGTAATACTACAGATTATATTAATAATACAGACTTTTTTTGCAGACAATATTCGCATAATAATTCGATCTCTCTTAAAGATTTAAGTCTAACATAAATTTTATACTCAAAGATTTTTACTTGTTACGTTGACAGAAATTTTATTATTTGCTATCTTAAAATTTCTTCTCGAAAAATTGCAATCTTGCAATCTTTCTTTATTGTCGCTGATCTGTCTCTATTCTTTATAACAGTTTCTTTCAGTTCGTGATTCAAAGTCGGATTCAAGACATCATGTATCGAAATGAGGAAAAGAAGGAGAATCCGCAGGTGCATATGCGGTTGAGGCAGCAAGTTCGCGAGGAGCGTGCATATGCGAAAAATTTCGCAAGTAACATACATCGGCACGTCGGATGACGAATAGCGGTTAGAATTTCGCGATTGCATGGGGTGCTCCGCATAGCGACGCGTTCGAGGTCACGACGCATTGTCATCTCATTCGAAAGCACGCGGAAAGCCTGAAAATCCCGGGCAGACTTGGCAGGCATTGTGATGAGCGATCTCGCGAATCCTCTCTAGCGACTCGTTGCAAAATAGAGAAGAGGGCAGATGGAAATAGAGAGCGACGTTAGAATCGGCGACACATTTTCGCACAGCTGAACAAACTTCGCAGACTCAGACTGAATTTAATTATATTTAATTAATCTAGATTACGCCGCGAAAATATTTTTGTTATCACGTTCCGTTTCGGCGTTGCGCGGATTGATACTTTTATACATGCTAACGTAAATAAAGATGCTATAGATAATTCACATTTAGTCATATACTGATTAATTCGTAATATATATTACTAAAAAAGTTTCAACTTAACGATATCAGTTTATGCAAAAATATTAAATAAAAAATAAAAATTGTGAGTTTCAAAGTAATCAGTGAAACAAAGAATGTTTACATGCGCAATTTTGCGATTGATACAGAAACATGCACTTCTGTAACATGAATAAAATTATGAGAATTCTCTGATAAAGGATATACGATATGCATTCGCTATGAAACCACATCCGTAATATCAAGCTGATCGGAAATGTCATTTCAGCTTTCTAGCCATTTACCGATTTCTCGCGAAGTTACTATTTGCTTTATTGATGTATTTATATATATCATGTATAGTGTCGCAAAAAAATGAATAATACTATAAATATTAATGTAAAAATTCATACACAAATATAAAAAATGTAAATGCGAATAAAAATAATCTGTTTGTTTATATTAATTCATCCTGAAAATATTATAATCTTAAAAACTCGCTAACAATAATTGTCTATATGCAGATAAAAATATTGCAGATATAAATATATGCATATCTTATTTATAACCCAATTAATTATTTATAACCGTAAAACCACAATAAATCTTTTTTTTGTTTATTGTGATAATCTTATTTATTGTAATCGTTACGCACGTCGGTAAAATTTTTTATTGCAATAATCAAATATGCATTGGATCGTGCACTCCCGTTACTGACGTACGAATCAATCGCATGGCAAGAAAGCGCGAGGATGCACGCGAGAAAGTCAAGCACGTGCTACTGACATACAGGCTCGTTCAAAATATATTTAACAATTTTGCGAACACGTCTTTGAATAAGATGCAAATCTCTCTTTCTCTCTCTTTCGCGCGCGTACACGGGCGAATCTCCCTGCAAATAAATTCAAAGAGTCTGCTCCTCAAAAAATTCTTTTTTTGAACACGAAATAAAAAAAAGGACGTATTAATGTGCGAACATTCTATCAATTTAAATCGTATTCTAATTTAAATTCTAATTTAAAATAAAAAAATTTAAAGGAATATCGGTTAATTGACGATTATAAATTTTCTAGGAATTATGAAAACACACATGCATATTAAAAATAAAATTACGAACTCGATATATGATTATAAATGTAAAACATTTTACATTATAAACTTTTTATAATTTTGGCTGCAAACTCGGTATATAAACAACTAGATGTATCTTCTGAACGTGCTACTTTTAGATTATTATTATACTTTTAGACAAAATATAAACATATTCAAAGGTATAATATCGTATAAGGAAAAGTGAGTTTTCGAGAATAGTTTTGAGTAAGTCAGTAGAAGATTCGCAATAGAAGAGGAGACTATTTGCGACAACTAGCGGCACTTCGGTCAAAAATAAACAAAGATATAGATTATATAGATATAGATATAGATTTTTAAAATCTTTACAACACGTCATCCTTGGCAAGATTTACCATTCCCTCTTTCCCGTCTCCTCTTCCAATAATAAAAATATTGCAACAACATATTTAGAGTCTGTTCAAAAATAATAAAGAGATTCTAGGCTTTGTCAAGAGAGAATTAAAAGTTTAGTCGATTTGATCGAAAGTTTATCTGTCAGAAACGCGTCTTGACGACAGGTTCTTTGCTCGATTATTGATATTTCTTATCGATATTTATTTCTCTCGATGATGAATCGTAAGTCGTAAAAATGCAAACTTTGTTGCGGTCGATAATAATAATTTACGAGCGTTCAAAGATCGGCAAAACAAATGTTAACGGCCGCACTAAAAAGTTCACGATTTCTGCGACAGTCAGGAGAAATTGTGTATAAAATTTATATTGTTTTTCTACCTCATTAGCATATTCAAAGGTAGAAAATTAATGAGAAAGAATAAATAAAAAGTGCATTTTACAAAGAAAACGAGAAACAATATTCTTGTGATTATACTCTGATAACTGTCTTTTATTTTCTTTTATTTCCAAGTCATATGAAAGTCTTATGTAATATTTATCTTCGATATTTTTTTGCGATCTGCAGATTGTGTAAGACTTCTAGTGATGTTAAGCTGTAATTAGTAATATTGAGAGTTTAAAAAGTTGATCGTAGTGTTTCTTGGAGATTATAATAGTGTCACGAAAGTATTAACGCTTTTGTAACGTAATAATTTGCGACATAAACAAACTGATTAAAGTCACATAAACTATGATTTTTATCTAAATATTATTGCTTGCTTAGGCAATAAAGAACTAAAGAGATTCAGGTTTTAAAAAACAAAATATTTCTTCATAAATAATTTATGATTATTTCTCGTTGAATTTTGTGTAGTTCTTAAGTGTCGTCTCTCGTTCGATTCGTCTGCGCATGAATTTGGATTACCAATATCTTATAACTTAAACCTGTTACAATGTGGAGAAGCTTGAATCACATCCGTCATTCCCAGAAAGAATTTGCTTTTAATTGAATCACAAGCCGACAATATAATTTAATCTTATGTAATATAAAATTATGCAACACTTAGGATCGTCTTACTTTTCCTTAATGTAATCAGGTTATTTTTAAAAATTAATTGTACGTACAAAAATTACACATATTACATATATTTATATTAATAAATTAAAAATTATCAAATTTTTAAGATACTTATTAGCATTATAATTAAAACTGACGATCAATTTAATTCGTGATATTACTATTCTAGCTTCAGTTTAGGATTGCATTGCAAGTCCGACAACCATCGCGCAGTTTATAGAATTGAAAAATGTGTCTAAAATTTATATGAAAATATCATTAAGCATCAAAATCCGATAAAATAAAATGCATTACTATTTTAGTTTCAGTTTAGGATTACGTTAGAAGTTTTCGACCAAATAAAATTTTTTCCTTTATTTGTGTTAATTTAAAAATTGATAGGTGACTCGATATGCTATCAAACCGTTCCCTATCTTTCAAAGAAATTCGCTTCTTTGAACTTCTCCACTATCTTTCTACTATATTTTCGAAAGCCTCATCCAGGTAATAAAGTAAAAATAAAATAATAATTTTGCACAAATTAATTCGCAACAATCATGAAATTCAAGCGGAATACTCACCAAAGTGTTCTGATATCCCAATCCATATTCCTCGTTCTCTCTTTGACTGGAAGATGCCATTTTGACTTCCTATCTCGCGAGACACACAAGACTAATTCGAAAAAATTTTTCCAATCGCCGCAAAAAGCCGCTTCTAGGAAAAGGCACTGAGGCAGAAAATAAGAAAAGGAGAAGAAGGAAAGATGAGCGTGGGAAGAATTGCAGATAAATCTAGTGTTTTTTGCGAAAAATCATACTCTTGGAGAGCGGAAATTCAAAAAAGATGAAAAAAGCTTGATTCACTTTCTGTTTCTAATCCACAAACTTTGGTCCATTAGAGATATCGGATCTTCTTGTTGTTCTTCTTTCTCGTTCCTTTCCCTCGCAGTGACAGTAATTCATTGACACTCTTCACCTCGGGTGCAACATCATCGGTTGATATTGCTCGACATCTCTATTCGTCTCCCTTTTTTTCTTCCTCTCGAGAAACTCCGATTTTTGAGCGTGAACGTCACAATTTGCGATAGTCGATGACAAAATACGTGAGAATCGAACGAAAGGTCAATACAAAAAAAAATCTTCCCTGTCAAGATAAATTCCTAGCGTACAAAATGATCGGATTATCCTCTAATATAAGAGTAATTATCGATTATTGTTCAAATTATAATACGAAACAGGACTAGGAACTAGAAACCAATTGCTGGAACAGCAATTCGCTTGTACGTATCTTCACTTTGATAACTTCCTATCGCCGTTAAGTACTCCGAATTTATCGCAACGATAAGACCGCACTTTAGAAATGATCTTGTCACTTGCGAATATGTTGTTATTTAATTCTTTAATTCCACTTTAATTTCATGCAGATATTTTCAAATTGTTAACCGCGCGAAGATCGCAGAATCGAATCGAACCTCGTGCACACGCGATTTAAATCGCGGAGACAACGCGCTTTCGAAGGAACGCGAAGAGCGCTGCAATCACGTGGACGCGTCGTTAGCTTTCGCAGTGCTAAAACAGCCGCGAGCGAAAGATAAAGTGAGATTGAAAATATCGTCCAGTCACTATGCAAACATTGATTTGTGCAGCGCGATCGGCCAGTGAACGATGAATTCGTGATTCGCCGCGGACAAAAAAAATGTTCGAATTCAACGATCGAACCTGCGCCTTTCAATCAATCCGAAACGCTATCGTCTTCGTAACACACAAGGTGGACTTTCGAACTAGTAAATATTGACGCTGAAGACGTTTTGCGAGCCAGATACGCTCACGGTAGTGGCGAATAATGCGACTCGAGAGCTCTATCGTATCGTCAATAGAATCGATCGACTTCGTGCAGCAAAGTCGAAAGTCCTCGTATTTTACTTTCTGAAGTATTCCGCGAAATTCTGCATAGGATCTCGAAACATAGAGACTTTCAGATAGATGTATCCGTCGTACTGAGCTGTCCAAAAGGAACTCGGGGAAGATACTTTACTCAAACGAATTCGTGTCTTCGAAATTCCCGATCATTCGAAAGAGAGAAGATGCGCGATTAAGCGAGATTATCTTTTAAGACGTCGCTCGATCGACTCCGAATCGCTCGTACGAAGAAATGACAATCACCCGATTCCGTGCACGCGATTTACCTCGTAGAGTGCGGGACTTTTCAGTCAAGGATCGTCGATCGTCGCGGTGGCGGCGCGAAATCGCTTGTGACAGCGGAACGCGGTGAGAGAGCGCGCTTCGCTAGCGCCTCTGACTGCCCGGCTGGACGGTCGTGAGCCGACTGATAGGTGTATGAATGAAGCGGCCGAGATTTCAGTCACTCTCTATGTTTGCAAGAAATTCAAAATCCTACACCGACGGCAGCGGCGATGACGACAGTGAGTGTCGCTTCTCACGATCGATTCCTCGGATTCGCGCGACGCACGCTGACGTAAAATCGCGTAAAGGCCCATCTGCATAAGACGCGGGACGCAGAACGCAAGTCGCATAAAGCAAACGGTGGCCGCAAAATTTTTGCGTCTACGTAATTTATATAGATACGCAGCGAGCATTCTGCCTGAGCTAATATGCATATCGCACAATTGACAGTTGCTACATTATAACAGGATACGTCCTGATTGACTGGGATCGTTTCGATTCAGGACGCATAGAAAAAGTTGAAGTATGCCCAATTTTTGTACATCCAGCATATTGAAACTTCTAACGATCGTTAAATGTCACGTTGTGTTTAATCTTCCGACCTGCGATCTTCGGTCTGCGTCTTATGTAGATAATAGGTCTCTTCATAAGCCGCTCTCTCGCAAGATTTCGTTAAATTTCGTCGCGATGCAATTTTGCTATTGTATCGTGCGAAAAAAGACACTTTACTGGGATTTAAAATCCGTACTCGATTATCGTCAATTTTACCTGTCTTACATTTTCATGCATTAGAGATGATAACTTTAGAAAAAAAATTAATTTTTGCAATAAGTACCACGCGAATCGATCCTGCTAATAAAATCGTAGCCGCTTTGATTTATGAATTAGTATTGCAAATCATAACTACGACCTCATATTATCAAACTTCTTCAATCGACTGATAATATCAGCAAAAGATTCGAGATATATAAGAATAAGCATCGTCCACTGACTCGAAAGCGGGAAAAGTGGATTGACATTTCCCCGTGAATGTCTGATTCGAAAGACGCGTAGCTTAACTTGATCAAACGCGATGCAATAATTTTTAACGAATCTAATGTCAAACTGTGGGTGACGATCTCTTTTCCTTTTCTCCACATGCTATCATTTCGTTTGCACGCGATTTACAACTACGTTATTACGAGATACGAGCGATCGACCTTGACCATCGCGAATTCGTCGAACGATTCGCGAACGTATGTCGACGAGAGAACGATACTAATTAGCCATCAAACGACACTGTCGACGACACTTTCGAGCTCGATCAGATGATCGAAGAAGTAAACAACGAAAACATATCAATGCTCGATAGTGATCGCTGTTCTGTTTTTTTTTAATGCGGAAGTATCTTAGATTATTTTTGTATTGAATTATTTCTATGCAATATACATAAAAAGCCATTCGAACAAATAACATTTAAAAATCAAATTATTTATATATATGTAAATTATTGATAGTATATCGCTGAAAATAAAAATAATTTGATTTTTCTTGTGTGACATACAGAGAATATGTTATCGTCACATGTTATGTACAATAGAGATGTAGCGAATTTGCATAATTTATACCGCGATAGCGGTAACCGTGCGCTTCTTGGTATTTATGCGAACTGTGCTACTTTACAATCCATGAACGTATTTAAGGGGGGATTTGAGGAAAATTTTCAAACCCTCCTGATACGAATATATTATTCATTTTTCCATTTTTAATTATAAAAAATACAACTTTATTTTTTACTCTAAATAAATTTGTTGTCAAAATATTTTTGTTGTTATGATTACATTTTTAATAATATTTAGCAATGTTTCTCATAGAGGAGATCTTTCTGTACTTTTTCTGAATTTTTTTAAAATTCTTTCGCTACAAAAACGATCATAAATATTAATAACAATAACAATATTAAGGAACTACACATTTTGTTTTTAATAATTATATTTTATATTATACTTTCTTCAAGAAAAAAAAAATAAAAGTAATGATTTATAAAATAATATTTTTCCCATTCAAAATCAGGAACGAGGAGTCATTCTAAACACTAAAATATCCAAAAGAACAATTCATTAACGCAAATAATTACTGTTTATATGATAATAGAATTGATAATCCCTCCCTGAACACGCTCATGTCCATTAAAAGTTTTACACGTATCACGTGCTTATCATGCATCTGCAACGTGTAATTCTTTTTTCTCTATTTTGCAATTAAGATATTGCATTTGATTAAATAAATCTTTCTCCAAGAACAACTCTGAATTTTAGGACTTTAATTGCAAAAATTGTTTATCAGCAATATATACAAGTGACTTTCGATCGAAAATGAAATCGACGTTGTTGTCGCGGAGCGGAAGAACATCGAAGCATAAATATTTATGAGTGATCGACATTTTCTAGACGTGTCATCAACGTAAAATCCGAAGGGGCATCTACAGTAAAAATATGCGGTTTGTAGATCACCGTCATTTTTAGCGCAGCGTCCATTTTTATGACGCTGAGCAATGAAAAGTGACTCAGTGTTCCTAATGACTCCAATACAATTTGACGTGGTCTTGCGGTGAAGAAAATTATGTCAATTGCGTATTACGTAAAGTATAATTACTTCACAAAAAAATTGCAATTTCGTTCGGTCTACTTTCAATTATAAGGAACGACAGTGAGGAACGACAGGAGGCTGGAGGAGAATCGAGATATTAACAACCTCGGTCGGAAAGAGTGTACAAATATTATATATATTATATATAATTTGTAAGCATTGCTGTAACAAGATTAACATTATAAGAATAACCCAGTGTTTATTTTACTTTCGTTAAAAAAAGGAAGGCCACCCGTATTAATACTGGTTGTTAGTCTAATAATCATGTGCTTCGATACAATAGTAAGTCTCAAAAGTGTTCTTTGTTCCCAAATTTTTGTGCGGACATTACAGATAAACGTGTAATTCGTATTCGAGGTTTATCTAGTTCTTTGCGCTCCCCTTGTACGTACTTTTTATCAAATATATAACTTAGCCTAAGAAAGAGGATGGTTGATCGGTATGACACCGTGTCTTTCCTTTGGTACAATGCTATCATTTTGGAGAATCGGAGTTGTCCGAAGACGAACTTGGCACAACCGAAGCTATCACAAATGAACAAAAAAACAAATGTAACTATGCAGAAGTCAGAGGCATTAACACCAGAAACTAGATTCTGTAACTCTTAATGACTGTTATCATTATATTGGCTACTTTTAGCAAAGTAGATCAGTAAGCGCTCAGTGATACTTTATGATTGGTTTCTACACTTAAATCCTGTGAAAAATTAAAGGAAAATTATTAATCATATTATAGAATCATTGAATGCTCACTGCTTTGTATGCTAAATGCTATTTCAGTTTTTTTTACCATATATGATATATGTGCAATGTAATGACAACAACACTTAAGAGTTGTAGAATCTAGCTGCAGACTCATAAGCCTGCGTCGCGTACTCACCAATAATGATGATTAAGATAATAACACATATGATGCCGAGGATGAGCATCATTTTGAGATTCTTCCACCAGTATTTTCGCTTCAGTTTGCCGGCGTGCTGTTCGAACTGCGTCGCGCCCTGCTGCAAGGCATCCGCGCGATTCTCAAGCTCTGAGAGCTTCTGATCTCGCTCCAGCACCTTCTCCACGTTAACCTTCATTATGCCTACGACCTCGTCTACAGTGGCCTGCGTTTGCTGCAGCTTCTTGCTGGCACCCGCTTGCTGGGCGTTGTGCGGTCCGCCCATTTCGCCCCCTGCACCACCACCCTCCATAGTCCTAAAACAATAACAAGGACTCCTTCCGACTAACCTGTTCCATAATCACGACCTCTCCTCTCTTTTCAATTTACGATCACCATGCCTACGATCTCAGATTGAGCGAAATAATATAATAAAAGTAATATAAAGAACATGAGTCCCTTTGTAACAAATTTGAAAGAAATTGACAATAATAGGTACACGCCCATAACCTCAAAATACGCATATGTTTTTTAAATAGGGTCTATTTGTACGTTTGTCAATTTACAGAATATTCATCGCTCCATCTTGTTAATAAATAAAGAGGGTCCGCGTTAAGATGAAACCACATGGAAGTACGAAATACGTAAAAAAAAGACAAAATAACAAAAGTTTAATCATTAGCGCTACATCCAGAACAATGATACTACAATGATCTCGCTATCGTGTGATCTCGTACAATTACATTGTTACCTACTCACCTATAAAAATATCAAATGCAACACAAAGCTAACTAATTAAATCTGCAAGGAGCGATAATATCGCAAATTACTTGCGATGACGGCTACTAGTTTACAATGACATCAGTGGATGACAGGATGACAGTAATGACAAAAGTCGAAGATGGCGATAATCGTGACGTCACGAATATTATAAAGCTTGTGTCAGACTATGCGCGATTTGTGATCGGAAATAGTTCAAAACCTACAATTTTTTATTCATATAAGATTTGCAAACAATGCAAACAAACGTATTCGTCGAATTTGCACTCGTTTAATACTCGTGTCAGCGCTAGCGGAGCGGTTTTTTTGACGAAATCAAAGGATGCGAATCATCACGAATCGCACATAGTCTGGCCGCGCCATAACGTGTTTAGCAAAAGATCTGTTTTTTATTCCTGCACTCTCTGAACTCGTACACACGGTGCAATAAGTTGAAGTGAAATAAACATATATTTACTTCACTTCAACTTATTGCACCGTGTGTACCAGTTCAGAGAGTGCAGGAATAAAAAAACAAACCTAAAGATAGCTTTATCCATAATATACGCAACGTATACCAGAGAGAAGCCTAAGAATGGCCATGCCCACGATTTAGCTGTTACCTTATTTCGAAGCGCCTCTATGTTCATAAAACGCGTATCTGCGATAAGTGCGATCTAGTAAATTACTAAAAATCTTGCGTTTTATATGGTACAATTCTAATAATTCTAATAAATAGATCGCAAATATTCAGCAAAAAAAGCATTGTGTGCCGCTTTATTAATATTGTTAAAAATTTTTTTTTTTAATGAACTTATGTATCTAATTTGTGTAATCTGGATTACACGAAATTGAAACGCGCAAAATGAAATTTCCTAAACTAAAGCGTTATTAATTCGTGTAATCCAGAATTAATAAGATATCTTGAATGTACACAATTGAATTGTATATTTTATATTGTATATCATGTAGTTTTATTCATGTAATTTTGTTGTAATTATATTTTATTATATTATATTATATTTTATTTTAAATAAAAGAAATTATATGAAAAAATAAATAATGGAAAATAAAATTATTCAAAAAAAAGAGGACCGCCGATTGGATTGGCGGGGGTGGTGGAGGGCCTCTCTTGCATGTTGATCCGTTTTTGCCATTAAATTTTGTAATTTTAAATTGAGTATATCTTAGAAAAATTTCAAATTTGATAAATACCAATTGCAAATATATTCGACAAGAACGGAGCAACCTGCAAAAATAAGTTCATTAATTAATTTTTTCAGTGGTTACTGCTAGAATGGAATTAAATCGTATATTGTCAAGACTGCTCAGTTTTATCGAAATATGCGAAAAAAGTAAGTATTATCAATATCTTTTAAATTTTGATCTTATAAATTTAAACAATGATTTTTTTAGAAGTCTCGAAAAACATCACTCGTGCGTGCACTTGACATGTGTGTTGGAATTGGCGGGAGTGGTGAAGGGCCTCTATAGATTAGTTCATTTATCGAAGATGTGTTAAATATCAAGTTAAAAAAAAATATTTTCTTGAGAAAAATTTTAAAGAAAAATTTTTAAGTTATTTAAAAGCGGGGCTTGACCTCGTAATGTTCAGCACCCCAGTCGTTCGTATTATCTTTTCGATCACACTTGATACTTCGGACTCATTTTTATGAACTGGGTACATAAATTACACAAAAATTTTAATAATTTTTCATAAATTATTGTGAGAATTTATTATGAATTAATGAGAGCGGTATAGTGTGACATTAAAAGTCACACAAGTCTTTGTCTAATCCACCTCGCTTCTTGATATAGCACGGAAGAGAACCACAAAGTCATAGACTTTACCTACGCGATCGTGGACATTGGCTATGTAGTCCACGTTTTATGGATATAGACCGGTATTTATAGTCCGATCTTATATTTAAGATTGTTTTAAGATCTCATCCAACCAATGAAATGACGCTATATGACCATTTCATTGATCGGATGAGATCTTAAGACGATCTTAAATATATATAAGATCGGATTATGAATACAATTAAGCCATAGAGGCGTAATATCATAATAAGGTAACAGCTAAATCGCGGCCATAGCCGCTCTCAGGCTTCTCTCTGCGTATACTATAGATAAATGCGCGCGTATGCGTGAAACGGAACGCACCTCAAAAGAGAGACGACAAAAATGCACGTCATTGATTCGATCTTTTTTTTTTTTTCGTTATAACGCCAATAACATAATTTATCAATCAATTATAAAATCTCGCGAATTGCTGTCATGATTTAAAGAGTCAAAATAGTGCCTGCCCGCGCCATCTAAAAGCGGCGATTAGATTTATTATGCCGGTAAAAACGATAGTCAGCTGAGCTCAAAACTCGAGAATGACGAGATGGCAATATCACGCAATAATTAATGTAAAAATGTATAAACCTAAGTGGAATAATTAAATTATATTCATTATATTTGTAACAATTAATTGAATTAAATTGAAAATGATACGACAGGCAATCATTGCAAAAATTTATATGAATGTTTAATATCTTCAATGAAAATTTTTCTTGGAATATTTCATATAACTTCAGAATTTTATGTAACTTTTAGAATTTTCCAAAATTTTTGTATAATTTTACAACTTTCTCATATTTTCTCATAATTTTTATACAAATTGGAACATTTTTCAAAAATATCTATAAGTATTATAATTTCTGATAATAAGTATTTATAATTTCTGATAAAATCTGAAAAAGTTTAAGATTTTTTTCAGAAATTACTGAGTGAGAGACCTTAGAAATCTTAAAATATAAATTTCAGAATTCACATGTGAAAAATTCTAAAAAAAGATGTAGACTTTTCTCAGTATTTCTGAAAAATGTTCCAATTCGTATAAAAATTCTGAGAAAAATTTTTACCAGAGATATGTTTGCTATTTTTATATAACTTTCAAAAATTCTATAATATATATAAAATGTACAATTATAACATATATTTTAAACTTTTTAAACTCTGTATATATACAATATTTTCCTTCTTATAAAAGATTCAGATCGAACGCGAACACTTATAAACGGCGTCATTTGAAGCAAGTTTTTATTGAAACAAATCATTTATTCATATTCGTTCGCTTAGTGCAGATCCATCATGTATCACACTAAAAAGCATCTTAAATATTATTAAGAATATCAAATTGAATTGCAGACTCTGTATTGAAAATTTATTTGATCGCGAATAGTAATTGCAATGACATTCCAAGTATCCACTTTCGTCGATCGGAAAAGTTAATAATAATAGTGATAATTTTATCGTATACAAGTTTAATATTTTCGAAGCATGTACACATGCAAGATGTACTCGTATATGCGACATACAAGATGTTTTAGCAATACTGTTGCTATGAAATCTAATCGTATAATAATGTAAAATAAATAAAACAATAACGTAAAAGAAATAAAATAGCACACATACTCCTAAAAGAAGTAAGATAAACATGAATTTATTATGAAACTCGTAGAGACACGATAAATCGAGTGATGAAATGAGGAAAACGAAGAAGATCGATATTTGACACGAATAACGAATTAAAATATTTGATGGCGATATTAACAAAAGAGTGGCTCAGATTTTTGTGGATCAAATGGTCTTAATGGCGAGTGTCTGGAATGAAACTCGGTCAAATTCGGTCTCGGAAAGAGGAACGTGCTTCAATGACGCCGCGAGCAGCTGTTTCTCGCCGAGGAAAGCGGAAGCTTTTGTCTCGCGATACGCAATGATCACTTACCGCTACGAGCTGCCATAATCGGGCGTACGAGCAGTAACGCAAAAGCATCTTCGACGCTGCACTGTCGTTCACCGTGACACCTACGTAACTCACGACGAATATCGCGACGACGGCATAAATAAAACATCTTGCGGATGTCCGTGCGCGTATTCGCACCGCGTCGTTGCAGGAACGTATGCAAGGACACGAGGATTCGACTTGCCGAGAACGGGGTGTGATCAAACCGCATTCTTCCAGCTTCCGATGCAGCGATAACGCGTCCGAAATTTAAAGCCCACTACTGTTCGCGATAGATTTATCCAATGCACAAAACATTCAGACATGGAAGGTACAGGTCAATTAAAATTCTATTTTACACATTAGGTATTTAAATCTGACTTAACACACTCGAACACATGTTAAGTTGTTGAAGAAGCGCAGAATTTTCTTAACACATTTCTCCAACGACGCACTGTAATCGAAATTGATTCTCGGATTAGAATCATTAACGCGTGGACGTGCAACAATGTATTTAAATCTATTTTAATGTGTAGAAGCAAGAATCACCGCGATTATTCCACGCTCATGAAACGCGATTGCTTCAAGTTACTCTCGTACAGAAATAAACAATTAAGCGGACAAGTTTTGATTTACATTTTATGTGCGCTTTGCACAGAACGATTTCGAGCTGTTTGTCGATGTAAAATGGAATCGAGGAAACGCGCGTGGCACCCGATGCTCGCGGAAACGTTCCTGGCGGTCGTGTAGGGTGTGTTCGCGCATGGGGGTTGCGCGACAATCGTCGCCACCGTTTATCGACCAAAGTCGGGCCGCACGTGCGCAATCGGCGAGGTTGGCGTGTCGTCCGTCGACCCTGCAACCTCGAGAGATCGATTCTTTGTGTATCCGCGCTTTCGAAAACGTATTCCCCGCGTTCGCCGATCCCCTACGGTGTCCCTCGCGGAAGATCGCGCGATCGAGGGTGCTTTCGCGAGCGGTCGCGGCGTGGGAGCGTGAATAGAACGCGTCGCGACGAACACAAAGACGAAAATCAAAGTTCGAGGGTGAACCATCGAGATATATCGCTCGGTCGCACGCGTGCGCGGCAGAACCGACAATATCGCGGCGTGCCGCCTAGAAATTTTATCAATACCGCGGCGGCCATCTAGCCTCTCTGGCAGTCGCTCGCGAAAAGTTACACGCCGAACGCCGAACGACCGATCGACCGGGGGTGCCGCCGAGCGAACCGATCGACCAATCGACGAGGATTACCGGAACAGAAAGAACAGGCGATCGATTGCGGGCAGCATGTGAGTACACGTGATAACAATACGAATCTTAAACAATCGCGTTCGGGAAGAGACCCCCCCCCCCGGTAAAAGTCCGAAGGTCCTCCGCGAGGACGAAGCTTTGATATCCAACCCGTGATGTCGATTGCGAAAATCTTGAACGGTTCCTGAACAGGGAGGTGAACGAGTCTTTCTTTCAGGCAGTACTCCGACGAGTAGTATCTAAGGACGACGTACTTATTCAAACGGAATAATTAATGTAATGCATATTATTAGCTTCGTGTTAGATTTGAATTGAATTCACATTGCGGTATACCAAGGAATAATTTCCAGACTGCTGAAACATACTCATCGATAGAACACCAAGCGTAAAATACAAAAACGGGATGATACGTTTCTAGCTTTCGCTTCGCGTCCGTACGAATGGCGATTGTTTCGTAGAACTGCATCGAGAGTGAATCCCGTGGTCATTCCGTAAGCATTAACCGTGTGTTAAATAACCGTGTCTCTTTGAGAGGACTACCTTTGCATAAGACTATGTGACGCATAACTAGATCAATGAGCGATTAGAGTGGAACGGTAACTATATTCTATCGCACTATCGCTCGGTAGAGTCGCGATTTATCCACGAGAAGCGATAAGAGTTTGACGAGAAGGTGCGGATCGATGAATTTTGCGGGTGTGAATGCGCAAAACTGCGTAAGGATCTCGTAAGGAGCCCGTGACGACTCGGTGAAGAGGATCGCGAGAATCGCCGTTGCTGCGGCGCTTAGAAAGATGCGTTTTAAGACGCAATTGCCGAGGCTTGTCGCCGCCAATCGATCCTCCTCGACCCGTCCGTCCACGACAGAATTTCCGATAGAGTGTAACCGAGCCCCGAAGCCCGGCCCGTACTTGCTTTCGAGAGAAATTAATCGAAACGCGGCCCGCAATGCCGTGGTTCTTCGAACCTTTCGAGGGATGCGTGCACCATAATGTATTCGCATCGACCCCATTCGAATCTTTTATCTAGAGGGTAGAGTAAATCGATCGTGGAAAAAAATATTGAGGAAATGGGCACATCGCGTGAAAATTTCCGTATCTCTATCGTTGAATTACTTCGTGTTTCAAATTCGTCGTTTGCTTTTCCGTTAATTATTGTATGTATATTCTGATGGATTCATTAATTTAATTATTTGTTAATCGCAATAGAGAAAACTAGACGCGGTAATCGGACGCGTAACGCGGTATAACTACGTTAATTAATCTCGCTTTTGAACGCAAACTGTTATAGCCTTCTAGTTATTTTTCTAATTTTTCTCATTATGACCTTTCGCGTCCGGTTTCTATCTGCTCAGCTCGATTATACGCAATATACTCATTCAGCCAATTGTGGCGACATATTTATCGAAGTAGCATCGTTGCTATCTGCTCGAATATTTCGCGATCTTGGACAATCTCGATGGAGGGGCGATTCGAGCAGGATGATTCAAGCGTCGTCTATCGTTACGACGCCTACACATCGTTGGTAAATGACCATGGAGCTCGATCTTTTCGAAGGACACATGATAATTTCGAGAACCGCTTTGCAGTCGCGGATTACGGGAGAGATTAAAAAGCGATATCGAGTCACGTTATCAATCCCCTTCCCATTTGACAATTTTCTCACTTTGTTTATGAACGATCGCGATTAAAGTAATCGCGATTGGAGTAATCGCGATTGGCGCGATTGGCGCGCTTGGCACGCGTTCTTTGCGCATTTTGTGTGATCGCCTAATTATGATCATACGTGTACACATACACATATATAGTCGAGATCAATCGCGCGAAACACGGCGTATTGCTACTACATGTCGGCTCGCAGTTTCTATATTTAGATAATCAATGATGAGCACATTTACGGCAATGTTCTACGGCTTTGCTAGACGAAAAGGTGCGCGTTCATACGTAACTTACACACGCGTTGCGACCCGGGTGGCGAACAATGAACCGTTCGCTGGATTGTTCGTGCGTCGATCAAAGACGACGGAATCCTCGGGGCGGCGGCGAATCACGATATACCATTGCAATTTGGTCTTTGAAAGTTCCGATGGTTTAATGGAATTGCCACTTTCTTTTAATAAGGTTTCTGAATTATTGAAAAAACTATTGATGATAAAAAAATTTTGTACCGAATTATATAAATATATTAATTTACTACATTAATTTCATACATTTTGCACCATCCTCTCATTATTTATTTTAAATTATTTGCAAGTAACTCTCGAATGAATTTTTTAATGTAAAAAGCAAATGATTAAAAAAAAATGAAAAGATTTTCAAGTAAAAAAAGATTTTCAAAAAGAGCGTCATTGTTCTATGCAATGCAATGCAAATCCCATAAGTATTCAGCGTGAGTTGTAATTTAATAACAAGGATGAAGAAGCGGTACCCGCGATCGATACATTAATCTCATTATATATCCTATTTTACGTCATGGGGTAAATATTTCTTGGCTTTTGCGCGCACAATTCGTAGCTACGGATCAGAAAATATTTCGATATATGTCTACTAGCTATATTGCAAAAAAATAAACAGTAGCAGCAGGAATTTTTATATTACGTTGGAAAAGCATTTCAATAAATAAAAAAATTTTTTCGCGTTTTGAGAAACAAATCATTCTCGTTAATCTTTCTTTTATCAATCTCGTGATAAACAAATACATTGAAACGGTCAACAATAACAGTAGAAATTTTCAAATTGCTTCAAAGAAATGCTTCGACAAAGCAAATTGCACTAATATATAGAAATATCGCAAACAGTTAAACGATATAGTTACGCAATTTTTTAAATCGAGTTAAATTATAACGGTATAACAATTGCTTATCGATCATTCTGCTAAAATATACTCAACTGGAATTACGTGAAAATTTCGCGACGGATGCTGGACGGCAGCGACCGAATATTCCGACGTCGCGTCCAATGTCTCAATGGGAACGATATGGAGGAGAGGCACGTATGACTCTCCTCTATGTTTAACTATTCCCACCGGTATTCGAATAGTCGATCGATCGGCTGTTGCCACTCGGTCGTTCGATCGCCGGGCCAAAAATAAAACTCGCAACCCATCGCCGACCGCTTTTTAATCCGCCATCGCACGTAGCCGGCATTTTTCCGAATCATAGATATCGCTAACTACGAACACGTATTGCTCATAATCTTCGCGATTTACGTCACGTGTCCCCGCCGCGATGCGACATTTATATATAAGTATATAATAGATAAGTGTGGAGCTTTTTCTGTGACAAGAATTATTACAGATCGATTGGTTTCACCGGTGTGATTACGTAATTGTTTTCTAATTTTAGTTAGCTAATTAATTGATAGATTACGACAATATATGACAGCTATTATCCTTATTGATCGTGCTTATTGTCGACATAAAATTGCAACTTTTCATGATCATTTAATTGATATGAAAAATATATTTAACGAACGCGGAGATTTTATGATGAATAGGACGTCAAGTCGGGAAAGGAATGGAAGATCTAATTATCTCGGTACATAAGTTGTTAAGTAATTAAATCGGCATTGCTCGCAGCGGTATCGCGAAAGGTCTCGCTTTGTCTCTCTGCAAAAGGTCAGACGGCTTGTCGGAAACCCCATAGAAAAGAGATCCACAGAACGACGTGCGTGTCCATAATATATGCGTATTTTCCTACCCAGGACATTTCCATATACAACAGATAAAAAAAAGGTCTGTGCATTTAATCCTGTTTAAAAGAGTTTTACACAATAAAGAATATTGCTACAAAGCGCTTTTTTCTCGCATGTTTAAAATAAGTTGCACGATGAGCAAGACAAAGAATCTTCTTAACCAGTCAAATATTTTCGAGTACGATCAATCAAAAGTATATTCTAAATATCTAAATAATTCCATTTTCGCAAACGCATCTTAGATTCATCCCAGATTTTATAGCTAAAAGCTTATAAAGTCGTTCATGAACGATCACGATTTGCTTCGAATATTCGCGTGTGCGTGCACGTGTGTTCTAGATTACAATCTCCTGGGGCCACACGAGTAGCCGACATTATCAACGACCTTTTCTCTTTTCATATCCGCTTGTCCAACAGCCAACTATCTTTTAATCGCGAACACGATGTGCCCCGGGACAATGCGCTCGCATCATCGTCGTGTTATCATATCCTCCTAAGAAGCGCGTGGGAGATAAACGCATTTTCGAAGTAATACGCATCAAGTTTTTGTTACTAAACGGCGCGAATGGCAAAATCGTGTCACGAACTTTGCCCTTTCGCGGTAGTTTCCACCCGCGGCTCGATATGGGGAACAGCTCACGCAACATCCAGCACCATAGAGCAACGGCGACAATTCCCGGCTCGCGCGTCCCGGGATGAGTGACACCCACCCGTGTGTTTATTTTGCTTTTTAGAGCTGTCGAGGAGGGACGCGCGCGCGTACCGAGAGATGCACAAATAAATCCTACGCACGAACCACGAAACACAAGCGTATCGATAATAAATACGCGTATTTGACAAATATGGTTTCGACGGCGTGTTACACGGGCGGTCGAAAAATATTCACCTATCGGCGCTTATTTATCTCGAATTCAATTTTCGAAACACATATTGACATTCGACTATGATTATTCTATTTCTTTTATAACGTTCTATTATTTATCAATTTAGCGAATTTTGTCGAAGTAACGATATTATACAGATATTCCCACGAGAAGTGATATATTCGTAAAGGATCAGTATAGTCGTTATTTCCTCGCGTCTTTTTCCGCAGGGCTACGGAGGGCGGTTTAGCACCGGATGCGGCTGCAGGTGCCGGCACCGATGGCATCGTCGGTGGTCCTAGGACGCCCCAGCAAATTGCCTCGCAGAAGCGGCTGCAGGCGACGCAAGCGCAAGTCGACGAAGTCGTCGACATCATGAAGACGAACGTTGAGAAAGTCCTCGAACGCGATCAGAAGCTCTCCGAGCTCGACGATCGAGCAGGTGAGATCGATGTTCCAGTCAAAAATTCCGTGTTAAAAAATCGGCGGCGATCGTTTTAATCCAAGTGGAAAACTTAATCGATAGTCAATCCTCTAAATTAGATTCTATTCTGCCGAACTATAACGTATTTTATTTTATAATTGTAAATTATTATTTTTTTATTATTTTGTAATTTATAAAATTTTTATGCACGTTGTTCTGTTGTATACTGCATTTGCGCGCACGCGCACGTGCGCATTAACACCATTATATTCATCAATTATTTTATAACTTTATTATTTTATGTCACTTCATTGTTCGCGCTGCTTCTACGTCAGGTACTTATTCATGGTAAATATCGTTTGTTGCACGTCGAGAGATTAATTAATGCCTTAGAAGAGCAAAAATATGCGCTGTTGCATCTCCATCAAAGAGAATATTGTACAACTTTTAAGAAGATAGAATTGTAACACGGATTTTCTCTCATGTCACGATTGTATTGCATCACGACGCGATATTATATTATTATTCACGACTAATGTATCGCTATATTCAACAGAAATAAAAAATATCGTGGGAAAACTACACCTTCCATTCATGGTATTGTGATAATAAAGTAGTCCGACCCTGCGCGTCTGACTACATGTTGATATCGATTACTGTGACACACTCGAATCGATGCCACGTTATGTGGCTGGTGAACGTCGATCTTTTCTCACGCAATCCGCATGCACATTTATTATTTGCGCAAACGTATATTTTCGCGTTATTAAATATTTTCGAAGAATTGTTTTTCTTTCCCAATAAAGTTATTGCTTTTTTCGATTATTGATATTATAGGATAATTTTTATTTAAAGAATTCTTATT
Source organism: Cephalotes varians (assembly GCA_037157785.1). NCBI lineage: Eukaryota > Metazoa > Arthropoda > Insecta > Hymenoptera > Formicidae > Cephalotes > Cephalotes varians. The sequence goes on from JANQDE010000015.1 coordinate 1,370,843, forward strand.
TTTCGAAGTTATACTTAAAAATATCCGAGATAAATTCGATGATACAATTGGCTTTTGCAGATGCACTCCAACAAGGAGCGTCACAATTCGAACAACAAGCAGGAAAACTAAAGAGAAAGTTCTGGCTACAGAATCTAAAGGTGAGCGTTAAATTTTATAAGAGAAATATTTATGACAGTAATCGAAATCTTAATATTAGTAATAATTCCCCCGTTTGCTTGTTTTAACAGATGATGATCATCATGGGTGTTATCGCACTCATCATACTGGCCATCATTGTCGGTAAGTGTTTCACTGACGCACCTAACGTTTAACAGCTGTCAACACTGCCATAATTGTTTAAATGTTCTGTGCCATCTCGTTCATGTATATCTCGTCCCAATTTCAAGCGACTAATTCAGCGTTTCTTTCTTTTTTTTAACTTACGTCCATTTGGACACGATGTGTCAACTGTTTATTTAAACAAATCATGGAAATTAATATTCATTTTTGAATTCGAAATTGAATATGGATTTTTATCGCGATTGGATGAACTCCCATTTACAGTTTATGACTTTGACGATGATTCATCATATCATCTGAATCAGTCGTTTCTGTCTAATGTCTCTCTGTCGATCTATACCCTTTGTGCTAAGGAAACGTCTACGTATAGACGATTATGTTTGCACGATGCAAAAAATTACGCGATGTGACGAGCGAAATGTTGTCCGCAGATTTGCATAGCTTTTGAGAAATACTCTCGGAGAGATTTCTCGAGGCTTCTTGAAGAAATATGCCGAAACGAACTGTTTATCGTGCTTTGCCTGAAAATTTACGTCAACTATTTGAACTCGATTCATCTTCACGAAACTTGATCGAAAATATCATATTCGCGAGCATCTCTTTTCTCTATTTCAGAATAATTCTCATTTCAAATCTTACAAATTTTCTAGTTCCTAACGATATCATTCTGGTACATCTTACGAACGAAATAAGAGTTTCGTTCATAATTAAAACATTAACTTTTCTTGCAAGAATATGTCTTTATCGCGCGAGAAAGGCGCCGCTATGCAGCGTGATCCGTCTGAAAAAGTGTCACTCTGTTTTTTCCTTTTGTTCATTCATCATCTAACATGTGTGAAATGTATGTATTTCTCTTTTCCCGTCTAGCGAACTTCATGTAGGCGCGCTGATTGGTGGAAGAGATTTGTGTGTGAGTGAGTCTGAAGGTAGAAAGCAAAACAATTGCGACATTGCGTATTGTTGTTGTTTCTCACCCCGTTTCTCTTTTTTGTCGTAGAAAATGTATATCGTACATTTTTCCGATTCCATTCTCATGTTCAAATGTTTACTGTCCGACACGTAAAAACTTCCTTCACTCCGATATTTAAAAATTGTCCTTAATTTTGATAATATAATGTCAATATTGCCAGTTTTATAAAAAAATAATTGGATGTTTTATTTAAAAAATAACAATAACTTCGATTGTTAAAATTATGAATCTTATAGTTAGATTTGATAACAAATTGTAATAATATTATATATATATATATATATAAAATTATTGTATACATGATGTACAATTATCGTATTACTACTGTAATATTTTATTATTATGACAATTTATTATTATGACAATTTTTCTCACACGTTGATTTTACAAGAAACACGCAAATGCATTCGCGCATTTATAAAACTGGCATTTTTAGTCGGTGTTACATTATGTCTGCCTGTGATAGATACTTGCTGTATCTGTTGCTACGTGTATATTCTATATAAGAACTTTCCATCACTATCCAGCGTCGTTGCATATTTATGAACTCCCGATTTAATTGAACCATTCCAATTAAGAATCGCCGCGGCGATACACCGCGACCCTTCATAAATTTCAACGGCATCCTTCTCTGCTTCCTCTATTTCCTCTTATCACACACAGTGTGCAAGTCAATGTTAAATGTAAACAGTACGTAAAAGTTGCATATCTTTTCGCTAGGAATTTCCTCAGCATTTTGTCCGACATATTTTGAGCGTCTCTTTAAAGTCCATAAGACAGAAAAAAGCGACGCACGAGAAAATCACTTTATAATAACTTCAACGATATTTCGCAACTTCGATGTTGACTAAAGCCCACTTTAGACGATCTATAATTCGTGTCAGATTTCCAGATAGATAATTGATGTCTAATTCTAATATTTAGATGCTTTTTATGCGTATAAAATTATAAGACTCCTGAATTCTGTGATATGATTTATAGATCATCTAAGCCTTATGTGTAAATTAATTTTGAAACAAACAACGATTTCTTTAACAAATACCGAATTTTTAAAGGGGAATGTTTTCCGAGATACGATCACACCTCACCCTTTGTGTGTGTTACGACTATAATCGTTGTTATGTGTCTGTCTGTACTTTCCGTGGTATCCTCTTTCTGAAGTTGGTCCCAGGCAGTGATTTTCAATTTTCTGGTGGTCAATTAACAAAGAAAAAGAAAACGAAAAAGAGTGTGCAAACACGTGAAACAAAGATTGAACATACAGCTTCAAACATTGTGATTCGCGAACTCTACGGTGGCAAATAAAGAAACAATACAAAGTACCACCAAGAAATGAAAACACAAGAAATGAAAACACCACAACGACAAACGACAACATCAACAACAAGCACAATAACGACAGTAAGAATTATAAACAACTACAACTAACAATGTTTCTGTTTAATCCTATTCTACTCTTCGGTACGGTAAGCTATGATTTTATTGTTGCACCCAATATGACTTTTCTATCTTTTTCTCTCTTCTTACGCCAAAATGCAATTTAAATCTTCTTTAAGCATTTTTTTCTCTATTTCTTTCTTTTATTTATTTTTCTTTTATTCATCTTTACATAATATATTATATATATATATACATATTAAAAAAATTTCTGTATAAATGTATAATCTACATTACGTTTAGTGAAATATATTTTTCATCTTTCATAATTAAACATAAAGAGATGTTATACATTTATATATTATATTACATATTTATATATTATACATAATTTTAATTAAAATCTTTGTATGTTTAATATATAATTTATTTAGTTTTTAATTTTGTATATATATATATATATATATATATATATATATATATATATACGAGATATTAATATTATGATTAATTTGTTTCATTTTTTGCATATAGTAAAAATACGTTTTCGTGCATATTACATTCTGCATGTTTCTCTCTTTCTCTCCTCTCATTTATCCTCTTCTTTTTTCTTAAATAACATTCTTAGTACAACGTGAAACTCATACACCATATGTAAAGTCAGGATATATGCATACTTTAATAACGCATTTCAATATTATAAAGACGAATCAAGCAAACGTTTCTGGGACGATCTTCGCGCGTCGTGCTTGACCTCTTATTACGGAGCATGTGCCATCGATTTAATTATTTCTCACTCGATTGAAAGCCGATGTCGGCATAGCGTTGCATGGCTTATACGTTATGTGGAATGCGTCAAAAGCTTCTAACGCAAACAATTTGAGCCAAGGATTCGGCCAGAATTTTCTATGAACTGCGATTTTGCATACAATGTGAGAAGGAAAAGGAATTTCTGGCAAAAAACGAAAATTTATCCTGCCGCTAATTATTTTCGCAGGGGAAAGTTTATGTACCGTGTGGCCTCTGTATACGTATTTATGCTTCTGTATCTACTTGCATGCAATTCTTCCTCAGCTAACGGATTGTTACATAGCTTCAAACTGCGAACGTCAGTGATTTTAGTTTATCGCATCGTCGTGGATATAATGGTGTAAATGAAATAATATTCATTGAAAACATTTCAAAATTAAAACTTGCATTTTTTATGATTATAATTTTAATATGATAAACTTAAATATTTGTCCACGACGAGCGCGATCCGCCATGAATCTCCGCATGCGAAAGATGGCGAAATAGAGAGGAAGGGAAAAAAAGAAAAAAAAGAAGAAGAACAAAAAAAATAAATTAGAAAATTCAAAGAGACTAGGGGCGAATTCGTCCCTTATCTAGTGGAGCAGAACAAATGTTATTATTGTTTTCAGCGTGCGTCACCGGCGGCAGCAATACGCAAAATTGAGTGTGAGAGTAAGAGCTAAGTAAAATAACGCAGCAACAACAACAAAAAGAGAGGGAGAAGAGGAAGAAAAAAGAGAAGAAGAAAAAAAAATGGCGGCTGAAGATAGTGATTTGTGAAGAGGAGATGGTTTTTGGAGGAATAGATCTCACAAAACGGAAATTGTGATGAGCCGTTGACGAGCTCTGCCGAAGTTCTCCGCGAAACGTTCGGATCGATCGCGCGCGGGAATCGATCGATCGATCATCGGCCTTGGAATTCATCGTGGGAAAAGAGGAGGAATGACGGCGGATGATCGGGAGCAGAGAACGTTGATCCGAGTGGGAACAACGAAAAGAGCTGTCGCGACGACCATGAAACTTTCCTGTTACCCTTTGTAGCGTTTTTCTTTTCGGATCGAGCAGAGGAAGTCGAGGGATCCATAGCTCGGTCTCCATATCTCGCATGGACGAAGGTCGCGCACGACGAATTAACATTCGCGAAATTCCGTTAATCTCTCGGCTATATATCATTGCGTTATTACTATTTATATTATTGTGTAATATAATTGACGCGTTTTGTCATCACAATCGTTTCGCAATTATTGCGTTAATTTATCTTCTGAGTTTGGGCGAACGCAAAATTAAGCAGAAAATATGCAGGTCTTAATGGATCTTACTAGACAAGCGGCATTGAAATATTGCAATAGATCCCACCAAAATCTCGTAATTAAACTTGATGATTGATAAGACAAGACACATGCATCGCGCTTTCCTTCGTCCATCTTCGTTGATTAAGATTGTTCGAGAAAAGTTAAAAGAAATGAGAAATAGAGAAAAACGAATGATTGTAAACAAAGAAGCAAAAGGTTCTCGAAAAAGAGAGAAAAAATTCGTTATAACAGCGATATAATATTTAAACACATAGGAAAAAAAAAAATTTATATATATATACAGGATGTCCGTGAAATGAGGTAGGAGCCGTGATTGGGAGTATGGAAGAAGTCAAGAAAAACAAAATAGTCTCATACCAGCGTCGCACGCTTGCATTAGGCAGTAGGCCGGGCTTATATGACGATTTTTAATATTTAATAACTCGTTAACTATTGCAAAAATTGCAAAATGGTATAAGACTTTTTTGTTCTTCTTGATTTCTTCCATATTCTCAATTATAGCTCCTACCCCATTTCACGGATACCCTATGTATATATAGAAAGAAAAAGATAAAGAAATAGGGTATCCGTAAAAACCATTATGTAAAACCTCTTCGACGCAGGCAGTTGCTGTAATGCACGTTCGCGATGTGTATCGAGACATTTATTTTATAAATGTAAATGTAAATCACGCAATCTGTAAATAATATATCATTTGTCCCTTACGCGCCATTTATCGATTCAATCCGCTCTGATTATATCGAAAAGAGTCACACGTGTCCTTTGTTCCCTTGTCTTGCATCTTGCTTTTCGCTTCTCGCGAATTGTAGAGGAAAAGCAAAGAGATGGATACAGGGACGGAAGAGGAGGAAGAAAACGGAAATAGGGAAAAAAAGAAAGAATAGCGGCAGTCGCCTGCCTTCGTCGAAGACGGCAATCAACGTTTTTCGAACAGCCTGTGTACAAAGAATCTAAGAAATAATTAAAAAAGGGAAAGAAAGAAAAAAGGAATGAAAAAGGAAGAAGACACGAAGAGGGATAGAAAAGAAACGCCTTGTTGTAGAAAGGCGCAGCAGCTATAAATAACATTTTAAGGCTTAAAAATGATATATAAATATATAAATATCTACAAGATGTTATGTATACATGTTAATAATAATGATGATTACGATGACGATAATAATGATAACATTATAACAATAATAATTATAATAAATGATGGCGGAGAAGTTTGCCCGCTTCGCGGATGCGATCACGCCGAAAGAAAAGAACGTTTGCCATTTCGTCGTCATTTCAATTCGAGGATACCTGAGCTCAGGAAGGCTCCCATCCTCGATCATCCTCTTATCGTCCATCCGCGAGATAACATTAGCGACAAGGGTATATGTATCGCGCCCGACACGCCGATTGACGCCGATCGACGAGCCCGACGAGATAGATCTCCGACGATTCTACCCGATCCCCTTCTTTCTTCCGTTCGGTCCTTACTGATTTCGATGCTGCTGCTGCTGCTGCTGCTGATTCAGCAATAATTTCGAGAGACGAAACCGCGATCCTTCACAATTATTCCTCCCTTCGATCCCGTCCCGACACGCGATATTTGTGGATATGTCTGCAGGCGCCATTCCGTCGCGACTTCTGGACGCGACGAAGTTCGCCAGAAGACAGAGAAGAGCTTTTCATCGAGTTGATCGGCAGAATACTCCATCGATCTTGCTTTCGCTCGCGCCGGGGAAAATTTTAGGAAAAAATTTTCGGAAGCGAGATTTGGCGACGATATCGATATATCAGATAATTGTTGAACGATCTGATCATGTACTGAATCATAGCATTAATTGGCCAAAATAAAATAAAGGAATCTATTCTTCTTCTACTTTCTTTCTTTTAATTTTTAAATTCTAATGCTAATATTTACGACTTATTGTTAGCATAATTTCATGACATTGTTAAAACATAATATTGGTGATCATTGGGGAATCATTGGGAATCATTGGGGACCACGAGTTGTTAATACGCTTTGCTGAATCCGCGAAAATCGTAAGGATGGAAAAGAGAGCAAAGGGCCGATCGACGAATGAGAAATTCTTCGAAGTTGTCGCGCGAAATGACTGCACACTCGAGTTATAATATCTAAAAACGATCATTCTATGTTTACGAACTTATGAACTCATAGCTGTACGTCATATCTTAATCGTGTCGACGTAATCCTTAATTATTAACGACAAATATGATGCTGCGCTTTGAACAAGTGTACAGTACAGTATCGAATAAAAAATACACTGCGTAGTTGAATTGAAGTTATGAAGAGGCAACAGAGAAGGGATCGATTATAACTTTCTTTTTTTTATTTGCTTTTAAATCAAATCGTGCTTCGATCGTAAAATTCTATATTGCCTTTTGTAAGCATCGACGTTTCTAAAAATTTTATTACTGGATTTTATTAAAGAATAAAAACCACACGTTTCAGTTCTTTTAGTTTGTGCCATTAATGGTGCATGTAAAAAAAAGCGAGACAGTACTTTTCTAAGAAGGAAAGTTTTATTCGATTTTATGGCTGGAAAGAAGTTACGCGATAATAATTTTTAAATACCTGACGATGAATATATATTACAATGCGCCTTCCAGGAAGAGGATCATTATAAAGCCTAATATCCATTAAATCCAAAAAGGAGGTAAGAACAATAAACTTGTTATTGTATGCCGGTGTGCACATTTCTTTTTATATTTATGTTACTTTCTTAAGAGTTTTATTTATATTCTTTCTTACTTGATTTTTCAATCTGTATTTTAACTAACAACAATCGCGTGATTTTGTAGTACATTTTAAAATGATTAAATTAAAAAAAAATAGAAATATTTTTATAATAAAGTCATTTCCTCAATTATTAATTTATTGGTGAATGTATGATCGGTATTTCTTTATAATTAAACCCTATTCCGAATTAAAAAAATCTTTTTTCGATTAATATATATAATAACAGATTCCATAATTATAAATTTATTATTATCGCCTATTATTATAGCCTCGCAAATCTCGCAATATCAAAAAAATCATTAGTAAATATTTCACTTTATCTTTGAATTATAACTTCTACATTTCTGTTATCTGCGTTTTTTCTCTTACGAGTTCTTTTCTATCGTGTATGACAGTTACGCGAAATATGTGCTTCCATCATTGTCTATTCCATTATTCAGTTTATTATTTCACGCACTGTCAGGGAGTCATCGCATATTCATTTGAATATCACTAGTACATGAATTATATAATATAATAAATTTGTTTCCTGTGATCGTATAATCGAAAGTAGAAGATATGTGTGTCCGATTACTGTCGCTTCGTAATTATTTCATACGCTGTCCAACTGTTCTAAGTTATCATTAATGTAAATGCCGGGTGCGCGCACACATGTCGAGAGTTAAAGTAAAACACGACAATACCTACACACTATTATCTAATGGAATAAATTCATTTTGAGAAAGAGAGAGAGAGAGAGAGAGAGAGAGAGAGAGAGAGAGAGAATGAGAGAGAGGGAGAAAGAAAGAGAGAACATTCTGTAATATAACACACAACTGTTTAAAAAAAAAAAAGACAAATGAAAACATCAATACAATTTCTGCGTTTTAACATTGTATGTGCAACCTGTATATTTTTCATTTGTCCAAATTATGTGTTTCTATGTGTTAAAAGTGTGAGAATAAAAAATCTCAAATACGACATATTATTTTTATGCCGTAGGTAAAACAAAGATCCTCTGGTTCAACTGACAGAGAAATTACTTTTTCGCCAATTTATTCTCAGCTCTTATTAATAGTTATGATTTTTTCGTATACCTCACTTTATATACTTTCTTTTCATCAAAAAGTTATTCAATTAAAACTTTAAATTTTCTCAGGCTATATATATATCTATACAATCGTACTGTTTTTTAAATGTACGGTAGTTAGAATTCTTTTTTTGTACTGCGAAGAAAAAATTCGAAAAGTATACTCTTTTATTACAGACAATATTTCACTGAAGTTTAATTTGCTTTAGTTTTACATACGAAAGAGTAACAAACAAATTAATCAATATACCAATTTTTTTACTTCAATATTAGTATAACAAAAAAACAACTAAGAAACAATTAGGAAAGTAAGATCCAGTGGAATCACGAATAAACAATTTGCTTTAATGAGTGCGAACAGTGCTATCATATTGTTCATTGAAGCAAATTGTTCGAATTTGTTGATTCGCATTCGCTCGTTCGATATATCCGAACTGCATATGTAGACTAAATCTCTCCCAAAAATTGAAAAAAATTATATCTTCTGTAGGAAAAAGTTGTTATATTCAATAATCAATGTGCAAAGAGTTTTCCGTATTGATCTCCGTTATCGTTTTACGTTATCAGTTTGAAATGCTTTGTGATACTAGAAACTAATATAATTTTCATTTGAACATTTCAGTGAAATTCATGCCGGAATCGACACCACCTCCTCCCGCGTACGCAAACTATCTACCTCCGCCGCAAGGGGCCCCGGTACCCGCACCGGGTCCAGCAGTGGGTGATACTGGAGCGAAAAGTGCGTCAGGGGGTAGCCCACAGCAGACCGCTGGAGCAGCCCTCGTCGGCAACCTGAACGCCGATATACACAGCGTTGTATAAACGACACGACGTGATGATAACTTGGGGTAAAAGAAACGAAGGGAACCGATCCTGACAACGACATCTTCATCCGCGAAAATAACAGGTCAACATATTCGCTTCGAATCATCGTCGGTGCATTGAAGGGCACGGTGGAATAATCCGATAATTCCATAGAATCCGCTAAACGAATTTCAGAAGTTATGAATTTACATCGTTTTTGCTCGGAACCCTTCGACTATCGCGCGTCTTATTATTTTTATGTTGAATTATTTCCTAATCGAGATGTGATAATTAATAATTCTAATGTCTTGTTAGTAATTATTGTTGCAACTTTCTTCGATTTACGTAGTATTTAAATGCAAATTGTCTTTACGTATTTTTATTTGATTGTATTTGTTATTTGCATCTTGCAATCTCATTGTCTGTTGATCTCATAGTCAAACTTTAAGTTGCTTAAATGGAAGCGACATATCGATCGTCGTTCAAGAAGAAAGAAATCGATCTATATTATAAGGTCACTTAGAAAGTCAGCGGAGGCTTTTTTCTCAATGAGAGTACATATAAAAGCGTATGAATGTAAATTTCGCTTAATTAATCGCTAATCGAAAACATGCAACAAGCGAAATGTCATTCATGAGAAAATACACGGATATGTCTATTGATGTATGTACATGTATATGTACGTACATTATTAAAAATTGTCAATGTAAGATTCAATCTATGTATATATATATATAAATACATGAATTATTCATATGTTAAATACCGAATCAAAATACTAAGGAGATGATAATAGAGAAAATCAGTTAATAAATGATTTGGAAGAATTGATGCAGTATATTTCAAGTCCATTTTTGACCGAAAAAAAAATGTAAAAATGTCGGATATGCGCACCATGTACGAGATATTTCAAATGATAATTTTTTGTGCTTGCCTGTACATTTATAAAATTGTCTCCGACAATAGGCCTTCTGGACACAGATGGAATGGATTTCGACGCCAAATCCTTTAATTATACTAGTCTCTTCACAATTGATGTAATTACAATGCAATTATGCGTCATAATTGCAAAAATTATTTAATGTAAAATGCGAAAAAAATGATTAACGTGATTTTGTAGCAAACGAACGATTCCTTAAACATATTTTGCACGATTTAATTGTTATTAGTTTTACTTTGTATGTATCGTGTATTTGAATTTATTGTTTCCTAAAGTAGTCCACATATTTTTTAAATATTATCTAAGAATATTTTATATAGATTCGTGAAAAAGTTCGCTCCTTTAAAAATAGACGAACGGAAGTTAGTTTGTAAATGTATCATAGAAAATAATTGAATTGTAGAAAAGATAATTAATAATTTCTACATTATCAAGCATTAACATAGTGATTGATAATAAATTTTGTGCGATAAATTCGAATTTTCAAAGTTGGAATCTCCGAAGATATTAGCACGTAATTTAGCAATGTTAAATATGTTAATACTATTAAATAATGTATTATTTAAACGGAAAGAGAGAGATCGCTGCCTTAAATGCTGCGATGCATTTTACTATTTTATCGTCATAATATTCTCCATCATTCTATTATTTTTTCCTACACTAACTTTTCGGCTAATAAATTCTTAATGTATTTAAATGACTTCGAAACTAATTGTTGTCGTTTTAAAAAAAAGAATTGATGTCTTAATCGTATTCTTTATCAAATAAAACACTGTGTTGCTACTTTCACTTGATAATCAAATCATTTTTGATTCGATGAATTGTCTATACATCGATAACAACTAAATTAAACGATAGATTTATAATAATAGCCATTACAGAACGCTTTGACACTTAGGCTATTGATATATTATTGTACGAATACCGGAATTATATTAAATTGCAATATTCCTTCAGCTGTATATCTCACTAAAAAAGGAGATCTATATATGATAGAAATACTATAATATAGACATTACTGTACACTAGGCTTAAATAAATAACATTGTGAGAAGCAGTTCTACGTGCTTTTCTTTCTATGTCGCAGCAACAAAAGTTGTAATATTAATTTTGTACATTTGCATCGCAATTGCGAACGCAAGTACATGGAAAATTATTTTATAACGATCAACATTAATTCGTAACGCGACGTGCAAAATGTAAATTCGTCAGTATAACAATGTATAACGTCTACTCATGCTGTAAATCAGTGCGATTCTTGCAAGCGTTATTTACTACACATGCGATATAATCTATTCTTTTTAGCTCTGCACTATATATGTTACTATTTTATAATCGAAATATAATTTTATTATAATTTTATATCGAATTATAATTTTATTACCGAAATCTTTTAATATTTTATTATATAAAATAATGAGAATAATAATACATGAAATTTAAGTGCAGGAAAAGCGTTGCTAAAAAAGATAGATTGATTGTGAAATTAATTGAAAATCAGCACTCATCGATCCGCGATGTCCCTCGATGTCCATCGATGCATCTTCTGCTGCAATTACATCCGCAACAGTATCCGGAAGCGGTAGGAAGAATCTCTCTGCATCTTCCAACGTTGATTGCACTTTATTTCACTGATATACTCGCGACGCGAAATCCGCGAACTTGCAATTTCAAATTTGATAATTTAACAATTCACGTATTTAACAACTGACGAATATTTATTGTAGAACGAAATATGCGGATTAAGTTAAAGTTTCACATGTCTATTGTTCTTTGCATTTCACTTGACACACTCGCGACGCGAAATTTACAATCTACTTTGTGAAATTGTTTAAAAAATTACTTACGATGAATAAAATGGAAAATGCGAATATTTTTAATGATAACCTATCGCGATATAAATAAAGTTTAAAACATATTTATAAGCGAACGAAATACTTGCGGATTATTATAAAATTTTATTTAATTTGTTGTTTCACAAAGCTTTTGTAAAGATTTTCTCGCTTCGCAATACCCATGCGAAACTCAATTTCGCATCTCTGCGAAGTCCTCGATTGTCCTCGCAATATTTTTGCGAAGATCATGTCGCCTCGCATACTCATGCGAAGCTCAATTTCGCAATTCCTTTGCGAATATCGTTCAATCGTAATGTCTTAATGAATACAAAAAACGAAAAAATCGGAATATGAAAATTGTAACCGTTATCTAAAAAATGTAAAATAATAACTGCAAATTAACTGGGAATTAAAATTTTTTACGTTATCACGAAATTCTTACGACTAGCGAATTTAATTTAATAAAATTTGGATTATTTACTTGAACTTAATCGTAATAAATAAAATCGTAATAAATCGAATATGAAAACTTGCAAAATTGTCTAACATCTGTGAATTTAATTCCATAAAATTTATAATTCTTCTGCGCAACGCGAATGTTATTATATAATAAAATAAAATTGGAGAAACTTTGTTTTTAAGGACATAGACTAAAGAAGGATATGACTTATCTCTCGACGCTACACAAACATCTACATTTACATGCAAAAAGCTACAAAAAAAAATAAATCGCACTGATTTCAGAGATATCGATTTTGAAGAAAAGACCATCATCCGTACCCTAAATTCTACTCACCAATATCATCACCAGTCATGTTTCACATCATGATCTGCAATAAAAACAATACCGATTAAGTTTAAGCTTAACTTATTCTTTGTAAAAAATAAAAAGTTAAATAGTGCGCGTCTAATAGTTTAAAAGATGTAAGTTTTCTTTCCAATTATACATCTATTTCATTTTAAGCGCAAAAACGTAACATAAGGGTAATACATTTGTTATGCTAATAAGGGTGATACACTCGTTTCATTAATTGGGTATAGGACAGAGAGGTTTGAGAACTTTTCTATCAGCCAATTAAACGCTTGAAAAATTTGTACAACAAATGAAATAGTAGTATTCTATGCAGCTATAAATAACAAACGTAATCGAATCTTGTCAATGAATTTACGAATCGAATGTCGTTTGAGCGAAGGGGGGGGGGGTCTCTTTGCTTTCACAAACGACTGGCAGTGCCATCTTCTGATGATCAGTTTTCTCGGGTTCTTTCGTTCATCGAACACACGTAAACATGGTTCTGGTAAGTTGTTGCTCCCCGCGAAAAATACGACTCCTCGTAATTATGGCAGAATCCTGAGGAAATAACATCGCGTACGGAAAAACCGCGTTCGATTTGTCGATCGCGACACATCGGTTTTTCATTTTGTCTCGAGATTGCTCCGATCGAGTCCGATTCGTGCCCTAGTCACAGAGATGACTCCCCACGTGTCCCGCGAAACGATGGCAACGTCATCAGTAAAAGGATTTTTTTCGCGAATTTTTAGCCGGCAAAGAAATCCAAAGGCCCGATCAAGAAGCAGGTCCTTCGGGGCAAGGGACAGAAGAAAAAGGTGTCCCTAAAGTTCACGATCGACTGCACGCATCCCGTGGAGGATAATATTATGGATGTTACCAATTTTGTAAGTTACGTGGACTTATAGTCCAGTAGTATAGCTTTCGTCTATAGTCCCGATACTTTCCTTTTCCATCCGTGAGAATTTTCCTCGAAGTTGCTTATTTGATATCTTGATCGTGGTAGAATCCTAACCTATGTCTCGCGGATTCTTAACCTCTACGTATAGGAAAAATCTAAAGTTTGTCTATTTTGAATTACATAATGCCTGCTGAAGTTTTAATATCGTGTCGTTGAAATTAGTTATTATAATACGGTGATTTCTTTTCAGGAAAAGTATTTACAAGAGAAAATCAAGGTTGGTGGTAAAACTAATAACTTCAACAACAATGTTGTCCTGGAGCGTAACAAGATGAAGCTTACCGTCAGCAGTGATGTCGATTTCTCAAAGCGGTGAGTAACGTCGTGTTTTTTTTATTACAATAGTCTTGGAACATGTGGACGAAATAGATGTTAAGCGAGGTATAAGCCCTTGGTTCCGTAAAGCATATGATACCCATGATGTATTACTTGTTCATCAAGTGTTAAACAAGAATAAAATGACAACATCATGTGCATTATGTGTTTTACGGAACGCAACGTAGATGTACTATTTGCTATCATAAGCTACAGGAAGAACGATATTTGCACTGATTTGGAAAACATTGTTGCCGTAGGTATCTCAAGTACTTGACAAAGAAGTACTTGAAGAAGAACAAATTGCGCGATTGGTTGCGAGTAGTGTCGAAAGACAAAGACACGTACGAATTACGATACTTCCAGATTAACAGTCAGGAGGACGACGATGAAGAAGATGCGGAATAATTTTCTTCATTCTTTTAAATTATTACAGATGCATCTGTATATACTTCTTTTAATAAAGAATAAAACCTGATATTGTTCATTATTATTTACTCAATACAAGATAAATTATGTAGTTTTAATCGTGTAATATTTCTTCAATTCATTTTAAAATTTTTTAACTAAATTTGTAATTGTACAATATTAATTATACGCATTCCCATAATTATTTGGAAGTTGAGTTGCGAGAATGAGATGTGCGAATTTTTACAAAAGCAAGAGAAGAATATTTTAAATTTTGCTAGAATGTAGACTTTAAATAACGTAGTATATCGTCGACAGTATTAATTTAAATATAGATTCGCAATATCGCTTCTAATGCAATTGAAATTTGCTTCTAAAGTCCTAAACGAAGTAGATTTCATAGTAGGGTTGCAGAAATGTTATCATCTGCGCTTGTTTCGACTAACAGCTTCGTAATTTGGACGCATTACCTACCGAGGGCGTTAGTGCACGGTGAACTTCGCGAATCATGCAATTTCGCGCGCAAAAACCGGCGATCTCGAATTTAGAGCGATTTCGACTAACTTGATTGACGATTAATGCAATCTGCGGAATTGTTTTCAACAAAATTTCCAATTGTATTCACCGTTCCTAATTTTATTTCTTTGTCCATGTCAGCATAAAATTAATAATCCTATTCTTAAGGAAATATTAGACATTACTTGATAAATTTATCGGAATTTGGTCGAAATTGCTCATAATCGCATCTAATTTTTTTCTAATTCTCACTGTCTCTTTTCGAATCAATATTTATTCGATTTTTATAGCAAAAACATTGCTGGAAATAAGATAATTTTAATAATCAGCAATATTTCTTGAAAATTCGTGATTTTGTTTATTCTTAACGATTCTATCGGGAACAACTTCGAAAAGCAATAATTATAAGTTAATAAACAGTTAATAAATTTTTTTCAACAATTACACCGTCATGTAATTACAAGAATCTTCAACGGATCTTCGTCGACGCGTCGCGGGATCGCAAAATGGCGGCGGAAGCCATTTTCCATTATTCGCGCATCGAAACTCGCGGCGAACGTACAAATGACGAATAATTCTAGAACGTAAGGCGCATACCTGATGACGATCGTGATGATCACGTTGTTCGCTGCGCTGCTGCGAAAAGGAAGCGGAGCGTGCGAGGACCGGACGAGTCCGGGCGGATGAATCCCGTCGACGCCGAGGTTGATATCGCGCCGACATCGATGGCGTATAATTTATGGCGTTCTCGACACGCTACACGCGAAACCCTCGCGATGCAACGCCTCGGTCGCGCGCTGAGAATCCGATTGTTCTGGAGACCGATCGCGATCGACAGAGAGAAAGAGCGCGGACGCGATTCGAACGGCTACTACTCCGCGATTCGTCGCGCTCGCCAACCGACGCGCGAATTCGAAATATCGAGAGGCGCGAGATCGAAATATCGAGAGGCGCGAGATCGAAGCGCCGCGCCGCGAGAGAGAGATATCGATTCCTCGAGAGGCGCGCGCGACGTTCGCTGCACGGGATTCGCTGCGCGCGGAGCTGCACTTTTCTGCACGCGAGGAGCGAGACGCACGCGCGGTCGCGCGTTAAAAAGAGAGAGATGGAACGTGGAAGATGCGGAAGGTGTAGCCGCCAGATGTAAACTTGTCCCGTCATCCACATGTGTTTCGACTTACGCCGGTTTTCTCATCTCTCGTCTCGGCGATAGACTCCGCGTTAACGCGCGGCAAGTTTCTCGAGCGATCTTTTCGATCATTTCTTCGGCTATTCTTCGATGACTTCGTCTCGTTGTCGAAACGAAATAAGAGGGACTATTTTTCCGCGGCGGCGGGTGCTCGCGTGACGCGACGCGCAATCGCGGTAACGCACGGCGATTGTTGTCGCGAGAGTGTCGCCGAGCGAGGGTCGCATTCGTGTCAATTTAGCGGCCGTCACGGAGAGCGAATTGAAGAGAGAGAGGGACAGATAGTGCGCACGCGGGTGAACGAAAGGGCGAGCTAGCACGAGCTAGGGAACGCGAGTGAAGGATCGAGGAGAGCGTCGTTGCGTCGCGCCGCGCGGTCCCCTCGCTGACGGGGCACGATGAAGTTCCAGTACAAGGAGGAGCATCCGTTCGAGAAGAGGAAGGCCGAGGGCGAGAAAATCCGACGGAAATATCCCGATCGGGTGCCCGTGAGTACGAAGCGCCTTTCGCGTTCCGCCCGACGTGATCCGCGCGCGTGCGGGACAGATGGTGCCCCGGACGGCTAGCTCTCGCCGCTTCCCCGAGGGAGAGTCTCGCCGCGAGCGAGGACGAGGCGAGACGGGGCTTATGCTTTCGCAACGCCGTCGTCACCCGACGACGCTCGACGATCCGTGGAAGAGCCCAAGGTCGCCCTTGCGTTTTGCGTCGCATGTCGCTCCTCGTTCGAACGGGGCGCTTCTCTCCTTTTTGCGCACTTACACGACGAAATCGCGCTGCCCCTCGCCTACGTCCTCCCCTCCCCCGCACGCGTATTGATCCGCCTCACGACGTGCAATCGACAAAATTTCTCAGCGACTCGAAATTCACCTGTCGAATTTATTTACGTGCTCGGATTCGCGCGTCGATCGGATCCTCCCTCCCCCTGTCATTGACGTAGACTTCGGACACGGAGAAACATTCTAGAAGTTCTTTGTGTCATCGAAAAGCGAATGATTTGGCAACATTTTACTGCTCGGATCAAACTCAAGTTTCCTTTCCTAAGTTACACCCCCCTTTATCATCCCATTTTTTTCGTGGTTGAACAAACTATGTAAAGTATAATTAGCTTAAATATTGATCTTGGGATATGAATTAACAATTTTCCATTTTTAAAATATTTTCCTTAGTGTTTGCATATTTTATTGTAAAGAAAGATTTATATAAACACAGTTCATAAAAAGTTTGTATTTAAAGTTGAACAGAGATGTATGTTGTATTTTGAACACTTTATATCAACACCTTTACATTCTGGTATTTTACAACATCTTGTCGAAAAAAATCACTAAATAGATTTTTAGATTACGAAAAAATGATGCAACAGTAAAATATGCTCAATTATAATGAAAACATGAAATGAGATTTAAAAGATTTAAAAGATACAAATCTTATGTGATTTCAAAGTTACGTGGCGTTATAGAGGGTTAAACAAAATGTGCTTGTCAAGCATCGTTTTATTAAGCATTCTTTTCATTTTCGTTTTCAAGCTTGGAAAATGTGACAATTGATACCTGTAACAACATTGATTTCTTTCCAGTATTATAAATTGCTGTGATTTCTTCGCTTTCAAATTGTTTTATTTAATTTCCTTTACTTTTTCAATAAATTGATAATGCTTTGCTATTTATTTAAGTGTGTATTTTTAAATATATTTTTGTCTTTGCCGAAATATATTTCGGATTGGATGTTAGGAAAATCTTTCTGCTAATAGAAATTGTATATCCTTCTATATCTTAATCGTGAAACTAAAAGTAAGTATTATGTAGATAAAATATTTCGCAAATAAAAGAACAAGAGATGGACAAAATTGATCTCAACAGTTGTTCTGTATTAATTCCTGATAGATCAATCTTTTTTTCAATACCAATTAAAATCTAATTTATCCTCCCTGAGTTTGCCCTAGCTCATAGTGGATCTGGTGCTATTTCTACAGTCATAAGCGTGATCGTTAAGAAGAAAGAATAATTGTGTTTATCTTACTGCACATGAATCACTGATCATATGACAGTGGACATTCACACGAAATTATCATATCAAATTACCATTCCGTGATGCACGCGTGTTCGTCCAATTACAGGACTCGAATCCGAGTTCTTATTAAATAGTTGGACGCGTTTCAAATTCTCTCACGGCATTAAGCACGTATTTGAAACTTGTCCTTCATCGAGGCAACGGGCCAAAAATTGAGCCTTTAAGATTTTGTTTGCTAGCGGAGGCTAAATTTTCAATTTCATTTGCTATGCGAACGGCAACGTCAATGGAGATACCCATTGATTTGTTTCGTGCGTTCGCAGCAACTAATTAAGATGTCTTCCTAATGTTGTCAACTGATATTACACTTGTATATTTAAAAAATATTTTTTAGAGAGGCATAATGAATGTTGTAGGTGATAGTTGAGAAGGCACCTAAAGCAAAGATCAGTGATCTGGACAAGCAAAAGTACTTGGTACCATCTGATTTGACCGTCGGCCAGTTTTACTTTTTAATTCGTAAGAGGATTCATTTACGTCCCGAGGATGCCCTTTTCTTCTTCGTCAACAACATCATTCCACCAACGAGCGCTACCATGGGCTCTCTTTATGCGGTAATTAAAATGAATATTATTACGGAATAATGCGTGAGATGCTTCGATTTTGATGTTTCATGATCGCTCGCTCTAATCTCGTGAAAATTTTCAACAGGAACATCACGAAGAGGATTTCTTCCTATACATAGCGTATAGCGATGAAAACGTATACGGTCACTAAACCCCGCAGGATGAGTAAATTGCCAAAACAGCAAGAGAGGGATTCAACAACAAAAATCTACCATCAACGTAGTCCTCATAGACGCTTTCGAAAACCGAGCATTACATCTATCGATATATTTTGTGTGAAATTTTATGTCTTGATGCTGCACATTTGCTTTTGAAAAACTACACAACTATATCCTTGGATGATAAACAAAAATGCTTGTCGATTCCATTCTTTCTTTGCTACCTAAGAGGGCTTAGTTCACCGTATGATGTAAAAACAACTAATTTGTGTAGAATTATGTGATCATGTGATGGAAAACGAAGATTTGTCTGCGAGACAATTTGCTTTCTTAAGATACTTTGATACTCTCGAATAAATTGTACGTTTATTTCGAAACAAAAAAAAAAAAACAAAAAAAAACAAGAAGAAAAACTCCAAAAAAAGTCTTTGTATCGCCAATCATCGCTAATATTCTCACATATTATATTTTATTGCACATTACAATCATAATGTTTTCTGAGAATAGTAACTATATCGTACCATTAAATTCTGAGTGTGGTATAGATGACGAAATTCTACACACATGACATCATTTTCAACAATATAGATTAATGTTATATCATATATGATTTCAACGTTATTTAATTAATGAAAGAACGAAGAGAAATTGTTGGATATGCGAGAAAAATTTTCTGTAATATCTTGAAAATGTAAGGCCATTTTAAAAAAATTAAAAAATATGACGAGAACACGGCTGAGTACTTTTTTATTCTTAGATATTATTTTCTTGGTTTAATGTCCGCTCCTTTTAAGCTCCGCTGATCGGTTGCTGACAGAAGTCTTGACATTGGTATCAATATCAATATCAGAGTTGTTTTGCTCGTACATCCTAAATTTTTAATTTGTTTGTCCCAAGAGCAATCCGCGCTCAATGTATGCGGACATTGGCAGTCAAACTCTTTCTAGCGACGAAGTAAAAGTTTGAACGTCATGGCGAGTTCCGAGAAAAATGATACAAACGTTACTGTTGATAGATATATTAGTTCATTGTATAATCTTACGCAAGAAGATAGCAATTGGATCGTCACGAGCTCCTTCATGATTTTTACGATGCAAACAGGTAATATGAAGAATAATAACTTTTTCGAAAATGTAAGTTATTCTTTCTATCTGATTAATATATAAGCTATTTATTATCATCGTTATTTTTGTACTTTTATTTATTATTACACGAATATATTAATTCTCTTGCAAATTCCGTAGGTTTCGGAATGTTAGAGTCCGGTTGTGTATCTTTGAAAAACGAGGTCAATATCATGATGAAGAATGTAGTTGATATAGTTCTCGGCGGGCTGACTTATTGGATCTTTGGATTCGGATTTAGCTTTGGCTTGGACAAACAACCCAACAATCCTCTAATCGGTATAGGAGGTCTACTCGTAGATCCTCCCGTCGACGACGAGTATATGGGTCCCATTTGCGCCGCGTTTTTATTTCAATTGAGCTTCGCCACCACCTCTACGACCATCGTTAGTGGTGCTATGGCAGAACGGTATTTATCTTCGCAAATATGATACCGAAGACATCGATTGTACATTTTGCATTTTTAGATGTAACTTTAAGGCGTACTGCCTTTTCTCGTTTTTTAACACTATCGTGTACTGCGTGCCAGCCGGGTGGATGTGGGGTGATCACGGTTTTCTGAACCGTATGGGGGCCGTTGATATTGCTGGCTCAGGCTCGGTGCATCTTGTCGGCGGTGTTTCAGGTAATCAGAGATATACAAACGTATATCTCTGCCGAATAATCGATAAACTTTGCACGATATGCGCTTTAATTTGTCTATACAGCTCTAGCTTGCGCTATCATGCTCGGTCCCAGAATAGGCAGATACGACAATGGCATCGATCCCTTACCGCTCGGATGCCCAGTCAATGCTATTATGGGGCTTTTCGTACTATGGTAAAACAATCGCAGATTACCACGATGTCGAATGCAATAAATCGCGAAATACAAA
The DNA here is from genome assembly GCA_037157785.1 of Cephalotes varians. Classification (NCBI taxonomy): domain Eukaryota; kingdom Metazoa; phylum Arthropoda; class Insecta; order Hymenoptera; family Formicidae; genus Cephalotes; species Cephalotes varians. The sequence continues at coordinate 1,391,927 of JANQDE010000015.1, forward strand.
AAGAACTGTGAACCGTAGGTGGGGCTGGTTAGCGTTCAACAGCGGTAGTACTTACGGGGTAACCGGTGATCGGTGGCAGTACGCCGCTCGAGCGGCTGTCGCTACGATGATAGCCAGTATGGGAGGTGGTTTGATCGGTTTGGGATTCAGCTTGACTAATCCGAATGGAATTGATATCCTTAGTCAGATAAATGGTATTCTTGGCTCGTTAGTGGCAGTTACCGGTACATACTTAGTTAATATAGAAAACATGAGAAAATTGAGTTGATTTTTAAGCATTTATGTTGCGTTAGGTGGGTGTTTCCTTTATAAAGGCTGGGAGGCGATGATAGTCGGGATGGTAGGTGGTTTTATCACGTGTATCACAATGCCAGCGTTAGACAGAATTCACATAGACGATCCTGTTGGTGCAGCCGCGACTCACGGTGCGTTTATGTTAATTCCATTCACATATCAAATTTTTATAAGTTTCTTTCGTCGTATCTCTCCATCGGGATAATAAACAATCGCATTCGTTTGAAGTATAGGCGCAAGTGGTGTCTGGGGAGTTATCGCCATCGGTTTATTCGCTGATAATCCATATCCTCTTGATACCACTAGTGGAAGGAAAGGTTTGTTTAAAGGTAAATAATTTTGCGCATCTTTCATTTTCCAAGTACATTATGTACAGCATGAATTCTTACAGGAGGCGGCTGGTATCTGTTAGGAATACAAAGCTTATCAGCACTTTGCTTATCGGTTTGGAGTTTTGTCAGCTCTATCATGCTGCTATGGGTATCACGATTTTATTCCTTCAAAAAAATGTATCATATGTAAGATGCAAGTAATACTTATCTTTTTTTGTAGATAATAGATAAAATAATACCGATTAGAATGTCAGTTTATGAAGAAGTACTCGGAGCAGATCTTGTAGAGCATAGAATACGTCATTCAAAGGTGCGAATTTCTTTAATGTCTTAATTTCTTAAGCAGTTTGGATTATTTTACAGCCTTTTAACTTATGTGAGATGTGTTTGCAGATAGGTGTGAGTCGTGCCATGTCAGCGCTTCGACCGTTTACTATGGAGAACGTACTGAAGAACGTACATCCCGTAGGCATAAATCCTGGTAAGACGGAATTATCTAAAATCTGTGCTGAAATGCGTAGTAACGCGCGCTTTTGATATAGGTCACGATTCATATATTACTCAGCATAAAAAGAATAAATTGGCAAATTTCTCAAAGTTTGAGAAACGTCAATCGTCAAAGAAGCTAGTGGCGAAAAATTCCCAAATCAGAACGATTGCAGACTCCGCGATAAGCGCGGAAGCGAAACCGCAGTTTGCTTGGGTAGATTAGATAAAAGAAAACGAATTCACAACAAAGCTTATTCGTGTTTCGTCAGATGGAAATTTATTACAAATGTAAAAACATAGATACGTGCACAATATAATTTCGTCGCATTTTAATACGTCCGAACAATGTGTGTTGCGTGTGTGTATGTGTGTGTATACGTATGACAGACACACGTTTCTTAATAAATAAAATTTTTACGCATTCACACATATAAATATTGACCGCGGACACACATGTACGCACACACGACACGAAGATAAATAGACATGATAAATGGATCACAGACAAACTGAATTTTAATACAGCGCTTAGTCAGTGGCACAACTATGGTTTCAATCAAATAAATTAGCTAATTATCTATGACATTCGATGAGACAATGCTTGTTATTATAGGAAATAAAATATTTCGATAAATATTTATGCATCTTTCTCATTATCTTTCATATATCAAAGATACGTATACCAGACTCTACTTCTACTTCGTTTGTATATTGGCAGAAACTGGAGACAATATTTAGTATATATTCACAAAATATCATTCCCTTCTTTTCCTTTTTAGATATTGTACTGATGCATATTGAGAATATTTACAATTTCATTGTATGTTTGTGATATTTTTTCGATTTTTTATTCTAACTGATACGTTAAAAAATTTTCTAAATTAAATTTAGAAAATTTATTAAAATTCTCTAAACTAAATTCAGAAAATTTAACTGAATACATATATATATATATATATATATATATATATATATATATATATATATATATGAATGGCAATATTCTAGAGATAAGACTAGAGTATCACACATTTTTTTGGAGGGCATAATATGTAGATAAAACGCATATCTTCGTAATGTTTTTCGTACAATATTTCGTTTTTACGGTGATTAATTAAAAGTATAGAGATGAGCTTAATTATACTCAACATATAAAAATGTATCTAAAAGATTAACACATTATCGATTCCTATATTATTTCAGGTATATTGATTCTATTAGAGCGATATAAATATCTATATCTAAATTTATAAATACGTCGCTTATATGACTGGAAACTTGTAATTACGTGTAATGTGTAGTAATGGAACACAATAGGTTGAATACTTGAAACTATATCGTTATTATATACTGCTTGACGCCCACTGAGAAACTTCTGTGGGAAGACCTGAATAATTTTTCACAGCCTCAATAACTTGCTGCGATGTTAATGTAAATTTGTAATATTGATATTCTTTTTCAAACTTTGTATTCGTATTTCCAACAGGCAGCAAGATCTCTAAGTTCTACAGAATATATGTGTTCATTTATCTTTTTTTTCTCAAGAATCAAATAATTTTAATATAAAAGCATTTCTTACCTTGATGTGCTCAAAAGCTTTCATTATAACTGGTCTCTGGACAGACTGTATAGAGGAATTCTGATTTGCAAACTTGATATAACGATTGTATATCGCTTCGAAATTAAATGGCTCGCCGTCATAAATTTCCGTCTCGTGTTTCATTGCTATTATCTGTAACAATATCGGGATCAATATATAGGTATTTTTTTGTTAATACAGTTAAATTTAGGAAATAATTGCAAAAAAACATACCAAACACATTTCTAAAATGGATAGTCCTTCGAGTATCAACAATTTGTCATCCTCCGAAAAGATTTTACTCGCTTCTACAAAATCATTCACTTCCAATTTTTGATGCTTCTCTGACAACGTTGATACAGCTACCGCGAGAAAATTTCTAAAGCTCCTCTCGCTCACGTCGATATGATACATTCTCTTGAGTAAATTCACCATCGTAACATTGGTAGTTAAACTCTTAATATAATCATTCCACATAGAACCAAATTGTGGATCTATTGTACAATCATCGTATTGCTGTTCTACTTTATTTACATTTTCATCGTCAGGTAAACTCAGAAGATCCCGAAAAAGTTCCAGACGATCGTCAAACGGTGACATGGGTTGTTCCGAGGATGACGTATCGCCGGGAAATAAAAATATTTGACGATGCGAGAATCTCGACTTGACTCTCTTCTCCAGCAGCTCCATGACGTCTAATTTACAACTTATCCCTAGTACACATATCGGCACCTACAAAAATAATAGTATTCATCTGCATCAAGATTTTCTTATATTCTTTTGAAACATTTACCTGTGCAGATTGAGCAACATCAAACAAATTATACAACAACGTCTGATTGTGATGTCCACAAAACAGATCAAACTCATCGAGTACAAAAATGACTGGTTTGGAGCGATTTTTGTCACCAGATTTCAGGCAATCTAAGAGGAAGCTTAGATTTTCTGCAAATGTACCAAAAACTTTATCACCAACGACATTTTCTAATTGCATTTGACGAGTTAGATCTTTGAGCGCTAAACGATCGTCAGTGTGTACTAGTCCGTGGAGATTCACTATTAGCACATTGTCTTTAAAACTTTTTAAAGCAGATAACTCCTTCAATACACTATTAACAAGCTGGAATCATGTAAACAAGTTATCATTAATTAGTATATGATACAGAATATATTATACTATTTTATAATCATAAAGAATAAGTACTGTTGTTTTGCCACTGCCTCTGGGTCCGACTAACAAGACAGAATTGCTTTCACCTATTTCAACGGTACGTTTCACTAAATCCAGCACATGCAACCGCTCGTTAACGTGATGCCTGAACTTTGTTTCAGGACACATTATTTTACGCTTCAAGTACTTTCGCGTGAGCAGTATCATATTGTCTTGAAAGTTGATTGCCATATTTTTCTTTTTGCTCATCGTTCCTACTGGTCTTAAACTACTTCAGGAAATTGGAAGACCTGCAAATGATAGTCTATTGATTTTTTTTATAAATACCATTTTTAAGACACTTTACATATTGCAATGGGATATATGCATAACCATAATATAAATATACATATTATATACTAATACATAATTTAATATATAATATATCATATTTATACACAGATTTTCTTCTATAATCTGCAATAAAATTTCCACTCTTCCGAATAATCAATAACTCGGCTTCACCCACTTCATTTTCACAGATGTGCCATAATTATGTTAATATATCATAAATGAGGCAATTATATTCGTTCTTCTAAACTAATTATAAGTTTAAAAATATAGCGCGTATACGATACGATCAAAAAACATAACCCGACTGTGCATGCGAAATTGAATGATCGAAAACGCATCTTTTGTGTGAACTTACGCGAGTCGTTGAACCTAAATTATCAATTGATTTTTTGGCCACGTATTTTGACGTGAAAAACAATGCGGAGTAAGCAATGGAGAGGAAACAACCTGGTCGAAGTCGAACGAGAGTGTCGGAGGGACGGTGTTTACGTGCGTTTACCAGTGTTTACGAAACAAAGATGGACGACACGGTGCAAGAACCGGAGAAGAAGAATTGCACTTTCCTATTTAAAAGACGTAAAATCCGCAGTAATGCCACGAGAAAGCGAAAAGGAGCGGATGGCAGTGACGGTGAGTCGTCGTTAACAAATATCAATTTTAATACGTTACCTAGATTTCTGGATATCGCATTTACTTGAATAAATCTGGCCGAAATGAAGTTTTAGGTTATGTGTAAAAAGATAACATCGCAAGGATAAATTTATTTGTGATAAAGTTTATATTAATTCTTAGATAGCAGCGAGGATGAGACTATGGTGGTTAAGAAGGAGAAGAAGCAGGATCGCAATCCTATGATACAAAGTGTGAGTATTCCGCACTTTGAGACGTCTAACCTCTGCCTGGAATATTTAATTCGTACAATTACAACTCCGCAATTAATTAAATGCCAAATAAAAGACTTGCATAATAATAGGTTGATTATAAAAATAGGTTGATTAATGTTTCTGTAGACAAACGTGAAAACCCATCAGGAAAAGGTAAATTGCGATGTTGATGATAGTAGCGAAGATGACAACATAACTGTGTCATATAAAAGTAGCAGAACAACTCTACCAGCTGGCCCAAGTGATCAAGGAGCAACAGCTATTCTTCAAACGGAAACGGAGAAAGATAGGGATGCACAGGCACTGTTTGAGAAGGCCCAAAAAATAAATGAGGTATATATATTTTTTTTAAGCAAACGATTCGTCAAGTACATTAAGGGAGTTTGAAATTGATTTTGTTCAGAAAAGCAAAGTTGAATACTTTTTATCTCGATTATCAGGAATTAGAAGGGAAAGAAGACGATAAGATTTATAGGGGCTTGAACAATTACGCACAATACTATAAAAAGAAAGATACTGCGGCTGGAAATGCATCCAGCGGAATGGTGCGCAAGGGACCAATTCGAGCACCATCCAATCTTAGAGCAACAGTGAGATGGGATTATCAACCTGATATATGCAAAGATTACAAAGAAACTGGTTTCTGTGGTTTTGGAGGCATGTCGTATTTTAATTACTCTCCAAAATCATACCACTTCTAATTGGTATTAATTTTTTTTTCTATTTCTTCTATTACAGATAGCTGTAAGTTCTTACATGATCGATCGGATTATAAGTTGGGATGGCAATTGGAAAGAGAAGCTGCTACCGGTGAATACAATAACAGTGGAGACGAAGACGATAAGAAATATGAGATTGACAGCGATGAGGAAAATTTGCCGTTTAAATGCTTTATTTGTAGAAATAGTTTCACAGATCCTGTTGTTACCAAGTACGATTGTCCTTAATCGCTTTTTCGCTCTCAATATGTTTCCTTCAACACTTTCAATATGTCTTTAACGATTAATCTACTATTTCTTTTAGATGCAAGCATTATTTTTGTGAAAAATGTGCTTTGGAGCAATATAGGAAAAGTACACGATGTTATATCTGTAATACCCAAACTAACGGCACCTTTAACCCTGCAAAAGAGCTTATTGCACGCGCTAAAATGGAGGAAAGAGCGACTGCAGCAAGCGAGGATTCCGATGAAGATTAATAAAATTTTTTATCTTAATTGTTTCTATTTTCGTTTTTAAATAATATATGAACTATAATATAAACAATTTTAACGAGAATTATAAATGTTAACATAAATCAGTCTAGAATATCATCGATAGAATATGGATATTAGTGATAAGTAAACAATCCTATAACTTTCCAAATTTTTTTTTAAACGTTCATTTATTGAACTTTTTTTAAAATACATTTTGTTGATACTGTAGACCAATAAAGATATGTATATATGCATACAATTTCATATCTATATATGTATAAAATATATATATATATATAAATTGCAAGAATAAACAATCAAATATATTAAAATAAGTAGTAGTACTAGAAATATAACATATCATTTACTTTTTCTTGATAGATATATAAAAATACATTCTTACTAAATAAAATTTTCAAAAATATATATTTTAAAAATATTGTACAGTCTTTTTAATATTTTCAATAGGACGTGAAATATTATACATATTTACAGAGTACTTCGTCTAGATTCAAACAATCATTCGCAAGGTCTCTTTGAGTTTAGAAGCCATCTCGTTAGTAATTATCGGGTTAATGATTCGCAGAGGGAACTTCGGTCGGGGCGAAAGCGCTACCGACGACTCGTGACGGGCGTCGCGACGCAAAATCGATACGTGACGCAGGCGGCGTGTCGACGACAGTGTTTGCGGCGGCAGTGTTGTTTCCTTCGTATCACGAAGATGTTACCAGGTCGTTCGTTTTTCAGCCGTCGAGAGCGACCGATATACCCGCCATGCCCGTGGCGCGCTATCGCGATATAGGATCGCACGAGATAAGCCCGCGCTTCCGACGACAGCGTTTCTCTCATTCGGAAAGGCGCGTCGCGACCGATCATCGCGTTCCGCGCGGCGCCGCCTTCTGCTCCGCCGAGAATCGATCCCCGACGAAAGAACACGGCGCGCGAAACGCGACAGGACACGAATTAGTGGTTCTGGTGCGCCGCATCCTCCAACGAGGAGAAGCGTTAATTCGCGAGAAGAATTCCGTTATATCTATATATTTATAACGGGGAGATACGCGTGCGAGTGTGACGGTGATACTCGCTTTGCGGAAGATTTAACGTGATATCGAAGACCGTGGCGGCCACTCGTTGAGGTAGGTCGTCATCGAAGCGACAAAGGGAGATATCGCTTGTAATTAAGAGATAAAAGACACGATCCCTACTCGAGATATTCGCGATACTCCTTTAATATAGCTCCCTTGTTTCCTGAATGTCTATATCATCCATTATGTAAATATTGAGATTAAATCCCGAGGGGACGTCGAAGTCGCTAATTGGACGTCCACGTACGGAATCGCCGTGAAATTGTTACGTAAATTTATTCGCATGTTCGATTGCGTTCGCACTTGCGCTGCCGCCGACATATGCTGACGTATTGTTGTAAGGACGCGAGTGCGGACGATTTTGTGACGGACGATCGACGGCGAAGTGTTGGCGAACACTGCTGAATAAAACAGTAGCCTCCTATTATCTCACCCTCGAAAGTCGGACTCCAAGTGCCGATAATCCTCGCCGTCGGATCGATGATAATGCTCTCGATCGATAGCCCGACGATCCACGAAAATTAATTGACGGGAGCTGGCGCGCCCGATTTTCTCCACTCCGGTGAAATCTGCGAGCAGAGAGACGGCATTATCATTGGGAAGGTGCAGTATTTCACGGCGACTCCCTATCAACCAGGTGGGTGATTTACGCGCGGCGCGATAAGAGCCGTGATAAGCGGCTCAAATGACATTAATTCGCGCCCGACCGCGATGATGATATGCATCTGCGTCTACTCCCCTCGGTTATGCTTCCTATATCTCTTCATATTTTTTTCTTTTATCTGTCTAAACAAAATGACGTAGCGCGACAGAGATAAACCGGCCTCGGTGAGAGTTTGATTGATAGAATAAGAAAATATAACGAATGTTATAAATGTATAATGTTACTAATTATATTACATTTGGAAAGTATCTCTTGATATTTCATTAATGCTACATTATTTGATGAAAACTCTCGTTGACATTAATACAATTACTTTGTGAAGGCCTCAGTTAACAGATTTTCTCTTCTATTCCGATTTCGTTTCCTGTTCATAAGCATCGCTAATTACAATCGAAAGAAATGAATTATTAATTAGTAATTAAAATAGATAGCCTCTTAACGACTTTTTGCGCGATAATCAGAATAAACTCGCGCTCATGTCCAAGAATAAGCTTTATAAATCGCATATCGCGCTTCTCTCTGTACTACGCGACGCGTCGTCATTTGGCTCGCGTTCATCAGTCGCACTTATCTATGCATATCGTGTGGTCCCACGTGCGGTGCATATGTGTTAACAGCATATGTGTTAACGACCGAATACGGTGATAATGAGCACGCAATCGTACGAGTCCGGATGACTGCGCGTCAGCAAATACGCGAGATCGCAGCATTAATTAGTATTTTTACTATCGAGTATTTTTCTTGTCTCGTTAACATCGCAATAAGTTAGCTCGTTCCATATAAATTGATATTTCTTAGCATGACGTTCTCAACATTCAAAATTGCTCTTTGAATTCCTCTAAGACGAACGAAAAGTTGTTTTCGAAAGTTGTATTCCTACAACATGAAATAATAAAATATTGTACTCGCATGTATAATTATATGTCCCAGACAAATTTTTGGCACGCGATTCGGAGCCAATCTCTCTTTAGAAAATGTCACAGGATGTTATTTGTCACTCGAGAATCACATCGAGACTCGCTCAATTTGCAATATTGAATATTTTAGCAAGTAGATATCTCGAACGAAGTTTCTCTCTGTCGAAGTAAACGCATCCTGAGATAAATCAGATATCAGACTGTGTCATTTGCATGTAAATCGCGCTGAGAATCTAAACGCTAATCTAAATGTCAATTGATTCAATGTAAAGAAAAATCGACTCCGAAATGGATGTTTTTCTCTCTGTCTGATCCGAGTAAAATATATTTCATCTATAAGAGAGCCTTTACACACGCTTTCTCGTGTGTAAAGGCGAATAAAGACAAAACGCTAATGTCTGCCGATGACGGACGCTGCTATACAGTCGCGTTTCAAAAATAACTAGTGGCGAGAAAATAGAGGACTGCGAAAATGCGAGTCGCCGCGCGGCCGTGACTGTCGACGACACTAGCAGTCGCGAGGTTGACACGTGCACGTACATACACGCGGTGCTCACACACTCAACTAGTGTACGCTTGTGTACACGCGCGCGCGCGCTTGTATCTCTGTGTCGGAAAATGTATACACGGGTTTACGCGCGCCACGGAACCGTATAATCAGTTTTGGATCGATAAATTGTGTATGTATGCGGCACCCGTAACAAAGCGCCGACACATTTTGCGAAATGTAAGTAATTATAAACTATGCGAAAATCTGCAGAAATCGAAATCGCTGCGACGTTAATGCGTCCAAGAGGACCAGTGTTGTCACCGTAGGGACGGTAGAGTACAAGTTTAACATTCTTTTTTATTATCATTGACGTAGTAGCATATCTTTTTGTCCTTCACAGGGAACCGTTGACGTAATACTGCACCTTTTCATGAGATAAAGCTGATAAGGGCAGTTTGTCGTTCTATGGCCAGCAAAGCATTAATAAGGAACTTTCATGAACTTCTAGGAATTTCCTGTAACGTGCATTATTTTTTATCACAATTTTGTTATATTATTTTTTCCAATATATTAGAGAAGTTTTCTGTTATGAATTTACAGATTTTCTATCTATTTGGACATATTTTGCAATTTTTACCAAATTCTGTATACTGAAAGCCGCGTAAAATTCAAATCGATAAATTAGTATGTAAGGACACGCGAAAGAGAGAACTTACGCGTGTTGCTGGCAGGTTTTGCACCAATTCTGGGAATTAGTCAGCCTTGATTGGATGCACGACCTCCGTGTTTCAATGCTGGCTTACAAACGTTGAATTATAGCCACGAAAGTAAACGCACGCGAAAGCTGCTCCGATTACTTTGTGACGACCGTGTAAGGTAAGGCTGTAGATCCGCCGTGGGATGCGCGAATCGAAGAATTGCCAAGAATAATTTTATACAAACTATCTATAAAAAAGACACACATTGCATAAAATTGTTTACGAAAATACGTAAAATATTTCTATAAAGCGATAAAACGCGCGTAATCTTTCTCGTGCATTAATTCGTGCAGAATTCCGACTTACTGTCGATATGTAAAATTCGTTTCTTTAAAATGCTTATTTATTATCAGTCCGCGACCACAGTTACAAAATAAAGTCGCGAATGTTGAATATTTCACTACGACGAATATCGTGCACAATGAACCTTGGTCAGTGAACCGCGCTTATAGACAGAGACATGACGCATGCCTTTCCAAGCACGTGCGTTGCGTGATAAATCTTACAATTGCAATGCACAATGCAAGTGTTATTAAGACACATCTATATTCAATCAGTATCATAAAGATTTTTATGCTTGCTCCAACAATTATAAAATATAATTATTATTTCCCCAAAATTGCATTCTTAATGCTTCGTCGTGATACAAAGTACCGTTTAATGTTATATCGATAGCGTCAGTCAAACGAAGCGTCGTGAATGCAAATAAAATAATAAAAAGCAGCTGCGAAAGTCAATGACGTGCGCTGTACGTAGAACTCTCTATACCTCTATTCAGGAAAATTAGCTTATTCCAGCAAACTGTTCACTGCTTCTCATTTCGCTCTCTGTTCGATTTCCGGTTTTGTCTTTCAAATGTCAATATTGACTCAATGTTCCTACCTTTATCTCGGATCATTTTATCTTATCTATACTAATGTATAACGCGACATACCAAGAGGCAATCTATCTTTCTAACATCATTGTAGACATTGCAATTTCAAGTTCAGTTCGCCGAGAATATCTAGAATGGAGATAGAACACGGTTATAGTAGAATCGTGATAATCATTTGTCCTAAGAGACATGAGTAGGATACATCAGAGAATGGGATTAATGAGGCATTCAGCTCCCCGCCATTGTCTCATTATCCGTTAATCTCGCTTGCAGATGGTTTCTGGCAGTGATGCCCTCATCGGAGGAGGAAAGCCAGTGGCTTGTTGGCAGCGGGGGTGGCCTCGCACCCTCCGGCGGCAGCGCAATGAAAACGGGGGCCGGCGAGCGCGGAGCGAGCACTAGGTCCGGTCTCTACACCGAGGAGATGACGACGCAGCCGGCGAACGTCGCCACGGCCGGCGTGAATTCGGCCTCGGCCGACTCCGCGGAGCACGACCTCATCGACTCCACCGCGGACGCGACCCTCCTGGCGCAGTTTCACGAGGACGCCATCAAGCAGGTGACGTCTCATGGACGCGGTTTATGCCGACGCTCTGTCATTTCGGAATTCGAGAAAAATCTCCGAGAAGACTCGTTATCTTTTTTTCCCCAAATCGCAGTCCTGTCCGACAAGCGGAGATATTTTCACTATCGTACTCGACGACGTAATCATCTTTTGAACTCATAAAAGGCAAAATTATAGCCTACCTGATCCTCTCGTCGCAATCACGGCGTATTTTCCTGACATGACGCATCTCTAATATCATTATTCACGATAACGATCGTGAGTCATTTGAACGTGATGGATTTCGATCGCTGAATCATCGAAACGCTGCATATCGAAGTATCGATCACGCTGCTCGATCGTCGCGAACAATAACGGATTCGAGAGCTACCGCTCGATTGGCTCTGCTGTCAACGCGTCGATAGTATAAAAATGCGGTATAAAATATGCGAGATATTGGGCGGAACAAAAACATAACCTAAACGAAATGGCGTCGTTCGTTTACCCGAAATGAAGGATTCTGTCCTCGCGAGCCAGAACCTCGCTCCTCCTGCAAAAATGGACGAAATCCTGGACGAGTCAATCGTCAAGACAAAATACGTACCGCGCGAAGTACCGGGCTATTTGAAGGATTTCCCAGTAAATATTTTTTACTTGACGTTACGTTTCGGAGGTTCTGCTGCGGAGCAAAGAAAAATGAATGCACGCTTTAAACAATAATTATTAAAATCGATATTATGATACACTTATTATTTATTTGTGTATGAGAATAGTGAAAGGATCATTTTGTTCAATTAACACTTGAGGAATATGTGCATTTTATATTTTTACTTACGGATATTTGACAAATCTTTATATTATGTAATATTATAGCTACGTAGTGAGAATGTTACTGTATAAAAATATTGTGTCAACACGAGATGTAATGTTGCAGGCTGGCGTTGGTTATTTCCAAATATTCGCTGCTTTCTGCACGGGTTTGAGTCTGGCAGCTGACACTGTTGAAATTTTTGTCGTACCTTACATACTGCCAAGCGCAGAAGTTGAACTTTGCATCGAGGATAATGAGAAGGGATGGCTCGGTGAGTTGTTGCTTTTGCAAGCATATTTTGCGACGCTAAATATGATGACATGATTTTCCAGGAAACATTACTCTTGTCGGCCTTGCATTGGGTGGATTATTTTGGGGTGGTTTGGGTGACAGACTAGGAAGACGCAGGGCTTTGCTCTCAGCCATGTCCGTGCACGCTCTGTTCAGTGGTGTTGCAACGTTTATGCCTACTTACGGCACTTTTATGACAGCCAGATTTTGCTCAGCTCTTGGGTAAGTAATTTTTTTTATTTGATTTTTAAAAAATTAAATATACAATTTAATTTTTTTTTTAAGAATTGAAAAAGTTATTTAAATATTGTTTAAATATTGTTGTTTTATTATTTATAATTTAATTTATCATACATTATTACAGAGTAGGAGGAGCTGTACCGCTGGCATTTGTGTATCTCGCAGAATGTTGTCCACGATTAAGCAGAGGTCGCTGGACGGGTATACTCGTGGCAGCGTGTGCACTCGGTGGTGTCTACGCAGCACTCTTAGCTTGGGTAATGGTACCTACGACGGGAGAAATGGTGGTCCTGGAGAATAAGGAACACTTTAGTGCTTGGCATCGTTTTTTGTTATTATGTTGTTTGCCGGCGTTGTGCTCCACAATCGGTCTTATCTTTCTACCGGAAAGCCCAAGATATCTTATAGAGGCTGGTCGAGATGTGGAGGCAATGATGGTCTATCAGGTAAAAATGTGTAACAATGATAGACAATGATAAAATTAATTCTTTAATATCTAATATCTAAATTTCTCGATAATTTAATGTCTTAGAGGATATATAAGAAAAATAACGCTCGGAAAGGTGCAACAGGTGCTCAATATCAACTCTCTGAACTTGAACTTCCAACTAAAAGACCTCGAGGCTTGGCGCCGCCATCCCCTAGCAATCACACTAGTGTTTTGGCGGACATAATATATTCGATCGAAATGGTAAATATCCTGAAAGATATTATGCGAAGATATCTTAACTGTAAGACTTTAATTTATTCTTTGCTCATAGTTCTGGAATTCTTTCTTGGAATTATTTACAACGCCTCATTTACGTGTGACTTTAGTACTGTTAATTATCTGGACCGCTGCTTCATTCAGGTAAATTTTGCTTAGTTTTTAAGTAATTACTATTGAAGAATTTCATGAATTTACTCTATATTATGTTCAGTCTTTATGGTCTTATGATATGGTGTCCGGAATACCTGAAACTTTTGCGAGCGAGGGAATACGAGACTCATACCGAAATCTTTCTTAGAGAAGAGCACAATGGTACAACGTTTACAGGTTCTTGGGAAAATCGTCAGTACAAAGACTGTACATTTTTTAACTGCAAGTATGTTATTTCGAGATATATTAGTGAAATACGTGCGCGAATAAGTATTTTTCTATGTAAATATTTTTATATATAAATTTCTAAATGTTTGCAGATTTACTAAAATGGTATTCAGTCATGTTGATTTTGACAATTGTACCTTCCAATCGGTAAAGTTTAGTAGCATTAAGTCTAGCAAAACCCATTTTAGAGACAGTGTCATTGTACAATCAAAGTAAGTAATATGATTTATAATATTCAAATTTTTGTTAACATAAAATATAGGTATATACACTTTGTTACAGATTTGTTGACACAGATTTATCTGCACAAGTTTTCACCAGATGTAAATTGGAGAATAACACGGAACTGAGTTTAAGTGGGTCTTGTCCGACTCTCGATCTCGATTATAATATTTATATCGAAGAGGCGCTGCATGCTCATCTCGTTGCTCAATTGGCTTTTGTGCCTGCTGCTGCGCTGGCAGGTTTGGCACTTACTGTTCTTCAACGGCCAAAACTAATTGGTTAGTTAACTTATTAAGTTTTGTTGAAGGTAATAAGCGGATCATAATTTTAGCTAACTGACATTGTTTTTTTACTATTAGGTCTCTCGCTTTTCCTCTCTTCCGTTGCTGCATTATGTCTGATATTAATTCGCCAAAACAGTTCGGCAGTTCTTGGTTTTGAAGGTGGCTTCACAGCCCTTTTTGCCGTTGGGTGGACATCATTAACTTTGGTAACAGTCGAGAGCTTCCCCACACACTTGAGGTAAGAAAGTAAAAATTTTCATGAAGATACAAGAAAGAAAATTAAAGACATTTTAAAAGAAAGCATTTATTAATGTTTTCACAGGTGCACCGGTTTTGGACTTATAGCAGCAGCTATAAGAATATCGGGTCTGATAGGAACCACGACATATCAGACATTAGTGGGTACGCCATTAATTGCGCCCGCATTATTAACTGCGTTGGCATTATTGATTGCTAGCATTATAACTTTTAAATTGCCTCATACTCATACTGTCTTCTTATAAACTTTTCATCAATAGAAAAGAGCAATCAGCAACACATATCTGACGTATCTGAAGCTAAAAATTCATTGTTGCATATGAAATGAACTTATATGATACTTTGTCATCTGAACGAATAAATTCTCAGAAAGAATAATCTCTAATGCGTCAGAGACGCGGAAGAGGAGGAGGTATATTATTTTTTATTCTTCATTCTTAGGATTTATTCGAAAAAAACGATGTTCAAGACATGTCAATAATTTATTGATCAAAGGAAGAAAATTTTTTAAAAGCTGAGATTTTGTACAAAGTGACATATCCTAAGTAATAATGAAGCACTATCTTTGGAGGCACTTGCATATTTGAAGCGCACAGAACATTTAAAGGGACTTTAGCTTGCTAATGCAAAATAGATTGGACTTGGATCAAAGTACTCGTGTTACTTATGGAATGTGATCGAATCATGCTTTATGTGCAAATGATGCTACTGTTCGACAGAAATAAAATTTAAAGAGAAATGATTTCAAGATTGGTTGATGCGCAAGATAGCCATTCTGAAACTAACATAATTACTTCGCTATTTTACCTTCGATGATATATAAACCGTTATGCAAATGTATTGAACAAAAGTCACATACATATGTGCAACTATTTTAATAAGGCTTATGCCATGAAATGTGTCAATTTTAATAGAGGATGCACAGTCATCCATAATGATATATCGTACATGTTAAGAAATATTAATTAGAGACAATGCAGTTTGATATCTCAATTATTATTACAGACAGCGCTTATAGAATACATAGCTGTTCTTACTTTCGATCTATAGATTAGATAATATCGATGCACGACGTGAAACTTGGATATATTACAATAGTTTGAAACAGAAGGCATCGCTCAGATTTAATCACACAAGACATTACATCTATATCTACCATATACAAATCGATTATGATAATGCAACAAATCGTTTTATATGTTTTTGCGCGAGAAGAAAAATGATAACTTTATGAGCAAGAAATATTCCTATGAGAGGAAAGTAATTGGGCAATTGTATGTTCAGTCTTTCTTCCGCTTTTTACCGATTTATTAACATGCACTAGATTTACTAACTAGATGCTAAAATGCCGCTAATTCGATAAATTAGAAAAAGGGAGAGAGAGAGGCATAATTCATATATAATGTAAACGTTGTCGTACGAAATCTCAATTCTTAGATCAAGACTTTCAAACAAGGAAAAAAGAGAGAAGATTCAGCTTTGTAGATAAAAACTCAAGAGATTATTATCTTTGTCGTTTTCAAGCTTACGATACGATTAATTTTATATATACGTATATGAACGTGTGCATCTGACTTTCTAGTGACATGTATATTAAAACGTAGAACGTTATTTTCTACAAGAACCAAGATTACACGTAAATATATATAAACTGTAATATCTGTGTAATTCTTGGAGAAACTTTGCTAAAGTTTTATCATTGCTGACAACAGACAACGGATGACACTGGCAAGCTAGAAAAAAATGTAAAGAGAGTTTTTTGAAAAAGACAACTTATTTCTAGGCAATAAGGATGTAAGAAAGTTCGACAGACGAGAATTAATGTCTCGCTTACCGGAATTAGGAAAATACATTTCATGGAGTCTTCGAGGAGATTATTAAGATGAAGAGGATGTCGACAGATTGAATAAATGTTTACATCTCCATCACGATTAGTGAGCTTTTTCATATCAGACTGTTGATTGATATATATACATATATACACATACACACATACACACAAGAGATTATCCGGGCCGAGATTTACAATTTTCTCATCAGGGGAAGAAAGAGTCTATGATTACGACTATTGCGATGCCTGACACATGAACGCCATTCCAGTAATTGTCCTGGAGGATGATTTCATCTTTAGATGAAAATCCTAAATGGAAATCGTTCGTTTCTGCTTAATCGCAATTTGTCGTAAATTTAGTCGTGGAGCGAGTTGTGTCGGTGTCGCAATTGCGACTACATTAATTTACGTGACATCGAGTCACGAGGATTACGATACGTCTGAGGAAAGGATTCCATTCCAATTGGAATACGAAATTTAAGCATGCTTATGAAACTCATCGTCGGGACCATGCGACGTTCTTGTTAGCTCCTTTTCATATTGGAAATTAATCGAAATATAATAATGTTGAGGCAACACACACCGGCATACACGCAGCCCGTAATTAATACTGCTACAACATTCAAATCTATCATCACATCCATAGATATATATACTATACATTTTACTCGACATATCATATTTATGAGCAAGCACTCTAGATTTGTAGGCCTTAGTCGGACTATTGACTAGAAACACACGTAGGAAAAATACGTAAAGACGGTCGTGCGAGATAACTCTCGAGTAAAGCAGACTGATCGAGTTAGATGATCTGCCGAGGCACTATTTTCCTATCTTACTTTTCTTTAATAGATTATGTTTAATTGATATATATATAGCGTATGTACATTTTGTTTTATACAACGAGATTATCAACTGATTAAGTGATAAAGAGGAGATGCAATACTCGTATGTACAATCTGGTCAAACATTTTACTAATACTAAATATAATTACTCGACTCGATTTTACTAATATTAAATATAATTATTTATTGTCATTATCGAATATTGTATACATATCACGCTATTCGGACTGGAATTAAAAAATCAGTTGATAATCACAGAGAGAGACTGCTTCTTATCGTTAAAATTAAAAGGATAATTAGTTAAGATCCTTTACGTAGACAATGACGCAAAAGACATTGTACAATATATCATTTCTACTTTAGAATTTACGTTTTATCACACATTCGACTGATCGCATAGCTTCTAATTCTTACACGATACAGGAATAGAAGCGATATTTTGAGGCGAGATTTTTACGTGACATTGTATGGAATATGTGAATAAGTGATAGATAAACGTTTTTTAAAAATTGTTATTACGAAATTCTCATATTTATATCGAGATTTTTTAATTACAAAATTTATAGAATTTTTTTTGACAAATATGAAATTATACGGAAATTATATTATATAAATTATTAATATTTATGTACACTATCGGTACATATTGAGGAATTATGTTAGACGGATGTAAGAAAAGACGTACATCAATATATTTCAATACATCAATATTTAATATCATAAATTTTATATTATAATTATCATTATTTCGTATATCAATACGCATACGATAGAATAAGAGACTCAATTTTGCACTCTTTTTTTCCTCAGGAATGTTCACATTTAAAGCTCTGTACACAGTTTATTAAAATTTTACTTCACGAAAACTCTATTATTAAAAAATGATTGACAAATAAATTTATTTTTCAAATTTATTTATAGCGGCAATTAATGGCACAAAACGAATTTTATTCACACAATTGAAATTATAACGTCGCGTCTTTTCTGGCCTGCTGCATTGTACATTCACGAAAAATGGATATTGCTTTCTACACTGAGCTTTCGAAAATGCTAGAAAATCTCTTACCGCGATAATTAAAGCATTAGATTTTTTGAAGTTTTTAGCAAGTCATTTTATATTTCGGAAAAGTAACCCAAAAGGGGATGTACATCATTTTTAGGATACATCTCGAAAAGAATTGCGCACAGCGCTTTACACCACGTAGGGAGGCAGTTTATTTATATTGCTAATAAAAACTCGTGTTTAATGCGAGTTCTATTTACGATTCTTCATTGGTTGACTCATTTATACATAGTCCTTATAGCGATAGCTCTAATTTCAATACTAATTAAATAGTATCTAGCGAAGTGGCGCGTCGAAATCGTTTCAGCACTATCGTTTTGCTCGGCGTTTTCGAAAGACCGAGTGCGAATGAGATTATGATAATCCTTCAATAATAATTTCGCTAGCGAATCCAGCGCTCATGATTTTTATAAATTGTATAAATTATATATTATTCTGCGAGAAAGTAGATACTCTGTGCAATGTTTCGAACGATAGCAATTGCAAGCAATGTATATTATATATCTAATATTACATTAATATGTTATATATTAATTTATATACATATTATAATAATGTATAATATTAATATATTGTATACATTAATATATAATATGTATAATATTATATATAATATATATTCGTGAGAGAGAGGACGATGCGCTTCGCTCACAATATACTTTCGAGCTGCACATGTTTTTATGCTCTTAGAATCAAGTTCACAGATACGTAATAGCTATCATTTTATAAATCCTGTTTTTTCAAGATCGTTCGAGGCATCGAAACGAGACGGCGGGAAGGTAGAGAAATGTCTTCGAAAAATTTGAAATATTGCGAACGGCGTGTATTGTGTACTTGCAAATAAAGTTTCGATTTTCTCGAAAAATCGACGGCGGCGTTGGGCGTGGCGAACAAGTTGGAGTCTGTTTACACTTTGATCTCGACGTATAATTTTCGTACGATAAAAAAAGTTGTGACGGTATTTAATAAGATTCAGCTGCAAAATGTACGAATGGCATTAATGAGAATTTTATTGAATCCAAAGAAACATCTGTTCTATGTCCCTCCGATGTTCCTTTATCCTAAATTCTCGAATGTATGTATGTCTCTCTTACAATAGTAACAAAGAAATTTATAATTATATGTCGATTAAAGTCTTCGAGTTAGAAGTTGTATTGGAAATATGTCAGCCTGCACAATTATTTGAAACACATTAAGAAAAACATCGATAATTTCTTGCGAAGAATAATTGCAATTAATTAGTCAATAAGATTTTAAATAGCTAGATAATGCAGATAACTAGTTTATCGACTAAGAAGCGATCTACTTGCTCGGCAGTGGATAATTCGAAGAACTGTCGGTCAGCACGATCGTAGAAGATCTACTTTATCTACAATGTTACATACATATGTTATAGATACATTAGAATAATATTTAGCTTGTTTCGGGTGGAATAACGGAGATACTTCAACACAATGAGGGTGCGGCCACAATAGAAGGAATAAGGAATAGGGAATTAAATATTAAGTATAAGAGAGAGGCAGACAATGAGATTTTTCGTCTCTGACTTTTTCTTAATTCCTAATATTTAATTCCCTGCTCCCTATTCCTCTCATTGTGTCTGGGCCCTAATTATATGATCTAGCTATTATATATACACTTATATGTACACATTATACCTGTGTTTACGATTATCAGTATCTCTCGATATCTTCAGACACATAAGATCATTTCCGGCGACCGCGTGATCTATATTTTCCGCTCGATCACGCTTCATCATAGCTTATCGCGTAACAAATCTCACAAACGACATAACGCCAATTAGTTTAATAACATACATTAAAATTCCTAGCAAATTCCAATGCGCGCGCGCGTGACATCCTTTCCGATCCCGCCGAGTGCTAACCTTGAGCTTGACCCTGGGCCCCCTCGCGCTCTCCCTTCGACGCCGCGGCCGCGGATCATGTGTCGGAGGATGATCCATGTTGAACGAGTCCTGACCTAACCTATTCTAGGCTATGTCTCTGTCCTCCCATACAGACAAAGCCTAGGAGAGGCTAAACCAAGTTACTCGGTTCTCCTTTCGCGCCGAGCCTTCTCTCTTTCTTTTTTTTTTTTTGTCTTCGTCTGGTCCGCTCTTTTTGCAGCCTCCTTCCCACGGTAGTTTCCGCTTGCCCGTAGTTATCCTGGCTATGGGGTATAATAACTATTAAAGTAGCGCGCGCGCGCAAGTATACTTAGAATGATAATCTTAATAAAGCTAATTGCGCAGAGGTTTTCAAGCGAAATATCTTTTTATCCAGCTTTCCATCTTACAATTGATGATTGTGCAACATAGCACGGATCACCCTCGCTGTATGGGATTTCGGAGTCACGGAATGTCATATGTAAGATAATTTGAGAACGAACCGGGATTTCGAAGAAAGTTTAAAAAGAAATCGTCGTCCATTAAGTATTCTCTCCGTGTCTTTAACATTTAAATTACAGTATTATATGTATGTACATACATTATAAGGCTGACCTTGGTAACGAGAATGAAAGAATATCAAGTAATCTGAAGAACTTGAGTGAGATTTTTTTCCAATTTTTTTCGATTATTTTTATTTCTTGAACTATAATAGTTTATTAAATATATCGATAGTTTACAAAATGTTTAGCTCGATGATAACATTAAATTGGCAAATTTGATAGACGTAAGAAGTATTGGATGGATAAAAAAAAATCGTCGATTTAACAGTACCGCGCGTATTCTTTTACGAGGAATCATTTTTGCGACGGTGGTCCGGCCGACCGGCACAAAGAAAGCGTGTCACGCCTAAAAATACGCGAGGCACGCAGGCAGGTAGACGTGGAAAGGTCGTAGGGACCCGGGACGGAGAAGAAAAAGAAGAAAAAGGAGCGAAACAGACAAGAGGGAATTGCACAAGAGACGGCGATTTGGTATTCAAATCGCCAGGCAGGCGGGCGCCCATCTCTCCTCTCTCTCTCTCTCTCTCTCTCTCTCTCTCTCTCTCTCTCTTGCACAAGACCTCTTCGTTTTTCCTAAATTCAACGTGCAATAAAATATAAAACTAAAATATGCGGAGTGCGTGCGGAATGTAATATTATAATGAGGTACACGTGAATACGAAACGTCTGTAAGATGTTTTCTCAGGAAACATTCGAGAATGTGAAGAAATCGATTGATGAAACGGATCGAGATGAACGGATATAAGAGAAATCGATGTTAATTCGTAATACTTATATCCAACTTTTTAACCATCGCGAAATCATGACGTTCTTCCACATTCACTGGTAGGGAGTATCACTCTTATCATTCTTATTTCGTTTCTCGGTATTCGTTCCTTGTATTTTTTTCCTCGTCCTTATCTCCACGTTATCGCGTGACTGAAAATTTTTTGGATCCTCTTGCACTTTCTAAAGCTGCGTTATGTAAACGTTCGACTTATCCCCAGGTAAGCGCGTCCAAGGTCCCTTCTCCGCTACGATGGCCCCGCGATTGTATCGGCGTGTCGAAACGGCAATTTGTAATTTGAAAGTGGAGAGAAATAATCGGACGTGCACGTAGCTTACGCTACTCTTTACAGTCTGCCGAATACGAGAATCGTGCAACGGAGAACGGTGCAACGGAATCGGAAGATCCGAACGAAACGAGATGCAACGTTCGCGCAAACGTCACGTTAGACACACACACGGAGGCGGCGACGATGTCATTCCTAAACGATGACAAGCTACAGACAGGCTGTTCTCATGATTCTCGTGTTCGTGATTTCTACGTTTTGTTATCGGGTCGTTGTGGTTTGTCATACAGTCGCTCGTCATAGTTATCGTCGCCGATGACGAAAGTCCATCCCGCTGCATCTACGTAGCAATCTCCTGGTGTACACACACGCACATACTCCGTAAAAGAAAACACACTGCGCGATGGTGGACAGGAGTCAAAAGAGGAGGACGTTCGATTCGACGCGATTCGGAGAGACTTTGATGCCCGCACGTGCGATATCTCTCGCATATCTCGACGAGCGACGGCGGGACGATTACATAAACGGAAGCACTCCGGCGCGGCACGCGTGTATTTCCGGAAGCCTCACTTTCTCCGGACGCGCCGTCCCCCTCGTAACGCGCGGAAAACCCGCGGATGAGAGAGGACGATTTTCACGAGGGGAAACCGCGTCGCGATAGCTCCGTTTTGCCACTACTCCGCGATGGCAGGAGAGAAAGAGATAGGCGAAACGAACGTCCCTCCTGCCGCGATACCACACTCGCGGCGACTGTGGAAAAACCGTCGCGCGACCACGACGCTGGCGGCGCGATTACGAGCCGATCGCTCGCGAGGTCGCGAATCGATCCCCACCGCGACGGCGGTGGCGACGACGGTAATCCCGCGACGTCCTTGCGGAACCTCTTGTGACGATCCGCCTCTTCGAGACGAGCGGGACCAGACGGAGCGATTTCGGTCGCGCCGTCCTCTCGATTCCTTCGATCGTTCTCCAGCTTCTCCATCACTCGATCGACGAGCGATGGTTCCCGAATTGTCACGTGGCCACCAGCGCGGATTGACTTACGCGCACGAAAAGCGCGCGCGTAACGTGCGATTGCGTGTATCCTGTCTGTCCGCGCGCGTACGTGGCCAGCGTACGTATCGAACGCGTAAGCGGAATACCCCGACGATGACGAGGACGACGACGACGACGACGATGACACGCGCGGTATGCGCGACCCACCGGCGAGCCGCGTGCACACCCACTAACTACTAGCCGGCGGATTAACCGCGGGAGACTAAGATGCGCGTTCGCTCACGATGATAATGTATGTATCTATATGCGTTAGCTACGTGAGAGAGCGGCGGGCAGCACCTCAGCAGCAGCAGCATCTTTCGATGGCGAGCCATTCGTGGAGGGAGTTCGAGGAGGAGAAGGGAGATCGTATACTTCTCCCGTAAAAGCCGGTCTCCTTCTCTCTCTCTCGTTCTACACACCTCGTCCACCTGCTTCCCTCCGTCTCGCCACGGATTTGTGGAGAGATCGGGCTCTTTCGGCCGACTTCTCCCGCGAAATTAATCGAAACGTACGCAGACACGCACGCACATTGTAGCGGGGAAAAGCCGAAGCGGAATAACTCGGCGCGTAACCGCAGTTCTTTACAAATTGCTCCTTACAAATTGCTCCTTACAAAAACGAGCGAGTCGCGACGTCGCGAGGGAAGAGAAGCGAAGAATACGTGAGAATCGAGCGGCTTGTAAAATACATCTTCAATCTTTTCCTCCTCTTCGAGAAGGAACGGGCGAGGCAACGTGAGCGATATCGCGGAATTCCGGCGCTCTGTCGTGCATTCGCACATATTGAAAATCAAAGGTAGCGCAAATTCTAATGTCCTCGAACATAAATAACGTCTCCGACCTGCGTCCAGTTTACAGTCTGAATGATAATTCACGTTTCAGTTATACGTGCAAACTATCTTTCCGCGTGAGTAATCTACATATATATATATATATATATATTGACAAGACGATTGCATAACGGTTGTATAATACGCAACATTTGCAAATTGCCTTTATTTCTTTTCCGCTCGCTCCTACGAGGCGAAGTTTTTATCCCATAATCTAAGATCGAAAAAAAAAAAATGTTATGTCGCGTATTTTTCTTCTTTTTTTGTCTTCGTTTATCGTCTACGTGGCTTTCGGTTTCCATTTTGAAGGAGATAACGCTCGTCAAGTCTTTTTTTACATTATACCTGAAATATTCAACATACTATCATTTGACGAAGGTCGCACGTATCACGCAAATTACCCAGGAACCACGATACGGCTAATGCACGTGCCCTTCGCGCCATTCAAGCGGGAGCTTTCGGAGCACGTAATTCGTGAGATACTCTTCCGAACACATGTACATGACAATGAGATGTGCGGCAAATTGCAAGAACCGTGATTTATAAACGTAGCGTATAATCCATAATTTATGCGAGAACGTTTAAGCACGTGTTTAAAGTGAATTTTATCATTTCAGTGAATTATAGAGTCTGGAATTTCACTCTGAAGTTTCGCTCTAAATATCGCTCGCGAATAAAGAGCGAACGACATTCAGATTGCTCTCGATTGAATAAGCAATGTTATTTTCGATAAATCGTACCCGAAAATCTTTACGAGCCGTTGATATCGCTCGCGATAGTGTGCCAACGGTACCCGACGGCGGCGAACCTGGTACCGTAAAAAGCTACCGCTCGGATGCTGCGACCCATTTATGGCCGAGATAGTGCCGAGTGTGGAAACCCGCGCAAATAAGCGTGACCTTCTCGCAGGAGGAAGTACAGCGAGTGTCGGCACGCGTG
This sequence comes from Cephalotes varians, assembly GCA_037157785.1. Taxonomy (NCBI): domain Eukaryota; kingdom Metazoa; phylum Arthropoda; class Insecta; order Hymenoptera; family Formicidae; genus Cephalotes; species Cephalotes varians. The sequence continues at coordinate 1,416,778 of JANQDE010000015.1, forward strand.
TTTTTGGCGCCGACTCGAATTCCGTTTCGTCGCCTTTTTTGTCTGCGAGCCGGCGCACGCCCGTGGCACCTTTACCGGTTGCTCAAGATTCATTTCAGCGAAAAAGCATTACTATACTCCATTACACTCTTTTTTACATATTCACTCATCCGTTTTTGTAACGCATAATAATTATATTATTTACGAAAAAGTCCATTCCCCTCCCATTATATTCGCGATCTGCCAATATGGCCGGTCGAACGTCGCGAAATCCATTAATTGAATTACTATAACAACTTGATTGTCAGCATGCGCAAATCACTCCTGTGATTTTCTTGAAAACCGTGACATTGGAACATCGCGCGGAAGGTCTTATTTCGCTCAATTTACGCGTTATCCATCTGCGAATCCATGGCGAACGCGAACTAAACGAGAAATAAAGCCGTAGTTCGTTCGTTGCTCAGGAAATACAGACGTCATCCACGTGACGGGGCGCTCAGAATGCCGAGAAAATTTGATGAAAGGTTTCCACTTAACTCTCTTCCTGAATCCGTGGCGCAGCATCATCGAGTGTCATTCGAGAAGGACGTCTCGCGGATACCGCACATCTGTTCCGTTTATCTGGATCCTCATTCTCGATCGACCGCTGATCGAGACACGTTCATCAAGGCCATTCGAATTTCCGATCTCATCTCCTTTTTCTTTCCTTCTCTCTCTTTTTCGTCGAAATTCGTGGGTGGATGATTCTGAGAAGCAAACGATTTCTGCGCGGAGAACGTCGGCAACGTTAATTAAACGTTTCTCACGTTTGCGGAGATATGTAGGTAGATTTTATCGTTGACCATCACACCGGCTAGAAAACGATCGCGGCGACGGCTCCAGTGGCTGACCGATCCACGACTTTCCGCGATTCTCCAGAACGCGAGCCAGTAAAACGTTCTTCACGAGATGCAATACTTATCCTTTTTTTTATGTATTTATATATTTTATATATTTTTATTTACACACATACACAAAACCTGCGAGATGATCGCGGGCTTCATTTTACAATTGCCGGCGACGCAAGTCCGCCATCTTGAAGATGGTGGACTACGATAATTTATTAACTAGTCCGGCGAGTCAGTTTCGCCGGACCTGTTGGAAGGTTCGACCGGCTCGAAACGCAAAAGCACCTCCGCTCGAGCGGAAAACCGCTCGTCTCTCCCTCTCTCCGCGCGTAGCCCGATGCATTCCTGCGAGCGATTTAATTTATCTAATTGAGGTTGATAGCCGATATCGCCCGTGTCTCTCCCCTCGTATTTCAGCTAGCGACGCCAAAGAGGCGATGGTCTCCCGACGGAATTCGCGTATGTCGTCTCTTAACATTATGAGGCAAAAGGAGGATGGGAAACGACAGTTAGTAATGATCGTAATAACGTTTCGCCGACAACACGGCGCATAGTAAGTAAAGAGCAAAGTTCAGCGTTCCTTGCTATTTTACCTGAGGCGGTCTTCGGACTTCTATCTGCGGACAGCCTGAGAAGCGCGATGATCACGCGTCACAAGGACGCCTCGCGCATATAAAAATTGCCTACTTTTAATTTGCAAATTAAATTAATTCATAAATCGTTACAAGCCGAATTAATTAAATTAAAAATAAATTCGTAAGTTTTTTATCTAACTGAGAGGTAATCAATGTCAACTTGATCTAGAGACAGGAAGGAAACCTATACGTTCGCAGTTATAGATTACGTTTTTTGTTCATTATGTTCATACGACTATTTCCCTGTTTTTTAATAGTTATTTCTTAGTGATCTGTTTTTTGTTGTATCACAGGAGTGGCTGACGATCCGAGGCTGGTTCTCGCGCAAGGCGATCTAGCGTGCAGCATCTATAATGTATCGATCAGTTTTTATCGATTTCTCCAAGGCGTACATCATGCGTTTTGCATTCGCGACTGATCCAGCCGCATGCGGCCCGGTGCCTGGCAACTATGTACGCCGCTGACAAGCGACGCTCTTCGAGTGTAATCCCACGTAATGGGATGCATAAACATGCATAAAATTCATAATTGCACAGTCTGGACGTTTATACGCTATACTTGGGCTTTTATGTAACTTATACGCGCGGGATGAATCTGAACGTCGTCGAGAAGAAACGTCTCGACGTTCCTTTGACGGGAGTATATTTCATCTGCGTTCACATCCTTCGAAGGATAAGAGTTGTATCGAGGAAAAAAGGAAGAAAAAATTTAAAATCTCTCGATTCTCGATGTAAGATATCGACTTTATGTATTTTTTTTTTTTTAATCGTAAGGTGCGTGCTACGAAAAATCGTGGCTGCGTACGGACGTGCGATTCCGAGTCGATTCGACCAGATATCGCGGATTCTTTCGCGGATCGTGCTCGCGGCTCCTACGGTTCGACATCACGCCGGCAACGACGGTTGTTCCGCGACGGCTAGCAATCGGCGAGTAGGGAATTCTCGAGCCGTGACGTAAAAAAAGTTATTGCGCCCGGGGGCGTTTCTTCGGTACGGCGCCGCCAATACAGGACTACGAGTAGTCGCGTACATCGCGAGATGAGCATCCCACTATCCGTTTCTTCCTCCTGTCTCGATCTCTTTCTTATGCCGAGTCGGAAGGAGAAGCGAGCGAGCGATAACCCTGCGTATATCGAGTCTAGAAAATAAACTTCGGTGACTTGTCGAGGGCCGAAGAGCGAAATAAAGTAACACCGCATGTATATTATGTATATTACAAAAAAGAATTTATAAGATTAAGTATAAAAGTTTATAAAATAATATTAAACACAATAGAAGCATAAATGTCTCTGTCCAACAAACGAAGGTTCTAGTACGGACTTTAGTCGGTAAGCAAGATTATAGTACTGCGAATGTACTCGTCGTTTACACGAAAGAATACCTGAGTAACGACTACGATTTCCGTGCGGGTTCAGCCTCAGGACATACCTTAATTTCCGGCTGTCTACGATTTTAATTACAGACGCGTTCTCCAGAGGAGAGAGAGAGAGAGGTAGGTATAGAGAGAGAGAGAGAACAAGAAGATGAGAGAGAGAGAGAGAGAGAGAGAGAGAGAGAGAGAGAGAGAGAGAGAGAGAGCGATTCTTTGCGGTCTTCACGTTTCCAGGGCCTCGACGCGCGTGAATCCACGTCGTCTCTTTCGGAAGCGAATCCGACGGTTGAAATCTTGATTGGAGCAACGCGGGCGAGATAATGGAACGCATTCGTGCCGGATATCTTCAAGTGTAATATAATGGAATCCCCGTTAGTTAAACCTACCTCGAGTAATCGTCAACGATTCGAAACGCATCGGCGAGCAAATGGCCGCGACGTTTGCTGCGCGTCGACAACCGGTTGCCTTCGGTTGTCCGGCTAGTAATCGGCCGGGGATCAAGATCTATCGGTTTACGCGGCGCGGCGTTTTCCGGTGGGAAAATTAATGGACGCGGCACGACGCGTTAACGACGAGCCTCGTTCGTCTTCAATTTCAATATCAACTCGCCGCGCGTCCCCCCATTCTCTTCTCCCGGCCGGTCCGCGAGAAGTCGCCTCTCCACGCCACGTGAGAACGTCTGGCGAACGCCGAGCGTTCGAGGCCGAGGACGCGTGATTAATCTCGAGACGTTCCAGCCGTGCGATTCCGTTCGCTCGGACCTAGAAAAACAACCAGGAAAGAAGAAGGAATGACGGGGAAGATCTTTAGGGAAAAGAACCGAGCGAGCAGGCAGGAAGCAGATAGAGAAGAGAACCTGGCGAAGTAGATCGATTTAACATGCCGAAGATTCGTTCTCCGCGAGAGGCCGATACGCAACGTCGCGGAGCAACGACAATCCGGTTGCGTTTCACAGTCCCGTTCGCCGCATTCCGCAACCTTTAATCCGATTGGCACGTGAGAAAATATCCGTTTCTATAAATCCGGGGCGGCATTGGTATTTAATTGGTATTTGCCGCGTTATTATACCGCTGATGACCCTGACATTTACGTCGCATTTTGCATGTATTACGCGCGCACTCGTCGCGTTAAGCATTAGCTTTGTCTTGGCGGTCGAGACGCGTTCCGTCTTGATTTCGTCCGGATTGCGTCGCGAGATGCAAAGTAAATTTCGAGAATCCATCTATTTTATCAAATAATAAACATTTTTCTCTCGGAAGATAATCATGGGAAGTGTATAAAAAAAAAAACGTGAGATAGACGCGATCGTTAAAGTTTTATAATTGTAATTATAATTATAATTGTATAGAAAAAAAAATACTGCACATCGCGCGCCGTAGTTTCGTTTTTATTCTCAAATCAGATAAAAATTATTAGCCGGATAATGACTGCGGGCCGCGAAACATTAACAATGTAATCGCGCGTTGCTCGACGGAATTCTCAAAGGGCGCGCTTCCTGTTTTTTTCTCTCAGATTATCCCTCCCTCGAACATCCATTTCCATATTTACGCGTGTAAATACGATTTATTACTATGCCATTTGCACGCCGAGCTTATGCCGAATCCGCGCAAACCTGTTTAAAGCGCAAACATTGAATCATAAGCCGCTTCCACAGCAATTGCGTCGCTACCGTGACTTCCATACATATTTCGTTTGTTTTGTCCGCGATTCGAAAGTAACACGGTGAAAATGATTGCAAAATATCGGGTTTACCTATGGACCGCTCGCCGCGCGAGTAGATTTCGTGCCGGTTATTCAAATTTTCGTATACGTGTAACTCGTACATTTTTTTCTCGTAAGGAGCATTAATCTTACGACTACGTAGATAAATTTCCCCAACATTTACCTAACCGCGTTATTAAAATCTAAACGAAATCGTACGAATTGGACCAACGCGTGCCCCTCAAATCGCATTGCTATTCGTCGCGCGAAAATCGACGAAATCGGCGAGGAACGTCATCACGAACGTCGTTCCCGTTCGACGCGATCAGTCGGATTCGCTCTGGAAATGTCGCTCTCCGTGCGACAGCAAGCGAGAGCGAAGTTTTCTCTTTTCCAGAGAATCGCAAATCGTTGCCACAGCACGCGAGGTGTTACCCATGCGAATCGCGCGAATATCCCCCTGTGTTGTTAACCAGGAACGCCTCGGGGTCACGAAGGGGAAAGGGGGGACGAGAGGTCCCTTTATACGCGGTGGGGCCCGCCGTACGTGCGCCCGCGTTATTTTCTCGTCGAGATAAGATCGGCACCGCTAAAAATAGCGCTCGCGCGGATCGGCGGGGACGATGCGCAACGGCGTTCTCCAGGTACCACGAATTTACGATGACCCGCGCCGGCAGGATTTTTATTGAGATTGACGTCTCCCCGTGAAGAGAGGAATGCGAAACTTAACGGGGCCCTCCCGCCGTTGCCCTACCACCGTCTCCTCCTTCTGCTCCTCCCGTATGCGAGCTTCGTTTGCGTACATACATACATGTATGCGGGCTGTTGACCGCTTTACATAACGAGGAAAGATACCGCAAGAGCTTTCACGAATGTTATTGGCGCCATTACATCGCGTCGCGTAAATGTTTCAGCGCCGGCCGGTCGAGAACGGGAGACGAAATATCTTTTTTTTTTTTTAATCGTCGGAACGCGAAGGAACGAATCGCGAAAAGATCCGCGCGCTTCGAAGTTATCGGGAACGGAATATAGCGCAAGGAGGTCCGCGCGGCCGGCGAAGGCCGCCGCAAGGCCGAGTGTCTCTCTTCATCGTTTCTTCATCGGTCCCCGATGGTAGAAGCCCGAACGCGTAGCGAGAGCGCGGTAATTTAATTGGATCTCGCGAGCCAATCTCCATTAAGCGGATTCCAAAAGTAACGTTATTGAAACGATGAAGAGGTCAAGATCGAGAGGGAAGAGGATCGAAATGATCGATGCGATCCCATCGAGAATCTGCTCGAAATCTGCGGGAAAGCTCCTTAAAGAATATTCTCTCTCTCTCTCTCTCTCTCTCTCTCTCTTTCTCCGCGGAGAGATCTCGGAATCCACACCGGTTTCTGCGTTTGATCCGACAAAAAGCGAACGTCGCGTTTTCCGTTTCAACCGATCGCGTCGATTACCTCGCGATTCCTCGTGCCGAGTTAACGCGAGCGAGCGAACGATCGCGCCCGTGAACGTGGGCGCGCTTGGGCGGATTTTTCCATAAAACGAGTCCCTTTCCCCCCCTCTCTCGCCGCGGATGTTGTTCAACCGCCGGCGTATCGGGATCAATGACACGCCCGCGAATTCTCTCCCTCATTGGAGGGATGCATCCTCCGCGACCTGTGCGCGAGGCTGCGAGGCGAGGCGGCTTGTATGCAGAATTCCAAGCCGCCGCCGCCGCCTTTCTTGACTTCGCGCGCGCAGCAGGACCTACTGGTTTCTATTTATACACCTCGAGCACGAGACCTTGCGAACGAGCGCGGTTCGTTCGCCGACACCGCCTCTCTCGCTGTGCTCGACTCGAATTCGCGCCGCCGCCCATGCGTGTTCGATCCGCCGTGCTCCAGTATCAGCCGAGGATCCGAGCGTTCGGCTGTTTGCACCGGATCGAGAGAATGTCATAAACAAGCTGAAATTGCGATATTCTTTGATAAATTTCGATAAATTCAGATGAGCATAAAAATCATAATTGTATATTATGAATTAACGGCGTACCCAGCAGGCTGTCAGAATTATGTAGAACTACGTGTATCGAATCATAATTAAGCTTATTAAAAGATAAAATAATAGATTCCAAAGGAATGTCTATGTTATATAAATAAAATGAAATTATTTGACATTTCGCAATAATATCTTCTTTTTGTCACGTGTTTGTGTGAATAATATAATATTGATACAGTACAATATATATAATATGATAAATTCATGTAATATAATATACACGCAATTGTGTGATACGAGATCGCCAGTCAATATATTATTAATGTTTACTGTCTACATATCACATCTACAACCAATCCAACCGTATCTACTACCAATCGTATGTAGATTCAATCTTTATACTATTTATTACCACAAATAAATGGCAAACAAGAGAATATATTTGTCCAAAAATTATGAATAGAAGTTAAGCTTTCTGAAATTATTTCCGTCCGTTTGCGAGCTTCTGTATCTTCGTATATTTGTAAATCAATTTTTTTATCGAATAGAAAAGACGGGACGAGCGCTGGATGACCAATCGACCATCTAGCGCCATCTAATTGTAACTCAATGCGTTATCGCGCTCGAAAACTGTTCGGTGCCGTCATCTGTAGTCGATTCGGCGAATCATAAAGCGACGTATACGCTCGGCGGATAACTATCGCGCGATAAGATGTTCGATCATACCGGCAGTGTATATCTGCTGATTTCCATTCTCATAACCTCAACGCGCACGCGCGAAAAAGAAAACCCTCATTGGAACATTTGGAACATTGCAAATTGATCAGTGGCTTGATTCTGTACGTGGTCCAATATCGCGCAAAAGTGACTTTTCTTTCGGGCATAACACCATGTCCCTTATAACTATAACGGAGATGTTCAACACATTTCAGGACTCACTGAACAACGAGCAAGAAGTGCGCGAGGTGTGTATTGACCGGGTTCTCGTCAGGTTATGTTGTGAACCAGACTGTCATTGTAGTTTCATATCTCGTTTTAATTCCAACGAGAGGCTTGCCATCGCGCGAAATAACAAACTCGCCTATTCGTCAATTCTCCGTTCTCAACATTCGATTTTACCTGTAATTCCTCGAACATAAGTTTATGCTTGAATCATCGATATTCTTCTGCTGCTTGAATCCGGCATTGTCTTTATTTAATCAGAAAGACTTTTAAATTTCAATCTTTTAACAAGACATATACGACTACGAGTCAATCACAGCGTTTGAGGTCACGCGTCGTCTTAATCTTTATTGGTCTTTTTCTTTTTGATCAATGGCTCAAGAACGCTCTATTTATCCGGGTTCAAACTGGCTATGGAGACAATGAAAAATTCTAACAGACAAAACACAGAAATAATGCAAAATGCGATGCACAAGGATAGGTGCCTTAAAAAAATTTCAGAATGATGCAATATCTGGCATAACGGAGGCAGAAACAAGTCTTCTACCCCCGTCAGAACGCCTCACGCAACTAAAACCTTTATTGGTGAAAAGATACAATATTGCCATAGACGTAACATGAATGGACGAAGCATGACATCTGCTACACTCTCGGCATGTGTCACAATATGTAACTGCATCGGTGCATCGCTCGTGTATCGTCAATTAAAATAATTAGCTTTCTTCACATTTCTCGGAACCGTTGCACCTTGTTTTTCTCAACTGTTCTGTTCTAATCGATCTGCACGGTGTATGTTTACAGTTTTTCATGATATGAACAGCTGTTACTCGTGTACATGAATCGTCTCTCGCGTACTCATGTACATAATTCGTTACTCGCGAATATTCCCAAATCGCATTCCCGAATTGCAAAAAGAGTAGTAGCGATGCAATCGCCACACTTCTTTTTTTAACAGACAGGACAATTGTTTGTAGCGAGAGAAGAGATTCTAAGTTGTTTCCTCTCTCTTGCATGCAGGAACCACTAGCAAACTATCGCCTGGCATATAGTATATAATTGTTCCTTAGTTTGAGTCATTCAAAGTCAAATCAACTTAGACCTCAACAAAATATGTCTTTGTTTCAAATAAAAAATTTTTCTTTTCACTGCAGCAAATCCGTGTCATCGTAAAAAATATCGAGAAGAGTTCCAGAGACATACTGATGACATTGCAAAATATTCACACAATAAATAGCATGATGGAGGAGAATATAAGTATGTTTCTAGAAATTTGTTATATAATGTGTTTATTTAATATATATTACATATAACTTAATCGTTATTAATAAATTACAGTTGTGTCAAAATATTGTTCAAAGGCAAGAGAGATATTTGGCGACATAAGGACACAATATGGAAATCTGGCTGAAGTGGTACCAAGCAATCAATATTATCGTTACCACGATCAATGGCGTTTTGTCACCCAAAGGCTTTGCTTTCTAGTTGCTTTAGTAATATATTTTGAAGCTAAATTTTTGGTCGAGAAGGACACTGTTGCGGCCATATTAGGAAGTATATAAATAACTATACTTAATATTTTTAAATAACTATGAGTATTTAAATGACATTTTTACATTAATTTTACATACTATACTTAATTGTAATAATCTATTTTCATTACGTTTGTAGTGAAAGATAACAGAGAGGATGGCTTCCATTTGGACCTGGAGGATTTCTTATTGGGTCTGCTTCAGTTATCCTCCGAATTGGTAAGTATTTTCCATGATTTTATCACGTAATGATTTCATAACGACATATTCTTTTAGAGTCGTTTTGCTGTAAATAGCGTCACGATTGGTCGTTACAATTGGCCGATAGAAATTGCGACATTTCTTAATAATCTAAACGCAGGGTTTCGGCTATTAAACTTAAAGAATGATATATTGAGAAAGCGATTTGATGCTCTCAAGTACGATGTAAAAAAGATCGAAGAGGTAGTGTATGATTTATGCATCCGCGGTTTGATATCATCTCCTCGCTATATTGAAACGCCTACTGAAGAATTGCTTGCTGAAGAAATGCCTACCAAAGAGACACCTGCTGAAGAGACGCCTACCAAATAGATTTCGATATTTTTCATTAAAATTTCACATTAATATCCATGTGTCGAGTGAAGAGAGAGATATGTTCATACATAATATATAAGATGAAGACAATTTATATATTCTTTATTTAGATTTTTATACTTCAGATCATTAGCAATCGATAAATTGCCAATATAATCACATTATTTCGGACATTAAGATAATTCATCTTTGTTTTTTGTATTTAACTAAAACTTATCTTATGTAATGTTTTAATGCCTACAGAGGAATCTATAATTTATTTGATATATTCAGTCAAAAGTAAATTATATAATTTATTTCACGAATTTTGTTTTATGTTACGACAGAGATGCCTATATTTAATACATAGTTTTAATTTAAAGTAAGATTTATATAAATAATAATAGCCATTATATATTATTTTCTCATTATATATTACTTTGGAAAAAAATATATAAGTGTAAGATTAAGTTGTATATGACTTAGTTTTAATATCAAGTTTTAATATCAAAAGTAATTATACAGCTCAAGATGCGCACATTTATTTCTTCGAACTGTATATTTTCATTAATAATAAATGCTTATTGTGCATAAATTTTTTGTCATCTTGAGTGTATAAATCCTTTGTGATTAAAATTAATTTGTTTAAATTAATAGCCCTTATCGAAATCAAATACATTTATCATATTTTCTCCGTTTACGTATTTAACATAATTTGCGCCAAACAGCTCTGCAACGTTCTGTGGATTTGTGACAGCTGAATTGTGTGGTGAGATTGTTACCTAGACAGACATTAATGTCATTAGTTATAAATGAGAGCTCTTTTATTTGATAATTAATAAAAGACAGTTACTTGTGGAAGACTCCATAGTTTGCTCTCCTTTGATAATGGTTCTTTCTCAAACACATCCAATATAGCAGCTGAAATCCACTTTTGCTCAAGAGCATTTATCAAATCTGTTTCTCGAATAACAGAACCGCGTCCTACGTTTATGAAAACTGCATTCTTGCTTTTACAGCGTTCCAAGATGTTACCATTTAAAAATCCTACTGTATCTGGAGTCGAGGGCAATATATTAATGATATAGTCGCAATTTTCCAGGATCTCCGACAAGCCATCTATGGTTCTATGTTCATCGAGGTACGGTAATTTCTCTTTCGGAACGGAACGTGTCATTCCCCAGATAGTTGCGCCAAATAGCTTTAGCTTTTCCGCCACTAATGAAGATATAAAAAGATGAAAAAAAAATTTTATTGGAATCTTGCTCGCATGTTGGATATAAGATTCACTCATTACCTGACTTTCCTATCGTTCCTATCCCTAAGATGCCTATGGTTAAATCATATATATGCCTATGTGTCACCAATTTGTCTTCTTGTTTCCACACAGCAAGTCTCTGATTCTCATATTGTTCTCTCTGATCACGTTCGTAATTGACAATTTGCGCTATCACGTATTCAGACATAGCCAAGCCGAATGATTCGTCGGAAAAGCGAGTCAGTACGTAATCTTTTTGCATGTGTTTCTGCACATGTGGAACAAATTCGTCCAAGCCAGCCCAAGTCGCCTGTATCCATTTGACGGATGTCAATTTTTTTATATAAGGTATTAATAAATCACAGTCGGCCACTAATATTTCTGCCGCGTTAAGCTTGGATAAAGTATCTACTTGTCCTGTATTTAAAAAAATATATATATATTTAGGTAATACCTCCGCCTCTACAAGGCAATCTTTTTAATTTTTTGTCGTGAGTATTACATATTCAAATTTTTCAGGCGACGCAAGTCTGCATTTTAAAAATTACGGGAGTCTTAAATTAACAAGATTCAAAATGCGAAAGCGTTTTAGCAAAATCGTTCTTTCGCGTTGTCAATCGTTAATTAAACATCGTCGATTCCGACGTTGTTTGGAGTCGCGCGCCGAAACGCAACCGAGTCGAACTTTCCCGCTCCCGCGCGCCGCCCCCTCGCGGAAGTGGTGAGAGGCCGCGCCAGTGACAGTGGGAATTCGACACGTGCTCGTCCCGAGGGGGTTAACGGCGGCACGCGGAACGATTTGGCGAGCGCGGGGGTCGCATCTCGGGCGCGGTTGAATCGCGCCGTGCGCGATCGAAGCAACGTTACCTGGCATCACGTCCGAAATGCGCAGATTCGGCAGCCGCGAGCGCAGGTGGTAAGATAACCTAGGAACCGCGGACAGAACGGCGACGGCCTGCGTCATGTTGCACACCCAACGTCCTCGTGAATTCCGCTGCGCGATTTCCGCGAATGGCGGAAATCGGAGGGCTACGTGAGTCAAGCGCGCGATATCTGACTGCGCCCCTTTAATTTTCGTTCTCCTACCCTTGTCAATCGGCGGAAGCGGTGACACGTGACGACATTCGGGTCGACAAATGCGTGGATGATTTCGAGCGCTTCGTCGGTAAACGCAACAGATCCGTTTTGCTTCGTTGCGGAGTTTTGCTCCGCGCTCGTTGCTTCTTGCAAGTTTCTCATACTTCTCTCTCCCCGAGGGCGCTTTATGTTAAATGCAGAGCGCATAGTCAAAACGGACAGATCTTACAACGAGGAAAAACCCCTCATTTTGGATTTGGCGCGGTTCGAATAATCATTTCAAGCACGGCAGCGACGCATGCGCAGGAGATACGGGAGCGCTTCCGAATGAACATTTTTAGGCCTTGTTTTCTCTTTATAATAATAAAGAAATATATACTAGAAATTATAACTCCTTGATGTATCACAATAAATAAACATAATGTAACGAGAGACACCAAGGAAAGATGTAATAGGATAATTTGCATTTATTTTTTGGACAAAAAAATCTGTGCTAATTTGTAAACTCTTGTTTCAGAAATTACATGTTCGACGCTGCACGCAATCTGCGCGAAAGAGTGCTCGAAAGTACATCTGGACAAACGTAAAGAGACTAGAGAGAATACGGATTTCATTAAATGATACAACATCGATGTGCATCGCGGACTAGTGTTTTTTCTCAGTTTCGTAAGCGACGGTCGTTTCATCATCGTTCCTGTCGTGTCGTTTCCGACGTTCGAGCGAATTTCGCGTGGAACGGCCGCGGTGTGTACCCGGCATACGACGGGAGCGCGCCAGCCAATAGGCGTGCGCGGGCCGCGTCACACAACGACGCGGCGATTCCCGCGCTACGCACGTCGGTCCGCGGAACTGCACGGCGGCGGCCGAACGTGTTAAATGGCTGTGCGTCGGCCATGATGGCTTTGAGCAGGGACCGTGTCACGCAAACATGTTTTCAAAGTGATATATCTCGTTTGGTGACTGAGTGACCGTGTTCCAGCGCGATGGCCGGGGAACGATGAGGCCCTGAGCGCTCTCTGTGCCGGGTAATTCGGCCCCAGGGCCCCCAGCCAGGCCTCAATAGCCAGGTCTACGGCATTCCACGAGCCCGAGGCCCCCCCAACCGACCCGACTGGCCTCTTACGGTGCGGCCAGCCATCCTTGGTTGTCAACACGCGCGAGCCAGCCGCCCTCAGGATGAGCAAGCTGTCGTTCAGGGCGCGCGCCCTGGACGCCTCCAAGCCCATGCCGATCTACATGGCCGAGGAGCTGCCGGATTTGCCAGATTACTCGGCCATTAACCGCGCGGTGCCCCAAATGCCCAGCGGCATGGAAAAGGAGGAGGAATGCGTAAGTTGGAACGTTCAGCATCTCGTTCCAGCATGTTTTCCCTGTCCGCCATCTTACCCACGGCGTAAAATTTCGTAAACAACCGGCAGATGGCGGCCCGCCCGTCGTCGTGCACCCTGGAAAATTGTAAATTTTCCACGTTTAACGTAATTACCAGTTCATCCGCGATTCTCGATCGTTTTCCTCGTACCCTTCTGTTCCCGACTCGACTCCTCGAGATAGATGTCAATGTTTGGTTTGCCGTTAATCGCGAGCTCTCGCGCTACCCTCCCTTGCACTGCCTCCCTGCGTCCAAATGTCAAGCATTTCCTTTCCTGACGCTTGGACAATGTCCTCGCAATGCCTTCTAGGTGCAAGAACTCTAATTCGAAGAAACGACGATGCTCTAAAATTTCTTTCTACAGGGAAACTATAAAACGGATGTTCTATTATCCTGATTTGTTGACTCTTACATACGTTCCATTGGACACTGTTTACAAATTGAGAACATATTCATGATTGTACAGCAAAAATCAAGACATCCATAATTTCTGAATTCTTTGTAATGTCTTAATATGACAATTCATCGATTGATGATTAAATCTAATACGATGTTATATATAATATGTGATAGATCGCATTATTATGTTAGAGACAAGATTAAATGAATATCGATTTTATATAGCAATCAAATAAGATTATTTTACATTGATGCATACAAAATTTAATGATGCTTATATACAATTATGACACTCAAAAATGTATCAAATTAATTGTTTTGACTAAATCTCTTTTAATAAGGTTGTTGAAGAGATTTAAGCTCATTATTGAATATATCGAATATGTTTTTGTGAATTATATTCTGAAAGTTATATATATAACAACGACAATTGTGTGGAAGAGAATGTAATATGGTTTTAATTAAATTCTATTTGTTGTAGGAACATCATCTTCAGAGAGCGATATGCACGGGTCTAATCATTCCTACTCCTGAAGTAACCGATCTGGCAGACGCGGAAGCTTATAACAAAATATATCCTGCTGATTATAAGCTGCCTCGTCAATTAATACACATGCAACGTAAGAAGATATTAAAATGTTGTTTTATTATATATATATATATATATATATATATATATATTTGTATATATAATATATATGTATGTTTTATATATATATATTATACATATATATTTTTATTTATATTCTTTGAAAAATAATTTAATGAATTATTTAATGAAAATTTGCTTCTTTTTTGTAGCTTTTGCTATGGAACAAGACATACCTGACTACGATATGGATTCGGAAGATGAAAAATGGGTTACACTACAAAGTCGTAAGATGGAATTAACTCCTCTTCAATTTGAGGAAATGATGGATCGTCTGGAGAAGAGTTCAGGACAAACTGTGGTTACTCTCAACGAAGCTAAGGCACTTTTGAAAGAGGACGACGATTTGATTATCGCTGTGTTTGATTATTGGCTCAACAAACGTCTTAAAACTGTAAGCATTACATTGTTATAATGTGCTTTTGAGGTTATGTCACACTAGTTTATATGTATTGTTTAGATTAATTATTAGGAATATAAGAATGCATACAAATTTTATCCTACGAATTTTCTTCATAAAATTTTTAATGTTTTTGAATCAATTTCTTGGATGCAATATTAATATTGTATTCCACAGCAGTAATAATATTAATAATATTGTTTTCCACAGCAACATCCCTTGCTGTTAACAGTTAAAACGGAAAATCGATTCGGCTCAGCTGCCAACAATCCATATCTTGCATTCAGGCGACGTACAGAGAAAATGCAAACGCGTAAGAATCGCAAGAACGATGAAACCAGCTATGAAAAAATGCTGAAGCTTCGTAGGGATCTTAGTAGAGCAGTTACGCTTCTGGAGATGGTGAAACGCCGAGAAAAGACAAAACGTGAACATCTGCATCTCACAATCGAGATTTATGAGAAACGGTTTGAATGAAATCATGATGATATCATTGTATGCATTAAAGTTAAATTTTTGTTTAATGAGACTTTTACATCTGATTTTATAGGTATCAAGCGCAAGATTTCAGTGGACAAATATTGTCAGAGGTATCGGCATTGAAGACACCAAGACCAGCGTTTGCTCCACTCTTTACTAATCAGTTTGGCGTTCATCAAAATTGGACAAACAAAGTTTGTAAAGTATGTATTGGCATTAAAAAAAAAACAGGTTGTTTTACGTTTGTTTATCTTTAAAACTTTATTTATTTATTTTTAATAATTCTGAAGAAATAATGTCTCAGGTATGCTGTATAATGGTTTTTAATCTTGTTTTTCTTTTAATTTAGGATGAAGTAGTGCCCAGGAAAGAAAAGAGGCAGTACAAGAAGCGGAAACATAAAACGGATAATAGAGGAGGAAGCTTAGACGACACTGGTATTCGTAGTGGAACGGGTAGTGGTGGCGGTCGAGGAAATCGCCCAGGAGTTCTCGGAAGCGGGCTGGACCCGCTTATCAGTTCGGACGAAGATAGCCCGCTTCCATCTCATTCACACTCCCAGCCCTCGTTACCCTCTGATCGCGATGACGAAGACACCGCAGAAGAGGGTCAATTCGCCTTTCGTCGAAATAGGAATAGCTCTTATTTACCGGTAAGTTACTCTACATTTATTTTTTTTTCTCAGGATATTAGTTCTATCTAGTTTTTGTTATTACAATGATATTAATTGTTTTCGAATTGTGTAAATGCAAAAAATGTTAAATTAAAGATGTAATAAAAGTTACATACTATGCATTACAATATTTTATTTTAATTTAATTTTTGAACAAATACAATAATTACGTCGAGTGATTAATTGATTGATATGGTGTCTGTTTTAAAATAAATTTTATTTATATAGTTGTATATGTACTACATCGTATATGTACTTTGATTAAGTTATTAGTTTACTATTGCCAGATTGAAATTGATCAATAATGATCGATATTGATACATGTTTTAATTTAGAATTTTTTTCATTAGCATTATTGTAACTGGATAAGTCATTAAGATAAAAATAGTCTTATTTCTTAGGATTTTAAATCTAATACTTTTCTCTTTGCAGCCTGTATCAGGTGGTTTTGGAAATTGGCCTTGGTGTGATAAAAATGAAGGCGGTATTGCTGATAAAAAATACAGGTTTGCACTGACTAGCATTAGCAAACCGGTACCAAGGTGTATTGGTTTCGCACGACGGAGAATTGGTCGTGGTGGCAGGTATGATATCTATCGATGTGGTTAATATTGTAAAAAAGAATGATATTTGATTGTATTTGTTTTATTGATGATTTACAGAGTAATACTAGATCGTTGTACGACCGATATGGATGATATGTGGTCTACTTTAGATTTCACGATACACGATTCAAATCGTGAGACAGCGGATTCGAATGCGACTGCCACAGCAATGACTACTGTGAAAAAAGAGTGGTATGCTTTTACAATATTTAAACTATATATTAGTTTATTTTATATATATATATATATATAATTTATTCGTCAATGAAAATAGAATAATTTCTGGACAATTGTATCACATATTTATTATATTGCATTTCTGTCTGACAGGTTACATTTTCGACCAAAGACTCCGCCCGTGTCGGTGCATAGTCCAAGCGAGGAAAATACTGACGACTCGGACGTTGAGCCAACAGTGTCTCGATCCAAGCTTCCATACCCGTTCCCACCCGAGGCGACGTCCATATGCATCGAGGTGGAGCCGGAACGCGCGGGTGATGAATCGCCATTTACATCGGAGTTCAATATCGCGGATTACTTCGCGATGGACGCCGTGTCGGACTTTGAGCTCGCAGTGGCGGGCCTTAGTAGTACGGGTAGTGCGTGCGTCAGTGGTCTCTCAGACAGCGGCGTGAACGAATCACGGACAGACGGCGAGCTGGGCAGTTCACATTTTGTGGTCACGCCGCTCGTAAATAATCTGTTCGCGCCGCCTACCATAACACAGCAAACTCGGCTTGTCCATTGTGGTGGTTCTAGTGTTGTACATACTTCTACGAGTTCTTCATCGATTCCTACATTGTCCTCCGTCGTCGCGTGTACGACCAATCAAGCCACTGTGGCATCGAGTACAGTGTCCACGCAGTGCACTGTCGGTATCAGTGCCACGATCGACACGCAGTCAAATCATCAACCCAAGCAGCAACACAGACAATTGCCAAATAACAGTGCCGCTGCATCCATTCTCTCGAAATCTTTGACTAGTCCGACAAATAATAGGAATGGTGGTAGCTGCGGTGGTAGTGGCAGTGGTAGTGCAAATGTTAGAGTGTTTAGTGCGAGTACCACATGCGGCGGCAGTGGTAGCAGTGGTGGTAGTAGTAGCAGTAGCGGTAACGGCAATAACGTCACAAACTTTGGCAATAGCCATCAGAACGGCCCGTTGCCGCACTTAAACAACTCTAACAATCTGACGAACAGCACCCACGTCGTGAATAACCAACAGTCCACGTTAGTTCTACCACAGAAACATCCGCCGTCCAATCTGTTACCCGGCCTGATAACGCAAAGTAAATTGGCGAGCCTCGCGAGGCAGCAACAACAACAGACGCAAAATCAGGCGCCACAGGTCCCATCGTCCGGGGAAATTACGCTTAATAGTAATAGGTAATCAATTATCGTTTCTAATTTTGTAATTAAAAAGTTTGCATAGCTAACAAATCTTCATTTGCGAATGCTTGAGATACTAGGAATTAGCAGGAATATCGTGACAAAGCATTCAATAACTGGAACGCAATAGCACGATCGCACGCAAAGTTCTGCAACTTTAACATTTCTGATTTATCATTCTATTCATAATCATCCTGATTTATCATTCGTTTAATTGTAGTGAAAGTTTGGATATGGAAGTGGATGGAGTGGACAGTTCGCCGTGCGACAGCAAACCGCAGCAGCAGCAGCTTGTACGGGCGAACAAAACAAATTCACTGGCGATGGAAGTGACATGATGCCTGCTATCGGCACCCCTGTTGCCGCCAATACGTCACTGGGGGCTTCGCTAATTCTCTTACCTTGCCTATGATGTCTGCTTCGGGCGGGAAATCAGACGTGTGATGATATACTGCGCTATGTTGACGTGAAAAAGCGATACGGCTAGGTACAATTGCTCCTCCAATCAGTTATTTTGTCATGGCGACGTTAATCAGCGATAGCGTGGATTCTAATGCAAGTATCAAGTTTCTTTTTTTCTTTCCTTCAGGGGATCGTGCTCCGTATTCTTTAAATTATTTTTTTCCTTGCTCATTGAACGACTAATAACTGCTAAATATGATCGATAACCATGTGAAAAATATTGCCATTGTTTCTGTAGATACAAGATTCCGAAACGAATTTATCCGATTGTCCAAAATTAGCACTAGCGTTTTTAATAATAGTGCTTGTTTTCTTTTTTGTCTTTTAAGAATAAGGAATTATAAGTAGCCTAGGACAAATTGGGTTCTGGCTCGCGAATAGCTTAACTGTAAAAACAGTAAAAGAGTATGTGTATAATTATTAAGTTACTTATTTTAAAATATAGCGTGCAATACTTCTCCATTATTTTTAGTGACAATAGTTTGCAACGAACTAATCTCTCGTTCGTTCAATGCAAGGAAAATTGTAATCGGAAATCTGAGATGCAAACTAATTACGTTTGACATCAAAATTCCTCATTTATCAGCTATACCGTTCAGTTATACAATAATTGGGCGCACAATAATGCAACAAGCTTTCTCAGACACAGCATTAATTATTGAATTATCGAATTATTCCGCAAAAAAATTCTTTTAATTTTATATATCACAACATCGTGTTCAAAATAGACACTCGAAGATACAGACTTTATGGACATAGTCCGATTAATAGAAATTGTTTTAATCATTTTAAAATCAGATAATCGTTGTTTTGAAAAAAAAAGGATTTTGGATAATTTCTCATAAGTTTCGGTCACGCAGTGTATGGAAAATAGATACAAAGCATTACATTAACAATGGCGGGGATTGTATAGTAATCTGCTTGTAAGTACAATAGAGTATGCTCGAATTACATCTCATCGCTTTCCAGATAAGTAACACTACAGGAAAGGAAAGTAGATTAATTAATTTCTTACGAAAGTGTACGATTTTCTCAATACTGTATATAGATTCGGTTCGCGAGTATTGTACGATTTTATATAGTAATGCTCCTTATATATATAATATATATATATATATATATATATATATACACACACACACATACACACATATAATACTACGTTAAAGGCTTCCAGGCTGTGAAATATCGAAGCTATTGTTATCAATTAATCTTTGATAGCATTAAGTCATTGTAATCGTAAAAAGATTTTTCTTTTTTTTCCCCTCTTTCTCTCCAGTAATCGCCAAAATGTACATTTTGATACCCAGCATATCCGTCGTCACATGTTATACGCGACCGATATGCAATTATAATGTAATGTAACTTTATAATGTTGCGTTTGGAAAGCTTGTATCACGAGATTTGTGTTTGCGCGAAAGGATCATTATATATTGTGTTAGAATCTACGAAGCTCATAGGGGGCAACTATAAGGATACTTATGTCTTTCACATCAGTGACTGAAATTATCACTATCGATGTAGGGAAATGCCGAAATACTTCGAGCAATGGTGTTTGGCAAAGTAGATATACAAGCGATTAAATTTTATTGTCTCTAAAGGCAAATTCATTAATGCTGTACATGTGTTCTTCTACACGCGAATTTATTTCGTGATGACTTTTTTTTTATATCTCTCCCGTATAAATGAATTTAATGAGATAAAATCGAAGCAAGCTATTACGATACTGCACCTCATATCACACTTTTATCTGTCCTCTCACAGACTCGGTATTCTACCGTAGATAAACGTAAACGTCGAAAAGCTGTTCGATACGTGTTCTTATTTGTAGGATAGAATTTTTATGGTTCGAATATGAATATGAATACGAATGTCGGAATTTAAGCCCGTATGAATCTTGCCACGTGTTATAAGCATATTGAGAGATTCGAGCATGCAAATTCGGGCGTGCCATTAAATCTCTGTTTGGACAGATATTTATCCTCCGAAAAAGCAACGTCAAACTCATCATACTCGAGTGGCATTCGTTCCCTTCACTGGTGTACATGTAATTCGCCGAGAGTCTGTTGATACAACTGAACAAATTATCTAGAATGCATCTACAGATCAACTCGAGCAAAATATCTCGTCGTGCTCGTACATTTAATCGACGCAATCTTCCTCTAGGTAAAACGCTTTCGTTGACTCGGTATTCGATTCATTATTATGAAAAAAAGAACGTAATCTCCTGGGTTTTCCATATATAAGTAACATGTAACACAGCTCTCTTCCTCTCTTAGTCTTTCTGTAAAACATCACTTGTTTTTCTGCCTTCTTTATCAGACTACAAAATAGTATGAAAATGTAAGAAGCATATAGAAAAACGAGAGAATATCTTTTTGATCGAACTGACGATTTGTCGATTGTACTTTATTTTTGTAAGCACGTGTTTTAGACTTTTCCAAATTAACTTTGCGAAATACATGAGAGAGAGAGAGAGAGATATCAGAACGGTTGCTTGGTCAGAATGATTTGCAGAGAAACAGATCACTTTTGTATCCTTTATAATCACACTTGACTCATATTCTTCTTTGACATACTAATAGTTGTACTTTTCTTGTTACTGCAAACAGAATAACCGCATATAAGAATGAACGAATGAATTTGAGATTACGCAGCAATTGATTGTTATTTGTTGCAAGTTGAAATACGCAGGTACTGATCATTGAGTATAATCGCCGGTAAACAAGGAATTCCTGATTTATCTATGAATGCCTGGTTTCAAAGGAATCTCTCGCGGTAGCGAGCCATAAAATGATTCGTCGCCAGCCGTAACGCGAGAACGGGGGGGCGGGGGAAATAAGACTATGGTGCGAGTGATTACAAATCGTAGGGAGACTTCTCGAAATCGTAATAAAATGAAACAAAAAAAAAACCAGATATATTGTACATATAAAAATAATTACGCTTATTGTATCTCTTACTTTTAGGTAATTAACTGAATAACTGTAATTAAAAAAAAAAGAAACATTGTTGTGGTAGACGCACAGCGAAATGTGTATGAAAATTTATGAATTTCAAGACGATTTTAGAAAGGAAGAGTAATAAAGAAATTTTATCCTGGATAGGACTTATTATTTTGTTAAGATCTTCACACTTTCGCCTGTATATTGTCGGGATATGTTTTTTTTTGCGAGATCCGTTTTCTGACACGTGTTTGTACATACTCTTTAGATACTTCGTCGTTTCTCTCGTTTTTCTCAGATTCACTGTTGCGCGCGAAAAATTCTCCGTTCTCTCCACCTTGTTTGCTCTCGTGTATTCGTAGCATCTAGCATCTTTTATAAACGTTATCTGCTTGCCGTGAAACACATATACGTACACAGAGACGCCGTATGTACAGCGTATATATGCTGCTACCGAGATTTCTAGCCTTGAAAACGAAAGAAGCGACAACTCTTCCGCCAAATGACTTTGAGAAGAACGAGCGATTTTATGTGAACGAAAAGGAGAAAAAAGAAAAATAAAGATTCGCAAAGATGTATTTGTAAGGAGAAGAGGCAATTTGTTTATTTTAGTTGGAATGCTTTAAGAATAAAGTATAGCGGATGTATATGGATTTTTATATAAAATTTATTAATGTTAAAGGTAATCCGATAGCCATTAAAGTTAAATAAAATGTCGAGAATCGAGATTTGAAGATCGCTCCAACCAAAGACTGAGTTTGCTTTACATTTTTCTGGTTTGGCAAACACGAAATTCCACTGCGGCTAAGACCGATAGGTGTTCGTCTTGCGTGCGGTAAAACTCGCAGGAGAAAAAGGTCTCGTTTCAATCGGACTCCCATTGAAAGACGCGTTGAAAAATTGAACGAAAGAGAGGAGGACGAAGAGAAGAAGCGAAACAGAGAGATCGGTCGTATTTCGTATGGTGAGACTTCGTGTTTACCCAATTCGATTGCATTCGCGAGAAACAATAGTGTATCATGTAAGTAGAATTTAAGACCGATCAATGCAAATATTCCGAGTTAACGATGGTCGAGATGAGACGAAAACGAAAGAAGCTAAGCCACTTGTTTGCGCGTAGGGGACGAGATTATCGGGAGGAGAGGAATGGGTTTAAAATCGGTCAATAGGTAAACGAGAAGGCTCCACACTTTCTGCGTGTTAAACAGATTTACGATTTAATCGACCGACACGTCGAGGCACGATGTGTATCTACTTATATACATGTATTTTATTCTGTGAATACGATGTGGGGCTTCCGTGTCGCTGTGCGACACAGGAAGGTTCCAATCGGAATGAAAAAAAAAAAATGATAAATAAATGAAAGAAGAGAGAAAAACAACGCTTCAGCCAAAGCTCCGATTTGAACGAAACTTTGGGCACGAGTGACCTCTCTCTTGATGAAAACGGTTATATATAGTCGGAGGAGACTGAAAGGAGACACTGGAACATATAGGATATATGTTCACGAGTCCAGCATCGTAGGAAAAAAAATTAAAGGGTAAGACGAAAGCTTTTATAATAGCTTTACATAATACGATCTCCTCAATATGTGTCTACCATCATTTTCATTACACAAAGTTTATGCGGCCGATTCAGCATAAAATGAAGCATACGATACATGATTTAGAACTAACGGCGTTACATGCATCGATAATATCCTATGATGCTGGATTTATGGGATATCCCGTAAAACGTTCGCTCCGGATGACCCTTCGATCTGTTCCTCGATACGACACGTTGTCTGATCTAAGTCCGTCGCCAGTTAACATCCCTCAATGTCTTATGTATCGAGATAACATTCGACACATTCGCGGCATTCGACGCATAAATTATTACGCATATTATTATATTCTCGAATTAAATGTACGTTTTATTTCTTCAAACTTTCAGTTGCAACCTGTTGATCGCGGAACAATACGGTATTTTAATCTTCCCTCGTTTCGTCGCGAGAGACAGCTCGATCCTTATCATCGGGATAAAAAATAGAGAGGTGTTACCAGGTGAACGACTCAACATTTCCCTGCAACTTATGTATAGAGATCTAAGTATTAATTACTCGTAATCATTAATGGCGCGCGCGCGAGATAGCGAATATAATTGAGTGTGTGTGTGTGTGTGTGTATGTGTGTGTGAGTGTGTGTGTATATATATATATATATATTAAGTCAATTTACGGGTTGCATTTTTTGGCTATTAAATATATTCTAACTAGTGTATAACTCCGGGGGAACGGGAAGAAATCGGCGGATGTATATTGGATGACTTGTACATATTCGTATACATATGTACGTATACACGTAGCGCATTTCGTGGGTTCTGTACATGCAAGCACGACATACATATATATATATATATATATATATATACATATACATATGTATATATATATATATAAATAAAAATTAAAAAATATATAAAATGAGAGAGAAAACGCGGCGTGTCACAACTCGCTGTATACAATACCTCCGAGCAATTCGGCGAGCCAAATGCAATTGACAAGAGCCTGAAATTCAGTTGCATCCGTTTCATTTAGATTCGTCACGCGGTAACATGACATCATCTTTTTAGGTGCGTCACGAATCCTGTTTCCTTGTGTGTTTCTTGTACGAGAGAAAAAGAGACGGAGCGTCGTGAAAAAAATTACACTTGATATAATGAGCGATAAAAAATCCGAAAAATTTTGGACCTGCCAAAATAAATTCCGATTTACGCTAGCTATTAAGTAATCTTTCTTTTTTATGCTTTTTCAAAGCTTACCTAATTCTTCAGGATTGATGCTTTAATTTTTTTTTGTTAAATTTAAATATGACAAATTTTTTCTTACGGAAAATCTTTTTCATATATATACATATACATGATATTTTTCTGCAAGAGATAACAGAGGATTTCTCGAAACGAGCGTTTTTATATTAAATTGACATTTTATTTTTACATTTAATAAACTTGTTGTGTCTCTAAATGTATAAACTTTATCGGGCGACGTCATCGCGCTGAATTATCATCGCGTTGATGATATATAAGTTAAAGTGCTCTTCACTGAGTTTCTCCCCGCAGGTTACGTTCGCGTTTTGCCGCGCTCATTTTCGCCACGCGAGAGCCGCGCGTCTGCGCGGAAGGGTGAGCCTAACCTTGTCCGACCCCATTACGTGACACTGGCCCGCTCGCCGGGTTTCTATACAGCTGTTTCCGAACGTCGAAGCGTGTCTCACATTTGCAATCCTTTAGTCTTTCCTCCGACGTATGTACGCGACTTCTGGATCTTTATCTTTAAGGTAAGGCGAGGATTGACGGGACTCACTGTTTCGTTGGGCTCCACACACCGTCCCCGAACGTCCTTCGCGTAGCTTTAACTTACGGGAAGAGTTGCAAGAAACGGAGTATTAACGCCGTCGATACTTAGGTCTCGTCGCGGCGCGATCCATTCTGGATCGGTATGGCTTAGACAAACGACACATACTTGTATCCGCTGGTGATTTGTATGAACTGTGTAAATACTGTAATTTCCTTGGTCGATACGCTATGGTTTAAGTTAAGTTCTATTTTAAGGATAGGATAATGTACGAACGAAATAAAAAAAAGGATTGAGAGCAAAAGGTTGATGCAGAATGACCCTACGTTCGTTCCTTCAGGTGTCCGAGAATGCGCTTGCAATCGAGTCTACGCTTGGGTCTCTTGTTTCTTCCAGCGTTGCATGAATCGTATGAGTTTGTGACATGCCATAGAAATGATTAATCTGAACATTTTTCCAAACGTTGTACAACGATGGCACAAATCAGAATAGATCAGTTCTATAAAGTTAGCAATAAGAAACCTGAAAATGTAAAAGACAAGAAGTCATCTAACATCAGAAGTCCAGTCATTGGTAAGACGGTAAGTTATAACTGTCATTTGTTGCTTAATGAGCATAGTAACGATTTGAGCTTATTAACAGTATAGTGAATTTTATTTTCTTGGAATACAGAAAGGAAGAGGAGTATCGAGGAAGTCAAAAACTTCTCCTCCATATAAAAATGAAGAACAAAAACCACACAAAATGAGTGAAAAACAAGCTAATATCTTGTTAAGCAGCGGGACATCTTCATTCAAAACTAATATGAATAACAGTCCAATTAATGTTACAGAAAATAAAATGACAACGATGTCAACCATTAAATATACTTCTCCCAGTGGCAATCAACAATATACTCCTATGTCGCACAGTGGTACAAAGTTTACACCAAAAACGTCATCTCCAATAAAAAATGCTTTAGACAAGTCACCACGTGCAAAGATAATCCGAAAGAAATTATTCAAAGATGAAACCGAGGACCTAATATCTGTAATGATAAATAATCTAAATTTAGCCAAAGAAGGTGCCATCTCTAGCAATGACATCAATCTGGAAAAAGTTTATTCAAGTAGAAGATTTAATTACAATTACAATCCCATAAACACTTCAGTTTCGACGAGATACGAAATTAGCGATGTAGTTGTACCTATGGATAGGTATTCACTGCATTTATTCTTAGCCATTGTTAACGTGTTTTCAAATCCACTCAATTGTGGATATTTCGATCAAGACGAATTGGATTTGATATTTTCACTGATTACCCTTCAAAGAAATGCACAAGCTTTACTGGTACGGATGCTGAAGAGAAAGCACACGTGGCACAGGATATGCAATATTAAATACGATGAAATATCAAACAATTTGAAACCTATCTTTGATGAACTTGTATCACGATCTATTTTTAAAAATAACATGGAAAAAGAAAACATATCCGTTTTATTGAATTTGCTGCAAGCCGATGAAATTCGCAAGCTTTGTCAGGAATCAAAAATCAGCGTGGGAAAAAGTGGCAAAAAGGAGAGCATACAAGCAATTTTGACATTTTGCCACAAAACAAGATCATTATTTCCAGGAATGGCGACTCCTGCCACTAGATTACGCGCGTTAGTCAACAAGCGCTTGGGGGATTGCATATTATTGAATACCAGAGTGAAAGAATTGATTGATAGAATAATTACACTGCTGATACCTAATCAAGATCCCACCGAGACATTGGTGGATGTATTTTTAATGTTGTGGAGAGTTGAGACGGATCAGATAAAGTTTCCAAAAATAACTATAAGTGATCTTCCTATCTTCGTCAGCAAGAGACATCTGTTAGAGTACGTAACTTTATAACTGCCTTATTTTATGGTTCATATCTGGTTATATCTTTTGTCTCTTTCTCTCTCTATTTTAATTTAAATCTTGTATATACTTTACAGTTATATTGAAGCTAAAACTACGTTAACTAATGTATTAACTGCAATTGAAGAAAAACAATGGGATACTGTACGGAATCTTGGATCTTTAGCCGCGCAACGTTTGCCACTCTTCTTGGAAGTAGAGTCGGAAAGGTAAGAAAAATGTAATTGACTGAATATATTTATTTGAAATGAAATCGTAAAATAAATTTATTTTATACTGCGTCCATTTTTAGTTTTCAAGATTCTAGTCTGCCTCATCACATCAGGCACTTTACACCAGGTTACATGTGGCTCAAAGTCTTGTCTAAAAGCATTGATGCATTTAAAAAGACCAAGGAAACGATGCCACTTGCGATAAAATATTTGTTAATGTTAATAAATCAGGATTGTCATATGAAACATAGAAAAGGCCAATGGTACAGTGAATTGATCAAGATAGAAATGTTTCATAGGAAGAATCTTGAAGCTAGTGTCACATTACTATCGAAAGCGATGTCATATGAAAACCTGACAGAAGTTGATAGATTAGACCTGTTGGACAGAGCAGAGCTGATTAATAAGAGAAAATCAGGTGTCAACAATCTTACAAGAGAAGCTATTAAATATATGTTGGACAACGTATTTGATAGAATACGGCTTACATGTCAAAATTCTACTACTATAAGTGGAACATTATGTGGGTAAGTTAAATAAATTAAATCTTAGAATCATTTAAATAAATTAAGAGATATATTTTTTTGCAGAAATACTTCACAAAGGAAGAGCAATTGGTGTATCAGTAATGGCATAGACCAAGTATACGGCTCGGTTGAAAGCCTGGCATTAAATTACTACAAACACGAAGGATATATCAGAGGCATACATTGCGAGGGTGCCTTTCCAATCACCCTGTTTGCTATATTATTTTGGAATGAGCTTTATAATATGAATATTCCTGGCGCTTGGGTATCATTGTATCAAGATGCACCGTTAGATTTGTATTCGTCCGAATTTTATGAAAATAGAAAGGAACAGATTGACATGAAGCTTCAAATTGTTCGAAAATTTGATTCGGAAACGTTGAGCAGACATATGCAACGTGAATTTGAGTTACATTGTGAATACAAATCTATTTCTCAGGGCAATATTTTTAACGATAGTGATAGCCTTCGAGTAAGTAACTAATAAATTTTAGAATAAAAAATACAAATTATAAATATATCGCATTTGTTTTTAGGAAGTAGTGTTTTGCTTAGGAGTGGAAGGTGTTGTTGGAATATGCGAACGACTCATTTATAATTTCCCACTCTGGAAAGCCGGATTTCCAGATTTAATTGTGTGGAATGCAGATACAAAACAGGCAAGTCTTTTTTTCTATACACAATTTTAAGAGCCTATATAAAACAGATTTTAAGAATGCTTTACAGTTTACTGAACGTAAGTTCCATCAAATTGTAACTTTACGTATTTTTTCAGTACAAAATTGTAGAAGTGAAGGGTCCGGGTGATTCACTGTCAACAAAACAAAAATTATGGTTGGATTACCTAAATCGGCTTGGACTGAATACAGAAGTATGCTATTGTGAGGTAATTATTTTTTATGCTATAAAAGGGTTCAATTATTTTATTATATATTTCAATCCTTTTAAGGCGCCAATGCTTCTGTCACAGTGATAGAAGAAGGACCTTGGAAGTGATATCTGTAAAATAATTCACTTTTTAAAAAACTTATCCTGTAAAAATTATTGGCATATCATTTAATCATTATGCAATAAGTAATGTAATTTTTTTTTTGTTACAGTCAAATGCAAGTCATTCTAAAGGGCGTAAGCGGAAGCATGAGGAAACTGTGATATAAACATTTTCCACAAATGATTATAGAGATACATTGCATGCACAAAGACAGAAGTGTTATATTTTATATTATAATGATATTGTGATATCCATGTTTATATATATTTGCAGATTTTTTATCTTGAAATTATAAAAACTTAAGCTATTTTAGTGAATACTTTTGCATGATAAAAAAAATCAAGAGATTTTTTTTTAATTGACAAAGGAGTCTCTACTTACTGCACTTGTTTTGTGGCTGGCGTTTCTTCTATATTGAATTCGGCAACCGGTACATTACGTTGTGCTACTTGCGGTGCAAACATAGCGGCTGGATATACAATCGCCGAGGTTCCAATGACCAGGCAAGCGTCGCATGTTTCCACAATGTCAACTGCAGTAGGGAGTGACTAGGATAAATTTTAGTTTTCTTATATACATTACATACAGTACTGAATTTATTTTTAATCAAAGGCCATCCGTTTTCTTTCTGAATTATTTTCAAATTTTATACAAGTAGAATGTACAATTATGTTTATTAAATAAGATTACTAACAAGCCTTCTCTAGTACGTTTGCATCCAATTGTTCCCCGAACCATATGATATCAGGTCGCAGCAATGCTCCACAGTCTTTGATTTCGCAACGTGGTAATTCTTCTGTTGGAATATCAGAAGACATAATGCCCGGATCAGGAGATCTGCTTAGATATGATATCGTCAGATCGATGAGAAAAAGATAGTTCTGTCTAGCATTTTGCTATCTGCGACTATGTTACAGGACATGCATACCCTTTTCCTGCTAGCGCTGGGCAGATAGGAATGTTCTCGTTAATGGCAACATTGCCACATTTGGTGCAGCGTGTTCTATAAAGCGAGCCATGCAATTCCAGTACATCCGTCGCTCCAGCTTTTTGATGCAGTCCATCTATGTTTTGCGTGACGATCGATACCCTTTTACCTTCCGCTGTCTTGCGTTTCTGGAAGTCTGCCACAGCTTCGTGTGCCTAGGAAGAAGAGAGAACGAAATTGCATTTTGCTATTGCTTCTAACTCATAAAACTCATTAAATGAAGGTGAAAAGAAATGTAATGCTGATATTCTGACATTTTTAGTCTTTGAATTACCTTGTTTGGCTTGACCTTGCTCACTAACTGCCTACGATACTCATAGAACTCCCAGACTAGCGAGGGATTTGCGGCGAAGGCCTCCGGCGTCGCAAGACTCTGTGCTTGATATTTACGCCAAAAACCGCCCGCACCCCGGAAGGTCGGCACGCCGGATTCGGCGGAGATCCCACTGCCGGTTAGGATCAGGATATTGCTGGCGTTTGCGAGGACCTCGCGGAAAGACTTCATTACGTTGTGCATCAATGTCGTCCCGTGAGAAAGTGAATTGCAGTTATAATAATGATTAATAATTCTCGCAAGTAATCCCGAGCGATCACGTGTGCGCGCGGCGATCAGCTGGCGAACAGCTGATCCAAAGCAACAAGCTCTTTGTTTTTCATAACTGCGCTATGTCACATTTAAAGTGAAATAGATGTATAATTGGACGTCGGAGAAAAAAGAGAGAAATTCAAAACGTCCAAAGAACAAACCTAAAGCACCATTCTCGTGATTTTTTTGCGCGTCGAGATAATAGCGAATTTTTCAAATTCCCTAGAATCTCAGACTATAGATTTGAGATGTATTGGACACCCTGTGTGTACGGTTAGCCGAATAAGGTCAACATCGTCAATGGACAACGAGGGTGAGCTAGATGAATGGAGAAACACGTTTCACAGTGACGAATGAAAGAGTAGAGTGAATTTTGCATCCGTCGTGTTTAATAAAAATTACGCGATGCAAAGAGAGGAGAAGCAACTGGATTCGGCCTTGGAGGCTATAATAATGCGAGTAAACGATCTGAAGACCGCGATTGCCGCTATGATATTCAAGGTGGAGCACGAATATGAGACCTTGAATTGGCCGAATTTCCTGGATAATTTTGCCCTTATTTCAGGCCACGTAAGTATCTTTTACTGATTGATTAACACTAGAGTTACCGACGATTAATAATATACCTATTAATAATATTTTATATAAATATATAATAATATATTTTTATTTAAATATACTATCTTTGAAAAAAGATGGAGAGAGGGAAAGTAAATTAAACAATTTAATTATTTACATATTGTAACAAAAGTGATGGAAAGTTTCAGAAATTTGCGTTAAATTTTATAAAAAATTATGAATCAGTTGTGACTGATTTGATTCTAGTGTTAAAGAATTATAGTGACCTTATATCTTATGTGTTTCATTTACATACATTTGTATCTTCAAATTACGCTTAATGTGTCATTTATACAGCTGACCAGCCTCTCAAAGATTCTTGCGCACGATAAAGCGCCAAATCTTAGAAATTTGACGGTTCTACCACTACGTTTGAGTCCGGAGAGGGACGAGGATCTGCTGCGACTGACCGAGAATCGAATCCCTACGTTCGCACATGATCTAGTCCCGGATTACTTGAGAACGAAACTGGAGCCTCAAGCCGAGCAGAAGATGATGCAGTTGGAAGCCAAGGCCGCAAACGTTAACATTGATACATCACATGTAAGAGATAATTCTATATCCGCATTTAATACTTCTTATTTGATTTGTCATCAAATTTCTTCTTAAGAGTCAGGCAAAACTCATCATTGGAAATATTCAAATATCAGATATGTATCTGCAATAAATTAAAACTTTTTAAGAGTGTTTCTGATTGCAATTAAGTATGTATATAATATCTGTTAAGACATATTGAAGCTAACTGAAGATGTTTTATTTTTCTGCTAACTAAACAACAACTAGGACTACAATGTAAGCTGCTAAATCAGATAGCTTCAGCTTCAGTCGGTTCCATTCGCTTTGGGCTGAAATGTTATATATGCAAGCCTATTTGTAGCTACGTAAATAGTCATAGATGTTTGATGTCTCAGTTAAACATTCGCTATGCAAACATTTTTGAATGATCCATTTAGCGAGTGGAACATACAAATTCTGTCGCTTATTAAGTTCCTCGAGTATTTCTGTTGGGTTTCAGAAACAACTGGCGCAGTATACAAAAGTAATTAGTCATGTGTGGGATATAGCGAATAAGGCCCGCGAAGATTGGGAGGGCGAGGTTAGTACCAGAGCAACACAAGCGCAGACCAGCAGCGCTGCGGACACTCATGCACTTCTGGCAGCTGTGGGAATGGGTAAAGGTTTGAAAGTAAGTTACAATTCAGAGTTACAGTGCAGAGGAAAAAAAATTTAGTTGAATTTTTAGACGAGCCAGGCATTATTGCCATTCTAATACATTTTTTTAGATGTAATATGTTATTCTTATTTCACATTCACAGTCTGATTCGATACAAATGGTTCAGTCCGGTGTAAATTCAGTAGCTAACAGTATGATGGTGGGCAGACCTGGCAATCAGCAGCAAACGACGGGGCAAGGACCACTGGGTAATCCATCAAGTAAGTATCTCAAGGATTTTGATTTTTTCCCAATGTTATATGCTCGTAATAATTTAAATTAATACTTTACAGTGGGACAAATGAACAAGGCGCCAAGTGCAATAAAAACGAATATCAAAGCAGCATCACAAATCCATCCTTATAGATAAAAATATTATAGCACTTCTGTTATTTAAGATGTATTATACATGACTGATAATTCAAACATTGATATGTTCCTAACTCTCTAATTTTCATATAGAATAATTTTAATATAATCTGATTATGGATGTAATTTATGTATTTTTAGTATAAAGTGTAAAGAAAATTGTATAAAATTATCGAGAATAACATCTCTTATTAAAAGAATGTTTTAAATATATTCTGAATTTTCATATTAATATTTATATTAGTTAAAAATTTCATAGTTTTAAAACTCGGCATAAATATACTCTTTCTTATTTCATATTTATTAAACTATAATAATTTTCAGCATTTGTGAGACACGATCGCGTACGAGCGAGGAGAAACACACTTGTTCATCACAGGCACAGTAACAGCCTCCAATCCTTGTTCGTGCAACCAGCATAATCGGTCCTGTAGAATCAGTGATTCTGCTGGAAGTTGTAACATCATTTGCAATCCAGTGTAGATTTCTACAGCTTTCAATCTTCTACTCTGTTCCTCCCATATTCGCATTATGCTCTTCTCCATTTCGTCACGTGTGATTATACTGTCTTTATATGTTAAAGCTTCGTATAATTATGTGATTTGTTATAATCTTATAAGAAAGAGTATTAAGAGATTGATTAGTTACCTGTTTTTTCGGTATCGGGTATTAAATCATATCTTAGTAACGAGTCTTTGACGTATGTTTGAAAATTTGAGCATTGCGACTTTCTCGTACTTTTCCGAACTTTCTTATTGAGAACGTAATTATCTAGAATATATCATCAGTTGATCTACAGAATGTACATACGTTTGTGTATAATACTAAATACTTACTATGTCGTGAATACAATTCGAGGACAGCTCTAGCGAGAACATAAAAAGAATGTTCGTTGTGCTTTTCTTGAGACATCCCGTGCCATTTGTCCGCTGATTCTTGACACGCCAATCGTAAAAAGGGTATTCTTAAGAACTGTCCTACGTCAAAATTATACGCCGCGATTGTTTCTCGCAGACAGTTAGATATAGGAAAATTGTGAAAGTATTGTTTTTCTTGCAACGGAATACTTTTAGAGATCGAAAGTTTGTGGTAACAACAGGAAATCAGAATTAAAAGTTTAGCAGATTTCATTCTGCAGAAAATTCTTGATGCGCTTGTACTGAGATCTCCGCAGGCATGCAAGCCGATTAGACATACGTCTGTAACGTCGGGAAACTCTTGCCGTAGAATAGATTCTATTGCGTCGGCCGAATCACACGTTACATCGCAATGCGTGTATTTAACTTTAGTCAAAGAATCGGGATATAATTTTTTTTGCCTAGTAAAAGCTCTGTTAATGTTTTTTTTATCTCTTTCCAATCCCAAAACTTGATAATCATACAAATAATGTAACATTTGGCATATGTATCCCTGGAAAAAATATTGTGTTATAGCACAAGAATCTGCATTTGTACCTTTTTTTTTAGATGTTTTACATTTTCTTACCAAACCCGCACCCAAATCAATAATCGTTCGTATATTATGCCGCTTGCATTGTACATCCACTAAATGAGTCAAATGCATTATTTCATGTTGTTTCTTTTGGCTGAGACCTATCTTAAAATTTTGCGGCAGTTCTGCGGAAGATAATGCGGGTACGGGTGGCAGCCTATTAATTTTCTTACATGTTGCAACGTATGTTTTTAAGGAATCAGGCCAATCGGACTAGAACAATTAATTCATTTAATAAGATAATTTTAATAATCCATTATATGATATTCCTGAGATTTTTTTTGGCTAACCTTTATTGTTTTTTCCACTACGAAATTATTAAGTTCCTCATTTTCTAAAATTTGTAACTGTTCCATCCATCCTTTAGGGATTGCATCTAAAGACGCTTTAGTTAATATTTCGGTTACTGGTATATTATGAAGCCACTGCGTCTCGTAAAAGAAGCTTAGTGCTTCGAAAAAATATTTCTTTTCAGCATTGATATCCATATATTCTTTGACTAAAAAAAAGAGAAAAATTCATTACGTTTTTACATTTACCATAAATATATGATACATATATGTGTGTGAGAATGAATGAAAATAGAGAATAAATTAAGCAAAATATTTATTTTTCATTTTTTAACTGGGATACATTTAATATACAAAAATAGCATAAATTATAATATTTAATATTATATACTATTATAAGTAACGTATACTATTTTCTCATTTTTAATACTTATGTCACAGAAAATGCTTAACAACAGTATTGACACATCAATAGTTTAACATAAAACAAAGCGCTCTTCATTATTAAAATAAAAATATTTTGCAATCTAGTCAGTGGCTCGTGCTCGGTCTGTTTCTTCTTGATTTAATATTAACCAATTTTCTTTGTGTCTATTTGAAATATCTGTATTTGTAGGCCCAATAAGCGAACGGCCGACTCTAATATCATTTTGATTGGGTTTTAGATATTTTTCTGCCACGTGCAAAAGTTGTTCCTTAGTTACGGCTTTTAGCTGTTCCCTTTGCTTTTGAAGATCATCATCCGTGATGCCGTACATGAACCTAGTCAGACCTCGATTACTGGGAGGAATAGGAGCATCGATTTGTTGGAAGACTCCTAGCTTCGCCTCGTCTATGTCACTCTGAGGCAACGAGTATCCGACTAGAAAATCATACGTCTTGTCAAACAAATCGAAGGTGCGAGTGGAATTCGGGTCTCTATACGAATAAAAGGAGAAGATTCCTTCCGACGTTAGTTTCGCGCCTCCACCGTAAGCTCCGCCTTTCTCTCGAATCTCCGGATGCAAGTACACCGAGCTGATTAATTTGGACAGCACGCGTAACACCGCATAATCCGGGTTCGTATAAGGAACAGTCAGAATGGCTTTGGAGCAATAATTGACTGTGTATGGCAGTACATGATGATTGCCACATTCTTTCGTATCGATGTTCCGATCGCTGGTAATGATATGCGGATTCTCCGAGCGACCCTTTAGCGAATCATAAAACGCGTGAATACCGTTGAGAACGTCATTCTGATGTTCTTCGGACAAGTTTATAGCCGATCGCAGATGTTCCTTATTCAAGACATGATCGGCTATTTCTTGCATGTTGTGCATCAGAGGAGTCAAGTCACGTATCTGCGCCACTTTCTTCATCCTTGCGATGTACTGCAATCCCGAGAGGCTCTCCTTGGCCCGGGCTACAGGAGAGATCAGGCTAGCAGCGCTGCTCATCGCGTACATGTGACCAGCGTGCGAGATACCGTTGATCAGGTCAGCCGCGTTCATCTTCACGAGTGTCTCGAATCTCTGAAGATCGGTGAGTTTAACGTTGTTGAACAGCTCCGTCCACAGTTTCCACATGTCGTTCGAATTGCGATCCAAGCAATACGAGTCTATGAGAATCCCTTCCTCGTATTTCAATTCGCTCTCCTTGTGTTCGGCGATGTGATTCATAAAGTTCAGACCGCCAGTCTTCAGCTGCATCATCTGATCAAAACTTCTGTAGTCGTAATTCTGCGTGCCCATCTTCGCGATAACGTAATTGAACAGCGGTATCAGTTGCTTCAATTCGGTCGGCAATGCCTGCGTGTTGAGTATTCCTCGGTAATAGGAAATTCCGTTCGTCGGTTGTACAGACAACTGAAGAGGCACTCCGGATATCTCCAAGTCGGAAGTCTTATATCTTTCTACATCAGCTTTCAAGTCTTCTATCTTCAACGTTGGTAAGACTCCAACGTCCTCTTTTTTCTGTTGCTCGGTGAGCAAGATCTTCCCATTTTTGTATATCCGTTCCTTCTCCTCTACAGAAAGTTCCTCTAACTTTGCTTTCAGCAGCTTTTGCTCGGCGAGCGCTTTATTCTGCTCGTACTTTTCGTCGGGCGTCATCGTTAACGTCAATCTATGATTATTATCCTTAAGATAAGTCTCGATTACACCTTGTAAATACTTGGGATCTTCTTTCATTCGCGACGTAAGTTTCTTCATCGCATCGTTAATTCGCAATGATTGTATCAAGTCACCATTGTGATTCCACAATGACGTCAGATTGAAGAGCAAGTTCAATCCAAAGTTCGACGTTTGATGCTTCACCTGAAGTTCAATGCCGTGCAACACAGCTTCGATGTGATCCTTCTCGAATCCTTCCTCGATAACTTTCTGCACGGTCTTATCGAAGATACTTTCGACTTTCTCGAAATCTTCCGGCTTTACACCTTGCAGGCTCACAACAAACATTGTGTCTCTGCACTGCGAATCGAAACCCGTGAATGGTCCAAAACCGGTGCTTATATTTGATTCGACTAGAGACTTGTAAAACGCCGAATTCGGACCTCTCAGCAACAGCTGCGACAGAACGTACATCTCGAAAGTCGTCTGTATATTAGTTATATCATTGCATAAATGCGCGATGGCGATGGTACCGTGTCTGCTAGAATCTGCGAGCAGTGGATCGGATTTGCACGCGATATGTTCCTTCCTAGCTTCGTTCCATCGTTTTTCTGCAGGTACTTCTGACATAGAAACATCTATCCTGTCAGATAAGAAGAGATATCGATCGTTGATGAATTTCAAATGATCCTCCAGCGGGAAATTTCCATAGGAGTAAAAGCGTGAATTGGAGGGATGATAGTACTTCATGTGGAAGTTAAGGAGGTCGACATATTGCAGATTAGGTATGACAAGAGGGTCGCCGCCGGAAATTACAGAATATGTGTGACTAGGTAGAATAGAATTCAACAGACGTTCCGCCATAATGGCTTGATTGTCATTGAAGACACCTTTCATCTCGTTGAAGACCACTCCCTTGAATACGATGGGAGAGTTCTTGTCGTTAACGTCCGTGTGTTCTAGTCTCCATCCCTCCTGTCGGAAGTCCAACTCTCGCAGATTCGGCTTGAAGACCGAGTCCAAGTAGACCGACTGTAGATTGCGATAGTCCTTCAAGTTCTGGGTCGAGAATGGATATATGGTATAATCCGGCCCAGTCATAGCGTTCATGAACGTGGCTAGGGATCTTCTCAGCATCTTGAAGAATGGATCTCTGCAGGGGTATCGCTCGCTGCCGCACAGAGTGGTATGTTCCAGTATGTGAGGCAATCCTGTGGAATCTTTGGGAGTCGTACGAAATCCGATGGAGAATACGTTGTTTGTGTCATCCCTGGCCAAATGCAGATACTGTGCACCTGTGCTCAAATGTGTCAGCCTCACAGCGGTAAGAAACAGCTCGTCGATGCTCGCAATTTCGTCTACTATGAACCCATGAAGAACTTCGCCTTTCTTGAATTTAGCCAATTCATCCTGCGTTAGCTCTTTTCTCGAATGCAATAAACTCGACATTGCATTTGTCGATCGGAAGGCACGATATGCAACATGCTGCTGTAAAGTTGTGCCTCTCAAGAGCGAATTCCTTGATAATTTCAATAGTCTTAGCATCTTGGAACGATTTTACTTTCAAAACAGCAGGGAAATAAAATTGTATCTAAAAATAATATAAGACAATTTATCAGTAATTTATAATTTTTTTTGCTAAAGGCAATATAAAAGGCAATAAAAAATTATTATGTTCTATATACGTTATTTTAGAAGTAATGATACTTACTGATCTCTCTTAAACAATCACAAACAAATTTATTATTTATCAAGTTTGATTACAATAGACTCTATCATTTTCACTTTAGACAGACATTCTACTTTTAAAGTATCATACAATATCGATCCAAGAAGAGGAGAAATCTATATTATACGACAGAAAATGTTAATAGCAAATTTCAGATTGGCGAATATTGATTAGAAGTGTCAATTTTTGAAATAAATATAAGTGGAAGACAGTCTTTGATTTTCAACTAAAGTGATGCAACATTTGCAATAATAAGCAAATACCGGTATTACTCCGGAATAGCAAAGAAATAACCAATAAATCGAAACCGATGTAAATAAACTTACCTGTCGATTTGTTTTAGTTTGTTAAAACAATAATTCGAGTTTCCTTGTCAGTCTATTCCAATACCATCTGTGAGATATCCTCTACATTTGCAAAATTCGCAGTAAGAAATTAAGATTCTTGTTCGACAGCTGACGTGCTTAAAGGTTAAGTCGGACAAACTTGTGTTACTTGTGTTATTACCGAAAATTTCTTCTTTTTTTATCTCAATTTTTTTCCTAGGAAACGACTAATGATAGCAATTTAGGAAATTATGATGCTGATAATTTTATGTTACACGCACAACGCAATTATTTTCTACTGTCCACTAGGGAACTAGTACTCTAGTATTTGAACAGAACTGTTGGTAATAAAAAAATACAAACTTATATTTATACATTTTATTTTTTTCACACACACGCGTACACGCGCCCGTAAAAGTGTAATATATTTTCTTATATTTTTGACATTTTTCTCATTTCTCTTTTCGAAAGAATAGAATATTTAAATTGTATAAATAAGACACAAGCTTATACAAATACATATGTATCTATAATTCTATCTTGTACAAAACGCTTTACATACAAATCTTATTGCTGTAAATATATAATTTTTATAGCTTCTGATTATATATATTATAAAATATATAAAACTATTTGTGATCTGACTTATATTGCACTATTTGTTTCTTATTTACTTATATAACAATGTTAATCTCACTAATGTTGTTCGATAGATGATTTATGATAGATAATTTGTATAATTTACACAAGCAATTCGAAAAAAATCTCATTCAGCTCGAAAAAAATCAAGGTGCATGAGATTTAATTTTAGAATTGCAATTAGCACGGGTGATGTTAGATGTAATGTTTAGATCAGAGTTATATTCGGACGTTAGAATTATTATGCTAGAAGATACTGCTAATCACATCCATGAGGTATATATGATAAAAAAAATAGAAACAGAATCGCATAAAATAAAAATTGATCATCGCTCTTCTGTAGAAATTTGTCTTGATATAATCTTCAATATTCGAATAAGTATGAATAGATGTTTTTTTTTCGTTTATCTTGTTGCAATGGCATCAGATGAAAAAATTATGCGAGAATTATGTTAAAGATTACTTCTAACAAAATTATTCTATGATTAATGAGGTAAGTAGAAAAGACGTAGAAAAAACATAGAAAAAAGTATGAAATAGCTTAAGACATAAGAAAGCTGAATGGCCAATTAATCATCGGCTGGTTGTGCCGAATTTTGTTTCAGAATCTTCAATGTACTGGCATGACTCGCAGAGAAGGTGATGGACAGCATCTCCTCTGCCTGCCGCAATGGAGTTTTGTTCTGCAAGTTGCGTACATTGGTGCACGCTCCATATCTGATCAGCAAGCCGACGGACTTCACGTTACCGGCCACGGTCGCTAGATGCAACGGTGTGTCGCCGTTGCAATCCTTGGCGTCTACGTCGCAAGTCGCGCAATTCAGCAGCAGCTTCGCCGTGTCGACACGATCGTTCAGACATGCCAGATGCAACGGTGTACGACCCTCCGATTTGGTTACCACATTTACGTTCGCGCCAGCATCTAGCAATAGCTGTACCATCTTGGTGCGACCGGTTGCGCTTGCCACGTGCAACGCTGTTTCGCCTAAGCCATTGCAGGTATTGATCGCAAGTGCTCGTTGCCTCTGCTTGCGCTCCAGTTTACCTTCGCTGATCACCGAACATCGTTCGCAGTCGCAGAGCGGATGATGGAACAGACTCGCACGAACGTCCGGCAGCCGCTCGCGATAGATCTCTAGTCCCAGGTAGTAACACGCCAGGCATATGTCACCATCGACTATGGCGGCGAGCAATTTATCCATCATACGATGTTGCATCGCGTTGGTATAACTCTTAGAATGTGACTGGCTCTTGTTCTCCAACGTGGCCCAATGTCGTTGCTGCTGAAAAGGCACCGACTGACGAGGCTGCACAAGAGTACGCCGCTTGGACAAAGCGACGTCGTTGCAGATGCTGCCTGACGCGGCGTTACATCTGAGTAATTCGGCGATGGCTTCGCTGTATGTCACTATCAACGGTGTTTGACCCTTTTTGTTGGTCATTCTGGAATTCGCGCCGTACTCCAGAAGAATGTCGACGATCGCGTAGTATCCCCATCTGGCTGCGAGATGCAGCGGCGTGTCACCGTTGTCATTAGCAACATTTGCGTTGACCGGCATTCTCATGTGTTCCGATAGATACAGTAACGCTTTCACGCAGCTTTCGTGACCACGGTCTACCGCCAGGTGTAACGGTGTGTTCTCTCGCGAGTCCGTTATTGTGGGATCTGCGTTCGCATGCAGCATCAGTAGCAGGATGTTCTGATGGCCTTTAATGCAGGCATAGTGAAGAGCCGTCAAGCCGTCCGAGTCGACAGCATTTATATCCGTGTCGCGGTTGAGAAGAAAATCCGCGATCACTATCTGATCGTGCAGCACGGCGACGTGCAACGGCGTCAGACCTTTGTCGTCTTTGGGACATGAATTTAGGTTCCGTTGTTTCGTCCAGTTTTGCTCGCAGGACGCACAGGTGCATAAAGGATGGCAAAGCACGATATCGTCGACCTGGTTGGAACCGTTGTAAGTTAAAATTCTTTTCACCTCAGACAAATTGCCGTTCTTGATGCACGCGAACAAATAATCGATAGACGAACGTTCCGATTGACTCATTAATTGACCGTATCTGTCCTCGCTGTGGATTACTCCGGATTTGATGTGTATGATCGCAGCTTCCAGCGAAGTTATCAAGAAGCCAGTTTCGTCCGTCTCATAACCGGAACTCGCTGAGAGATGAAATTGTCTCATGAAGTATAATTGTGCTGTCCAATTTGACAGGCCGGCATTGACGATGAAGAATACAATCACTGGCAGGAGATCGTCCGACGTGACGGATGACAAAGTTCCACGGGATACATAATTCACAGTCCTTCTGAGACATTCGATCTTGCCCAGCACGGTCACAAAGCAGTCCAATCGTGATAATTCCATCTTTCCTTCATGCACACGAGACTGTAAGTCTGATCGTACTTGGAGATCGTTCAATTGAATTCCATCTAAGTTTCTAATGATTTTGTTTAGATTCGCATCCTCTACAGTGGTACAGGCAGACAATGATTTTAACAGTACGTCTCTCAAAGCATACAGAATGTACGTCTCTAGTGATACTTTGATGTTCCAATGATACTGCTTGTCATCCAGAACCCTCTTTCTCAATGCTGCATTCTCCAGTAACATCTCAAGGCAATCGGCATACAGCTCATGTACCAGATCCCTTTGCATCTGCATCGATTTACGCTCCAGATTCTTATTAACATACAGAAAATCTTTGATTTTGGTCTCGAGATCGTCGCGTAACTGCTTGTCAAGCAGTTCCACCTGAAGAAAATTTACAGCCTCCTGAAGATTCGTAATTACGCTCACGTAGTTGTCCGAGACGTACATGCTGGTCTCCAGAGGCCGCTCAATGCACCTACAAAGTACAATAACATCAAGTCAACATCCAGAACTGTAATTCAAATGTCAGCTTACCATACATAATATTTACGAAAATCATCATTGTAGAAGATCTCCTCGAAGAGCAGACGCGAGGAATATCGCACGTCATCGTGTCTGACATACAGAACTCGATCCTCGAGCAGAATCTCCTTACCACTCAAGCTGCTGAAGCGGGCGAGGTCCTGTCCAGGGATCAGGATGTGAGCATTGACCTCGTCTTCCTCTAACCTACGATTGGTGAAGCTGCCGTTACGCGGAATGCAGACGATCCAGCCTTCCTGGATGGCCCGCTGGAACGTACTCCCATGCTCGTTCCGGAGCTCCCGTAGGAACCGATTTTCTGACAAATCCTCGTCGTATCCCGCGTTCATAGTCGAAAACTAACAGCAGAGATAAGTGTCATAGAAGACGACGAAGCGAGGCGACATTCGCCGGTATTCTTGACAAGGCGCCTGGCATCGCGCACGACGTAAGCTCGGGTCATCCAGGTACGACGGGTCACAGATGAAACTGAGTTGGGGTTAAAGTTTAGGTTTGTTCGCGTTGCAATGCTCTCCACAAGCTCCACGCT
The DNA here is from genome assembly GCA_037157785.1 of Cephalotes varians. NCBI lineage: Eukaryota > Metazoa > Arthropoda > Insecta > Hymenoptera > Formicidae > Cephalotes > Cephalotes varians. Next base: position 1,458,776 of record JANQDE010000015.1, read on the forward strand.
CCATTCTATAATATACGTAACGTAATACTATAGATTGGAGCGTGTTGGAGCGAGAAGGAGCATGTTGGGGCAAACCTTCAGATTAGATTATGCTGATTAGATTAAAATAATGAAAAGATCGACTGAGGGTCAATTCTGCAACTTTTTTAACGAGTGTCGGTATCTTTATATTGTCGTTTCATAGATATGTTGAGTCATGGTAAAAAAGCTGTGCAACGATAACAACAATATCGACTCTACTCTGTCGACTCTACTCTATCGACAATATCGAGAGTTACAATGGACGTTGCCACGCTTTATCTGGCGGACTTATTCTCATCGGCGATATTCAATTGCAGGCTGGTATTTATATAGTTCGTTCTTTCCGTCATAAGTAATATTTCAAGATGCCAATACGACTCTGTGATTGGCTTATAACACTTTAAAACTGTACTTCAGACTTAAATATAAGAATCGATTATTTGGGGAGCGCTATTGCGTTTTGCTTATTAGTGCCATTACGTTATTTAACCCGTTTTACATGTAATGACCGATAAAGAATGATGCAACAGCGCTGAATAGCACTGATAACAGGCTCTCCAAATGTCTTATGACTAACGCCATAATGTGTCCATTTCCACTAATGTAGATTAACTTTATCTCGGTTTAATTTTTTTCTAACTCCCTCTCTTTCTGTGTGCGCGCGTGCATGCGCGTGTGTATAATATATAAAATTACATGTGTGTGACATAGATAAAAAGGGCATTTTGAATATTTATGTTCATTATGTACATATTTCAATTTTTCCACACACAATAATATAATTATATGCATTACATTGACATTAAATTATGTGTGATTTATAATTATACACATATTTTTTGTTCTGTTAATAAATATTATAATTAACGAACATGACATAATCAATTATATCTCGATCCTTTTTTTTCGTTATTATTTGTAATGTTAATCAAGATAGGATAAGACATTTCGAGATATTCATATGTATGTATATACAAACTCATACATATACAATAAACAGGTACTCAAATTAACGAATTATGCCGATGAAAAAAATTGTGATCCAATTCGCGATAGACAATTATCGACTGCAATTATTAGAGTCATCGCTGAGAATTCCTGCTTAAACATGGATATATATAAAAAAAACTGGCGCTCTCCGTCTCGGGTAGCGTGAGAATTATTTTTCTATTGCCAATAATACGTATGTGCGGTAACTCAGATATACCACAATCCATTCCATTTCATGAATATCGTGGTACGCATATATTTATAAATGCTGTGTCATTACGCATGTATATAGAGTGTACGCGCAAAGTGCGCGCCATTATCTTCTCTATCTTCTATCCTATGCGATCAAAAGCAAGAGATAAAAAGTATCTCATTCATTTTTTTCGTTTTGTTACAAAATATATTATCGGAAAATGCACTTAAATGCAGCTTCCGGAACAGCGTCTTTTTCTACGCTCGAGGAAAATTGAAATATCCTAATAATATGATAGGATTGCAATCGACATTCCTATTCGTTTCACTTTTTTTATCCTCCGTTTTTGTAACGAAGCGTTTATGTCATACGCGCGTTGGCGTATATGTTATTATCTATAGAACGTTCGGGTTTCGAAGTGAGAAGGAGGAAAAGGAGAGCACGGTGTATAAAATGCAACTGAAGCAAAAAGCAGGTCTCGACGATTACGCAACGATGTCTTTTTGTCGAACCGCGTTTCCCGCGGTTTACGTGCAATCGTAAAAATTGCATCCTCGCGAAATACATTCGGTATAAAAATTCAAATGTTTCCGTGAGGAAACATAAATTTAATTGTCCATGCGATCGTGTGCGCGACGCAGCCGCGCGGGGAAGCGTCGCGCAACATGTGCGCCTCTCTCGCACGAGAAAAACACCCGCACCGTCAGTGTGCACGTCGGATAATTAACATTTACTTTGAAGAAATAAACGCCGCTTGCGTGAGGCTCGTTAAAAATCTAGTAGCGTGTAATTGCGCGCGGGTGGCCGTTGTCATTAACGTGTACAATGCACATAATGACACGCTTGTTCGGCTATTTGGCTTGCAAATGCCATGAGATTGAATGCCGAGATTCAAGAGAGCGAGAAATAAGCTTTTCGCGTAAGAGAATATTTTATATGTAATATTTTATATTTTATATGTAATATTTTATATTAAATATATATATATCTGTACATATAATTATATATTATATAATTAAACATAAATTAATTGTCTAATATATTTAATATATACTAATTATATAATATTTTGTGTGTGTGTGTGTGTGTTTGTGTGTGTGTGTGTGTGTGTGTGTGTGTGTGTGTGTGTGTAAATTAAATATTATACGTATCATTTGCATATTTAATTATATATTTGATCATATTATATACAGCTTTACAACGAGATAAGCGTGACACATGTCCACTTGCTTAGAATGTCTAATCGACTCTTATCGTACAACTTTAAATATCGCACTCAAGATAAAAGACAAAGAATGTAGGGGAAGTTCGAAAAAATATAAAATATTCGACATGATCGGTTGAACAACAAACGATTTTTTGTGCTCATTGGAAACGATACGATCGATTAATTCTCTTGATCATTTATCTTTACGTGGAACTACGAAAAATCCTGCCTGATCTTCTTATAATACTCTATTATTTACTGTCGTTACATCGTTTATCGTTTTTTATGATCCCGATTTCGATTACGTAAAACGTCGAATACGAAACGTCAAACGGAAACTCGGCCACTCGAGGAAATAATTTCGACCCTAATTTAGACATTGGACTATATATCGTGATCTTATCAAAAAATACTCTTTTATTTGCACTTACATCTGCATTTTTATTTTTTTCGAAACAATTCAATAGAAAGATTCTTGGCGCGACTCATCTCGGCGAAAACTAAAATTTAGCGAAACTATAGTAATATAAAATTGAGATCAACTATGGACCGCATAAATTATTGTTATATATCTCTCATAAAATATTTCTTTTCTCTCCTGTTATATAAGTTATCTACATAACATCTTCGATTTTATCTTCTGGTCCACAGAGCTGAAAATATGTGGCTCTTTGAGAAAATATCGATGTATGTCATATAAAGCACTGAAAGGATGACAGCAGAAAAATAATTAGATCGATCTGGATTTCGCGAAGCAGGTTTGAATGCGATGCGGATCATCGATGAATTTATAAGTCGGCATATGCAAAAACTAAATTAACAATTCATTAGCCGTGTCGCATATTTGTCAATATTTGCAAGATACGTTTGCTCGTCACTCTTTCAAATAAGCGCGGTAAGAAGCGTGCAAGAAAATCGGCGCAGAACTCACCAAATATTTCCGCGATATTCGCGCTGTGCATGAAAAGCATTTATGCGGATTTAATTAAGTGACGAGAAAGATCTCTCATAAATTTATTGGTAAAACACGTAAGAATTCTGTTCCTCAATTTTTGCACACATTCTCGCATTCTTGGAAGAGACGGGTGCAATCGCGAAGATTTACACGGCACGTTTTCGTAATTAGCGCATCTTTAGATGATGGCATTTAAAATTGCGATATTACGCGACAAATGGGATTTGATCACTGTAATTAGGCGCGACGCGTAACAATAATGCAATTGTTGCAAGGAAAGATTACATAAAATCTGCGGTTTTCACGACGTGCCGTCTGCAACCTGGACGAAACCGTCGCTTGTCATCGTTTATTCGACGACGCGGAATATTTTACATCGCATTTCGCATAATGAATTTTAAACGGCGTAGCATGTACATTGCATATTTATCGTACATATCTTTCGTAAATATCTATCGTACCTATCTATCGTAAATATCTATTGTACATATCAAGCAAAATTTATGAAGTATCGATAAAAAATTGATAGATTGATTAGATACTTCATAAAGTTTCTTATTTGTATATTCTGGACAGTGAGTGATAATCGCATAGTTTCGCTAAATATGATTCGATAATTCGCTATAACCGATCTTTTGCAACAAGATTTCGAATTGTCCGAAATCGCTCGGAGAGAACTCAATTACTTCGAGTATTAGAGATAATACGCAATTAATGTTTTATTTAATTAAATTATATTTATGTACATTTACTTTTAAACCCTACGCAATATGTACAATCACTTGGTCTATCGGCTTTAATTTACAGTTTCTCCTTTCACGACGAAAAGACTCGCTTGCGTAAACGTCACCGGCGCATTGAGCGTTCGCGATACGGGTTGACGTGAACTCGAGATGCATTCCGGCACCGCGTGACTTAATGTTACGCGTAAATTATTATTCAAGGATTATGTGCGAGAGGTGTCAATGCGCGTCTTTCTCGGGCATCTCCCCCTCACGCGGATGTGAGATCTACTATTGAAAGTCGTGGCGGGCGGACCTTGAGAGTGCATCTGTCGAGGACAATGTTTGGCGATGATCGCGAGATTATTAACAAGTCCGGTTGTTTCTCCGGTTGTTTGTCAAAAGCACATTTTCTGGAGCATCGAGAGGAAGAGCGTCATAAACAACGCTTTTATGATTTCTCCGTTGATTCCGCCTTCTCGCCCTTCTTGCGCCGCCTCTCCTCTCGATTTCGAATGACGAAATCGGGGTCGTTCCAATACTGTACTTCGCCGCTGGCGTACAGGATGAAGATCACGTTCGTCAGGATGAAGACACCCAGGACGATCCAGAAGACCATTCGCCATTGGGTCACCGTTTGCTCGGGCGCCAACTCGCCGACGATATACGGCGTGACGATACCCGTGAGGGCGCCGATCCCGTTCACCAATGCCATCAGAGTGCCAGAGTAATTGGGGCTGAGATCCAACCCGTTGACTTTCATTCCAGGATAGAAGGTACCTTTGGAAAGATAAGAAGAACCATATGTTAAAAATGCAAAGGAATCCTTTAGTCCGCGCATTCGTGTTAACCTTGTAAATTGTAGAGATCGTAATACTCCGAGGGACGCGAATTTGCGTGTACATACCCATCAGAGCCATGCCGATGGTGAACAAGGCTACCACCAGCGTTCGGTCGCATGAAGCATAGGAAGCGGCAATAATAAAAACGCCCGGACCTATAGAGGCAATCGTGGTGCCGAGTTTTCGCACGTTGGTACGCGACATGACGCCTTTGGTGATCATCCAGTCGGCCAGCCAGGATGATGCTATGCTACAGAACCACATGATGAGATAGGGCAATGCCGAGACAAGACCGTTGCTCTTGATAGAGTATTTAAGCACGCTGCTCATGTACTTGGGCAGATCGGTGACCAAGGTGAAGAAACCCCAGTCGTGGCCGACTTGGGCGATGATAAGGGCCCAAACGGGTGCCGAGAGCAGCATGTGCCGCCAGGCCACGGGCGGTGGTTTCTTATGAGTATGCTCGTTCATACGATCGTGCAGGAACTTGACCTCGCGCTCGGAGATGAACGGATGTTCGTACGGATTGTTGTAGCAGATCAACACCCACACGACGAACCACAGCACACCGATGCCGCCAAACACGTAAAAGACCATGGGCCATTTATACTCGTGCAGAATAAAGCCGGACAGCATGTTGGCGAACACCGTTCCGAGCTGAGCGCCGGCGAACACCAATGAGCCGATTATCGATCTCTCCTCTGGCGGCGTCCATTGCGCCAGCAAGGCATTCAATGCCGGAAAGGTCGTGCCCTCGCCGAGACCCATGAGGATCCGCAGCACGATCAGACCGGTTGCCTCGCCCCAATTGACTACTATCGGCGTCACCAAGGTGAATATTGCTGTCGAGAGGATGCCAAGACCGAGGGTGTACTTGCCGCCGAACTTCTCGGCTAGTATTCCGCCCGGCAGGTGCGTGATAACGTAGCCCCAGTAGAAGGATGAGAGGATGAGACCCTGGAACGAGAAAAGATGTGAAGATATAGAAATAAATAAAGAGGAACGAAAGGGTGAAGATAAAAGTGAAAACATGGAACATAATCAAAGACTTCAAAGGTGATATCATAAACGAAGTAAGATTTCATGTAAGATATTTTTACCTGTGTACGTTCATCCCAATCGAATCGATCATCCATCGTTTCGTTCACCTTAGATGAATTCTCCTTTTCTTCATACTTACAAGTATGATCTGTATAATTGTGCTCTATCGGAATCGCCATCTCCGTAATAGTGATCGAGAGACAGATTCTCATGGTGTAGGCATTCAGGATCGCCAAAAATCCCATAATTGCGAATATCCATCGTTGCGGCAGTCGAGCGCCTGCAAACATAATTTTCGCGAATTCTACATCACTAATTCTGTTATTTGGAAAATTTAATTCAACTGAGGCGAGTTCTAATCACGATAAAATTGTGTGACTCCTAATTTTAAACGCAAGCAGTGATCGTTGCGCAACAGTTTAAAAATAATGAAAAATTAATAACGTAAAATATAGCACGTGTTAAATTGCGTTTAATGTTAAAATTATTAAAAAATTTCTTTATTATTCACTAATATTATTTAAATATTAATGAAATTAGATATTAATCAGGAGTCAATGCAGCTTGCGTCAAGAAAATCTTGGAGTATTGTGGAATAATCCATTTGCTCATACGGAAGCTTATTTGCGTATCTTCCACGAGAATTCATGTTTTGCCGAGCTTAGATCGCATTATTGTGCACTTATCTTCGCTGTGACTTTGTTATCCAACTAATTGCTCATTTCGCCGTTATCGCCAAAATATACATCTTTTTTTACGATTGTCCAATAAATCGCTCGCACGAAGTTTTTGCGAAACTTCATTTTTCCCTGTTCTATTGGACGTTTGTAACTCAAATAAAACACGATAACGGCAATTCGCGAAACGAGATTCCGCTTAGCGGAATATATCTTGGCCTTAATAAAAAATACTGTTTTTGTATCGTTTTTAAATTTAATATTGCTGCTAGAGATAATATATTTTGCGCGAATCGTGAGAGAATCGTAATTTTTCTAATTTTCACTCGATGCGAAGACGACGGGACCTCTTTGTAGACGGTCGTCTGTTCAATCTTCGCGCGATAGTTTCCTTCCTCGGTTTGGTGAATGAACCTTCGACCATGCGTTTTCTATTCCTCGGCTGTCTACCCACCCGATACGTCCGCGTGCGATCACGTACGCGCACACGCACGCACGTGACTCGACATATGCAATGACATACGCATCTCGCCAAGGAAATATGCCCCGCATTCTCGGTGAACGCCCCTGTGCGATTCATTGTCAGACAGATGTTCATTTTTACATGGAAAGAATGATTTTGCTGAGAGATCTAAAATTTTGCTAGATACAGAAAATAATTTTGTTTGATCATCAAAATAATTTTGTTAGAGTCTTAAAAATGAGCAATGCTGCAAAAAATTTTGATATTCTAGCAATTGGTTTGAGCGTTCTATATAATTATTTTGGCAGTTCAACAAAATTACTTGATTTGTATCCAGCTAAAATTTCAAATCTTTCAGCAAAACTTCTTTTCGTGTATCAATTCTAGATTAATTTTAATTTCGGGTTAACCTACTTTTTATCTTTTTCTAATTCTTAGAACTAGAAAAAATATAAAGAGTAAGTTAAACCAAGATTAAAGTTAGTCTACATTGGTAGAGAACGCGGAACATGTTTACTGCTTATCTTTTTCTACTTCTAAGAATTAGAAAAAGATAAAAAGTAAATTAAACCAAGATTGAAATTAATCTTTATAAATATATTAATCTTTATATATATATATATATATATATAATCTTTATCTTTTTCTAATATATATAGATAGATAGATAGATAGATAGATAGATAGATAGAAATGAGCCAGAGAAGAATGAGCGCATTTTCCGATCAATGTCTCGGCCTTCCGTCTTTTCGAAGATTTTGCGCGTTCAGGATTGCGCGTTACGATGCCTCCATCCTAAGATTTACGAAGTTGCGATCGAAACGTACCTTTCTTGTCTGACCTTTGCCTACATAGTGACGGTAGCTCGATAGTTCGACCATCACTCGTTCAGTCGTCGAGCTAATCGCCATTCTTTCCTCGTACGCGGTTTCGAACTTTCCTCGTCAGCGTCCCCGACGTCACAACTTCGAGGATGCAAGTAATGACACACGCGTAAAAGTTCTACCTAGATCCCGTTAGCCGCATTATTTACATGGAGAACGCTCGATGCGCGCGTGCTAGCGCACAAGAAAGCGTTTTCGAGGTAAAAGTGAGATTACTGGATTCAACTGCTTCTAACAAATTGCGTACATTGTAACATCTCAAAAAGAGATAGGTTATTGAAAATGTTACGCTTTTAATTGATACTCTGTTGAAGCTGCACTCGAGATCGATTAGAAATAAAGCTTCGTTATCTGTTTACACAGCTCCCTATACATAATGCTCGGATATTCCCTTTGTTTATCTATTCCGACACATATGCGATTATCTTTATATTTAGTCGTGCAATGTGTTGATCGATCATATTTGCGCATCATATCGGCGCTTCCAATATTGTTGGCAAATTCCTTGCTGCAAGCGGAATAACCCCGCCCGTGATAATTGATTTATAATTTGTAATCAAACATTTATTGCACAAAAATCGCAAGGCCGTTCGCAAAACCAAGTAAGGGGAATCCGGAGCGTATTTCCTTCAAATCCGTTGGAAAACACATCATTAATTAAGTGAAAATTCCGAGAATTCGCAATTGATTCTATTCCTTATTTCTAATTCGTTATTTCATATCAATTCTTGCGGCCGAGCCTCGCGCCCGAATTTTCCTCAAAGAGCCGCGAACGCGCGGGGGGAAAACCGCACGAGTATCTCTTTTGCCTTGGAAAAAGCGGTCGGCGGAAATATCACGCGTCTTGCGAAAATCTCGCCGTACGTCTTGCAAAAACCGCTGGAATATTGGCTTGATCGATTGATAATTATCGCGCGCGTACGCAGCGCGGAGGGAGGCTTATTTTCACGGGAGGCGGTGACTCAGTAGCCCCCTCGACAGGGAATGGGGAATTGAGAACAGGAAAAATTCCTGAAGTTCGCCTTCACTCGCGGAAAAGAAAGGAAAAAGGAGAAAAAAGGAGAGGCGTGCTCGCGCGCCGACCGATCCGTAATCGGCAGAATCTCGCGACGCACTCGAGATAGCGATCCTCTATTTGCTCTACTTACAAGACCAAATGCGTAAGCGTGTTCGCCGATTATCGATATTAAACATTATATAATTGGCTTTGTAAGACGCACACGACACACGCTCTCGATCGACGCAATTGTGCCATGATCCGACCGGGATATCGTGCTATCGTTTTTGCACACTGCACGCGCGCATGCTCGTAACATTCTTTTTTTCTCTTTTTTCGAAGGATATGTCCCATTATTCCCATCGCGTTTGTTCGCACACAAATGTGAAAGGGGAGAAACGCGATCGGGAGAGTCCGATAAATAGGGCACGATGACGAGAGACCCTATATTCGGATTATTATTATAGAACTTACGAGATATGCATTTAACTTCTGACTTTATTAACTCACTTGACTACTGTTGTATGCCAGCATCATCGACTTTACCGCAAAGTCGTAGATTTATCGCAGCGTACACTTTAATTATCCGAGGTAATTAAGCCTGTTGAGTGAGCATGGCGATAGATAAGCGACAATTGTTTTTGCAATGCAACGATATTGTTGATAGATTTCTGGGGTTTTTAAAGCGCATTATTTTTTTTTCCTCCCGAACGCGAACGAATCGAAGCGTAGATGAAACAAATCATTATCGAATCTGACATATCTGTGCGATATCTCCTGCCAGTATGAATTGGCGAAAAATAAACTTGCGACACATGTACATGTAATAACGTTGATTTACGACGCGTTGATTTATGTCGCAATGATCCCGTAAAATCGCACGAAACGCGTAAATCTGTGGGATTACTTGCCGCGTTTGACGCGATGGGAGAAAACGGGAGACAGACAGACACATCGTCACATCGAACTTGCGAATTTCGTACCGACGATAACTGCGATTCAAATCAGCGACTACTCGGTTCTCATGCTTCGATTTTTAAATATAGCTTTCCACGTGAAGGTGATTTCTATTTCGGAATCTCTTCTATTTTTAAAAAAAGAAACACACACACACATATATATGTATAAAATATTATCAATCTCTCTCTCTTCGTTGCTATCGAATCATTGAAAGTTCAATCCACGATAAGAATCGAATTATTATTATTATTAAATCTCGGGAATGGCTCGCCATCAAATTATCAGATAGAAAAATAGATGGATACCGTTGTCGAAAATCTCGTCGGCTCTCGTCGACTATTTGACACGCTTTTCTTGCATTAATCAACGCGATCCATTTCGCATGCTAAGACTATACCTCTAATTTTGAACTACTTTGTTTGCCCTACGCTTATCTTTTGTTTACTTATTAACCGTCGATATGGAATATCACGATAAAATGCGTTCCACAAAGATACGACGTGCGCGTCGCGCGCTTGCGACTCAGTAATTCTTCCGATTACTTAATTTATACTGTAAGATACGTCGCGTAAACATTGGCATCTCGGCGAATAAGAATTGAGCGTGAAAAATTTTATCGGTACAATTTTATCCATACAAAGCTGCGGAAAAAACAGAGATGACTTCCGCGCGTGGCATCTGCCAAAATCGTGATTCTCTCGTGCGATCGTAGTCACGGAGGATCGAGACGAGCGAACGAGAGAGATCAGTTCCACGTGAACGATCAGTTCTCGCTCGATATATCTTTCATACATAATACCACGCTCGAATTTCGTTCGTGGCGTGTTACCATGAAATCGAAGTCACGGATTTTCAAGCGGACGAACGCCATCAGGAATAATGCAATACGTACGTGGTACTTCGCCGTCACGCAATCTCTTAATTTACAAAAACGCCGGAATTTCGCAGCTGACGCCGCATGATTCCCGTGTATTGCGCGTCCATGCGCGAAGTTTATGTGCGAATGTGCTGCACATGTACACGCGAGAGACAGCGTCCGGGTATAAGCAGGATAAAACGCATCAGTCGATCAATCAAACGCTCGACCTCGGAAGTAAACTCATCCGTGATAAAAATCGCGTCGACCGGTTATTTTCCGAAAACTTTTCGAAAATCACCGATAAAGGTAATACAATAGCCCGCGATATTATTGTTTATCAGTGGAAGGTTCATCTGACATAAAAAACATTACGTCCATCGGTTATCTTCCTATTGAGATATGTCGCAAATCGAAAATAATACTAATAATAAAATAATAATAATGGTTCGTTGATTGTCGGCACTTTGGGATGTCGAATCTCGCCTACCGGTCTCTCGAAAGCACTTGTAATTTCAACAAACATAAAAACTGATAAGGGCTTTGAAGAGAAACGCGATCAATCGGGAGCGATGAACGAAAGCCGAATTAATCGGTCTCTATATCTTTTTCGTCGTTAATCAGAATAAAATTTTTTATCATATGGCAATCAGGTCGATTCAATGGGATTCCCTCCAAAAATTTCCCTACCGGAATGTCTCTCTGCGCAGCAGTAATGACTAATCGTGACACGATAAAACAATAAAATGAAATAACCCGCGAACCTCTCTCCGTCTTTTTCCGGTAGGTCGTTTTGATTGTTTTTTTCGACCGAAACCTTCGATTTCAGGCGTGAACGACGCACAATGGACAAGGCACGGTCTCTCGGCATCAACGACCTTGGTGCCGTTAACTAATAAGCTGGAATTTTACAGGATGCAATGTAGCGTGTAAAAATTGCTTGCCATTTTACTGCGAGTGACAATACCGGGTAACGGCATATGACAATTACTTTTCGTTTGACATTGCTTATAAAGAATGCCGATCGCTTGTCGAGTACTATCTTATCTATGCGATACGCGGAAAGCCCGAAGAGGCTCACAAAGACTTTACCGATAATATTCTTTCTTCTTCCTCCCCTCTCATTTTCTCACTACCATAATTTACTACTGTTCCGACATTGATTCGTCAAGAAGATGATAACGAGACGCCCATTTCTGTCGTGGCGCAGTGGACCGACACGCGTGCTCGCGACTTAATTTCTGTAATCAGCCGCTATTCTTGAACAAACGACGGTAATTAAACTTGCAAATACATAAGCAATTATTAAGCAAGCATACGGTGCGGAAACACTATTCAGTTTACGTCGTGTACTATTAAAACAGAAAGAACGTCATTGATGTTTGCAAATGATTAATCGCATAATTTTCCTCCTTCGTAAAAAAGAGGGAAGAGTACGGATTTCCTTGTGAGTTTGCCGAAACTCACTTGATATTTAATATGATTATTAAATTGTGTTTTCTGGCGCGAAATAAAAAAATGTTTTAGATGGAATATTTATGCTGAAGACTGAAAAAGATTTTACAGAAAATGACATGATGTTGAAGGTCACGCTCATTGTTCAGTGAAGAAGCCAAAAATGCGCAGAAGCATATGATTAAAAATTAATTATGCTATTTGCAAGAGATGTAAAGATATATTGATAAAAGTTTATAGGTAAAAGTTTCATGTGTTGTATGTAGATAAAAATTACATGTATTGAATTAAAATATGATATTGATTTTCCGATCACTGTTTGAATTATCTTCGAAAATATAAGCATACAAAATCGTAGTCGTATAACTTATCATACGTGCAAAGTTTTTGAGGTGATCGATTATTTCAAAAATTTTATTAAATTGAATTTTAAGATACAACAACTTTATATTTTATATTTTAAGCTGGAACAGGAATACCAAAGACTTCTTTCGTAAAATCCATCTTTCACGAACTATTCTTCAATATTGAGCTGGAGTCTTCTTGTTTCAAATTCAAATTTGAATATTTTTCAAATTCAATTCAATTTGAACATCTTTCATTTTTTTTTAAATCAAAATTAAGTTTTAAAATTATGTTTTAAAATTAAAACTTTATTAAGATATTAAGATTGAACGTTTCTTCAACTCTTTTCTGTCATCTTTCAGATAACATTCCGTTTTCATTGAGTATATAATCACGTCACGCTTGACAAAAGTCATTTATTGGAAAAAAAAACAAGAAGACTTTTTGTTTAATATATACAGCGACTCGCAGAAAGATCTGTAATCGCGTGCTTGGTTTCGTCGAAGCCTCGTAATGAACGCATGATTTATGGATGTCACATAAGCAAGAGTAAATGTCCATCACACGTGCCTCATGCGCCTTCAATATGCGAAGAATGTGAAAGAAATAGCGATCTTCGCAGAGGAATGTGATACGAACGTCGATTTCCGGAAGACGATTTTCGTCACGCGCTCGTGCCTGTCAAGGTTCGCGAGAGAAAAAGAGAAAGGTAGGAAGAAAGAGAAAAATCATGCGCGATCGACAGTCATTGTCGACAAAGATCGGAACTTCCGGGATTTTTTTCACTTTTCCCGATGATTTTTTGCGCCTCCGATTCTTCGATCGGTTCCATCACATTCCCGTTCTGGATCGATCCGGTTAAAGGGGGCGGCTAAATCTTAATTACTTGCATCCTCGCGCATAAACGCTCAGGAAGTGATCTGGGCAAACGAACGGGTTGCAATTAATGTCAAGGCACTTCCCGCAGTCAGGCGAACGTGAAAGCCAGCGGCATTAGCAAATTGGGATTTCTTCTAGTAATCGATGATTTTCGCGGATGATGACGCGGATGAAGCTCTACAATTCTCTCCTTCACTTTTCTTTACATTTCTTGCAGCTATATGAAACTCGTTGATTTTAGAGATAACATTAGAGATAACAATTATTATTATTTCTCTTTCTGAAATGAAAATGAAATAAAAACAAAAAAGCAAAGATATCAAGAACACTGTGTTTGCTAACTGCGACCGCGTTCCCGAAAAGATACTTTCGAGGAGACCACAATGCGCGCAATTCCATTTTCGTACGTTAATACATTGACAATTCGACAACTTTGTCCCTATTTTTGTTTCAGCATGTTACTTTAATACTTAATTACTCACACGGAAAGAACGATTTTGCTAAAGTGTCTATGACGCTTAAGCATTGTTAACAATGCAGCAAAAAACTTTGACATTCAATCAGTTTGATGTCCTAATTATTTTGTATTATTGTGTACTGTTTAGCTAAATTTTTAGACATTTCAGCAAAACCGCTCTTTCTTCATCAAAACTCATAAAATGTTTACTTTATAAAAAAATCGAATCAGCGAAGAGCATTTTGATAGATCGTCAATAACGCATTAATTTGACAGGCAGTGTGTCAATTGGATTTTTAGATCGCGATATTCAACTTATCGCGATAACTTCACGGTCGAGATCCCACTCGAGAGATTGCGAAACGTTTAACGATGTCGTCTGATGTTCTTTTTTTTGTAAATTGATTATCGATTTATTTCTGCTACAATCTGCTTGGTATCCGTGGAATTCGATAACTTCTAGAATCGAAGAAACAAATCATTCGCGCGCGCGTGCATGATCACAAAGATCAATCGGTGGAATCGATCAACAAACCGAATCCGGAATCCGCGAATCGATGAATAAGAAGATCGATCGGACACGCACGTTAACTGGCAGACAAGTCCGCAGAATGGGACGCACGAGGCGAGAGACTCGCCTGTGAGATCGCGACGCGAGATCGTACTTACAGCACGCTTTCCACATGGAGATCATCTTTGAGAGTTATATTATCCTTGGAGAACGCGACGACGTCTCTTCTTTTTTAATTGCTAATCGTTGAAATCCGGGGAAGGGGGAGCGACGGCGGTGGCTCTTTTCGCGTCTCTTGGTCCTCTCTGCTCGAGATCTCTCTTTCGCCTTCAAGGGCCGCAAAGATCTCCGAGATTTCCGGCAAAGCCACCGCGCGAAGGATCTCCTCCTACCTCCTTCTACCTCGTCTCCGCCGAACCGTGTCACACGTGTCGCGAGCGACTGAATCCGGCACCCTCGTTAAGTTCGCTTTTATATCTGCATGTGCTACTCGTCGCGCATTATTCAGGGTGGGGAACAAGAGAGAAACGCAAGGTAAGAGCTCGGCGATAAGCTCGGTCTTAGCTATGAATCGGCCGCGTGCATGCTCGCGATGTTTTTGGGAGGTGTACTAAGAACGCGCGCAGCCGGTCTTTCCCTGGACTATTTTTTCCGGGGCAATCTGAATCTCACGTCGCCACGCGACGATAACGTGTCGATGACGGAGGGGAGATGCGTCGGATCTCACGTTTCTTCGTCTCGCGTTTTCCACGAGAAAACGTGATGCAATGTATGTTTTCGAAATGAGCGAAGAACCGCGCACTGATTTTCCGATTCTGACGCGATCCGCGAACATTTTCCGAATTTATCCAAATTTCTGGATGGGACGGAACGAGACGTGTCCTTTAGATTTAGACTCGATACGTTACATTTACATTGATAAATCTAAAAAAGTGTACTCTCAAAATCGGGGATCGCGAGATAAAATATATTTTATTCTGTGAATTTTACGGGACTTGCGAATTCTTTCGTTTTATCGCGCGGTACCGGAAGTGATCGATTCGTGTTATCGCTTTGCGAACAGCGCTTGAAACGAGACATTCACCTTCATCGGAACATTTTGCCTTCGACATGGAGATCTCATCCTTCGTAATCGCCTGACAAATTCTATTCGCGTATGATCCCATGGCGAACGCGCCGACATCGCGCGACGCTAGGGTCCTCGCATGTACATACATAAATTCTGATTTATGCGACTCTGTTTCTTTTCTATGCTGGCGTCTGATACCGATCGCGATATCGATACTAATTATCTTCGAGCAAGGTCGCAAGGCTGCTAAATCCGACGTGACGCGATGCCATTTTCCAATGCAACGAAAATAATATTTCAATCGTTTGAGGCCAAGATAGAGTCGATGATCCGACGAAAGTTTTCCAAATAACGCGTGATAAATAATATAATTGATAAATAATATAAAAAATTGTATAAAAATAGTAAAAAATTATATAACTTCGTAATCTTTACAACTTTGTAATTTTTACTATAAATCCATATAATTCTTTTATAACATATATATTTTATATATATATTTTTTAGTTTTTTTTAAAAAGGTTGCGAAAAATGTAAAATAATAATATTGTATAAATAAACACAAATGATCATCGAAAGCGACACTTTATTCGAGAGCAAAAGAAAGATAAAAAGATAGGTGCATAGAAAAAGATATGCGCTATCGTTGAATTTGATCGATTTATTTTTATCATTATCTCATTACTTGATTTAAATCAAATTACCTAATTCAAGATTAATTGAGTTAAATTAATATATCACAAATATTCGTCACATCACTATACGCACATTTATATTTGAAAAATTCGTGCGCCAACGCCCTCTCTGATATTGTTACCGAAATAGAAAGTAAAATCGGTAAAATTGGTCAAATTGGCATAAATGAGAACTGTAATATCGACGATCGAAAATACAGTTTCGCAAAAAAATATATACGTATAATATAAATATACATAAATATTTAATGCATATTACGAAACATTAAGAATTATAAATTATTAATATTGTCTGTTTTTAAATCTGTTTTTGTATTGTAAAATATTTCTATATAATATTTTTAAGTTATCCAGTTACACTATTTTTCTAGTACAATTGTTTTGTACAATTATTTTTGTATTTTTTTTGAAAAATAAAGGTAATCTTACGGAATACACCACTGCAAAGGATTGACGAGGGTGCATAAACAATCAATTTATCACCACGGTGACGCTGTTTACATTGTTTCCGCAATTACACAGCCTAGTATTCCTATAAGTAATATATTTATTGTAAAGTTGATGAACGAAGCGATATGGAACTTGAAACGATCGGAATAATCACGTTTGACGGTTTGTACAGAAAATAATTTTCTACTTTTCATTCTTTATTTTTTTCAGATAGCGAAGATTTAGCTTCTATAGAGTTTAAAACAGATTAATTTAATTAAATAATTAAATGAATTTAATTCAAAATAAGATTGATAAGAAATATACGATTAATAAGATTGATTGACTGACGTCAGTCGAGTTCATACAAAATCGAGAAATGCGAATTTTAAGGCAGATTTAAATTTCTGAAAAGTATAGGAACAATGATAAATCAAGATTTTATGTGACGCATGCTTTTATTTCCACATATTTCTAGCTCAAAATTAATTACTATGTACTATTTTAATTTTACATATCCTTCCATTTTTTAAGGCATAACGAAGAATGCTCTGCAATTGCATCCGGATGAGAAGCACCTCCTCTATCCGATGGGTCACAAGGTCGCCATAAGAAACATCGAAACCGGTGAGCAACGATTCCTCAGCGGACACACGAATAATGTCTCGACATTGTGTGTCTCTCCGTGCGGCGAATACGTTGCTTCTGGTCAAAACAATCATCTCGGTTTCAAGGTGCGTACGTCCTTAATATTCCCACATGTGATTCAATTATATCTGGTTTCACTGATCGCATCTTTGTGTCACAGGCCATGGTGATCGTGTGGAATTACAAAGAAGGCACGATAAAAGGCAGTTATGAAACGCACAAGGTCGGTATTGTGGACCTGTGCTTCACTTGCAACAGCAACTTCCTCGTGAGCCTCGGCGGCAGGGACGACGGCAACGTGATCATCTGGGACGTCCGAAAAAATTCTCCTATTTGTGGTATCTTTTCCTCAATCAATATTTGTATAAATCTGCATGAAGAATTCTAATCAATGTGCGTTTGATTGAAGAAACGCAGAATGTTCCTTCATTTTTTTGCAAACAAATGTAACAAATTCAATGCATAAATATACATCAAATATTGAGAAATGATCTTCCGTAGGATCGTTCGCCAGCAACGATACGAGCGGTAACGCGTATAATGTTACGAGGACGCATTTTCACGGCGAATGCTTCGTTACCGCGGGCGACAGGACGCTGAAGATCTGGCGGATCGAGGCGGAAAAGCGTCGGGTACATGGTGTCGATGTGGAAGTGGGCAAGCTGAAGCGCCTCGTCAACTGCATTGCCGTGGACGAAAGGGACGAGATCGTCTACTGCGGCACTTCTTCCGGTGATATCATTAAAGCAAGGTCACATAGAGACTATGGAAAAATTAGTATTTGCCTAATTAATATCTATCTTTTAATTGCCATATCGCTACGCTTTGTCTTCGTGATATTGATCGCTGTTTGTCCTTATTCCCTGTTCAATCGTATCTTCTTTTTCAGATTGAACTTACGCGACGATTTGCAATGCGGAGAACCGGCGCGCTTGCCGGTGTTGATCGGCTGCTACTCGAAGATAACGCGCGATCCGAGAAAGATGAAGATGGGTGAGGGCGATCTGTATGCAGGCGGAGTGAGAAATTTGCTGCTTCTAAAGGATGGGAAACTAGTAATCGGTACTGGCGACGGTACCGTCGAGTTGGTTCAAATAATAAGCATAAAGGAAAGCCGAACGCACAAGCCATCGAAGTTCCCTAATACGCCGCAAATATTCACTGTAAGTCGTTTCACGGCAAATATGTTATAAGAAAGAAGCAGAAAAATAATTTTGCAATTTCAACAAAGGTGAATGAAGAAAAAGATATAGGCTACTGCAAAACGTGGAATTACAAAAACAAAATTAATGACGAAAGTCGGTGTACAAATGACTTGCGAAAAATTTACGATGACTGAAATCGCAATTATCAACTTTTTTTTATATACAGCATCAAACAGAAAATGTGTGCAGCGCCGTAACATCCATGGTTCTGCATCTGAACAAATTCGTGCTGGTTGGAACATCCTGGTGCGAGATCTATCAGATTCAGCTGTCAAATTTTCACATGCGCTTGCTCGTCACCTGTCACACTAGCTGCATATACAGCATTGCGTTCCCACGGTAAGGATACCGAATTTTGCAATTCGTCGGTTGACCGAATCGATTAACGTCGCTCTAATATCGTAGCAATCATTCGGAGATATTCGCAACAGGCAGCAAGAACGACGTCAGATTGTGGCGACTGGAACAGCAAAAGGAAATAGTTCGTATCACTGTAGCGAATTTCATTTGCTCCAGCCTACAATTCGCGCGCGACGATCAAATGCTGCTTTCTGGTACAGCTAGTCGTATTTATATATTATTGAGAATTTTACAAATACTTTAACAAATACTATAATTCAAAGATTGTAACTTGATTATCAGTGCAATGATTCGAGATTATGAATGCACAAAAATATTCCACATTTATCAGAAGCTCCCCGCTTATGTTTCAAAAGTTTAACAACTGTAATTTATTACAATTTTTAATAATGCACGCTATTGTGTCACTGTATTTAAACTAAACATTTTTACTGTTTACGCGTTTCAGCTTGGAACGACGGCATAATAAGAGCATTCGCACCGCACAACGGAGAGTTTTATTTTTCCATTCATAACGCTCATACAAAAGCTGTATCAACAATCGCCGTCACGAGCGACGGTACTACGCTGATTAGCGGTGGCTGCGACGGCCAGGTAATTTACTTCACTTTCTATAAAATGCCATTAACGTCGATTGCACTATCAAATTGGATTGGCTCACTCTATTCCTGCGAAAAAATTAATATCTCTTTACATCAATTGTGAGTTACGCATCAATTTTGTCATGTAACATAAAATGTTATCCAATTTCTAGGTACGTATATGGGACATAAAAACTGACGTGCGGCGATTGATTAGTATACTGAAGGAACATCGGGGTCCCATAACGTCTTTGCACATTTCAAGCAACAATGAAGATCTCATCAGTTCGAGTACGGATGGCACGTGCGTCGTTTGGGACATAATGTAAATTTCGCATATTAATTAAAAATATTAATCAAGTTGGTATAAGGTTTCATCGGATCTTTTCGTAACAGACGTTGCACCAGGAAACATATTCTCATGGGAAACACGATGTTTATGATGGCGCAATTCACGCCCGATGGTATTCAGATCTTGACATGTGGCACAGATCGAAAGATCGCTTACTGGGAGACTCTGGACGGTTCGCTGGTGCGGGAGATCGAAGGTTCCAGCGTTGGAACGATAAACTGCGTAGACATCAATCCGGACGGTCGACGCTTCATTACCGGATCCAATGACTGCACCGTCAAAATCTGGGAGTATGATAGCGCGGATCTCACCCACATTGGTACTTTCCACGCTGCGATAATCACCGCGTGTAAGTTCAGCACGGATGGCGAGCACATAGTAACGGCTAGTGCAGATGGAACGATTATGATTTGGAAATGTCCGCCGGAGATTTTGGAGGATTCCAAGAGAGTGAGTCAGTCAGGAAGAGTCGCTAGCTCGATATGCGTGCCCAACGAGGATGTGAATAAATTATCTTTGAAAAAAGCAGAGGATGGTGAAAGTGTTATGGCAGATCAGACTGTACGATCTTCCAAAAAATCTAGTTCGTCATGTATAAGTAAGTATATTATATGTTCTTAAATCTATGACAAAGTAAAACAGACTCATCAGAACAACGTAAACCTTACATATTATTGTAATTCACATTTGCTTATTTAATAACAATAGATGATCAGAAGCTACTATCAGCTGCTTCTGATCGGAGTAAAGGTTCCAAAAAAGAAATTTGTGAAGAAAAAACACCCGTTTGCAAATGCGCATCGCGAAACTCAGTAAGTTCCAAATCAAGTGCAGGCACACCGAACCAATGCCGATGCAGAGACACTAAAAGCGATAGATCATCTAGCAAAGCAAGGACGATGGAGAAAAAACTGAAGGAATCTTCAGATTCATGCAGTAGAAAATCCACTGCGTCAAAGACATAATGTACAATCACTTTGCCAGACCGATTATTTTACTCGAGGTTCCAATATTCCTATATAATAGTGCAATGAAAGCATGGCAGCGTTTTTGTACTTTTCTAACATGAACGCGTAATTCCAGCAAGGATTTTCCTACAAAATAATAAAATATAAACTAGATATCATAATTATATCATATAAATATGAGTTAAAATTATATCATAAATAGAAAGCTAGAATTATCACAATGTGTTTCGTGTTAACTTATATATTTTTTGTCGAGAAAAGTTAATTTCGCTAAATTCGCTTCAATCTCAACCCCATGCTTGGCTTTTACAGTAATGTATAACCAACTTTCCGTCGGCACCATAGCAGTCGTACAAGTTCTTGACCGTTTGATCGGGAGCAGGTGCAAATGTCTGATTGACATAGAGAAACTGGAAGGCAGGAATTCATTATTCGTCTCATTATAACTTGTCATTGTTCTGAAGAAATCAGAAAGGAATATTTCGACGTACCAATCTCTCATTGGAATCCAACTTGAGATACTTCTTTATGAATTCGGAGATCCGTCCAATGGGATTGTCTTGGCAAACCGACCACTTCTTCTGTTTCATGATCGGAGCGTTGCCAGTAGCTTTCAGCAATATATCGACTGTGAAATTTAAATGTAAAATTCATTTAAATATATTGTGTTACATGTGCTTGTAAAACTGTATGTAAACGAAACTGTATGGAAACGAATTAAATTCATACTCTTTGACTTGTCCTTCGACGCTGTCTGAAGCCCATTTCGTGCTACATTTCCTTCAGGGATGGTTTCTAAACTGGGTGGTGCATCTTCCGTTGTTGAATTATCTGGTGTCTCTTCAGTCTTTGCATCAATAGTTGTACTGCTTACCTCTTCCTTGGTTGCCATGGCACAATGAGTCTTTTATCTGTATAGTAAAAGCCTAAAATTTAATAATTTTGTATGTCTTGTGTATATTCACTAGTGAATATATACACAGTTAAGATTAAAAAAAAAGTAAAGAATATAAAAATATATTTATTATTATTAGTATTATAGTAAATGTGCTATAGTAATAACTAATTGATATAAATTCTTTACATATTTTATTGATGAGTCGATTTATTAATTGAATTGTTAATATTTTTTTCATTTAAAATCGTTGATTTCATTTAAAAAAGAAATAAATACATTATAAAGAAACAAGAATAGGTTATAATAGAGTCTTTAATTACACGATACCTGAAATAAATACACAAAATTCAGAGAAAATAAATACAAAGAATGTTTCAAATGAATAAATTGTACAATAAAGCGTAAAATTTATTATTTAATAAAATTTGGTTATTTTGCTTTCAGTAAAAAACTATTTGCAAATTAATATGGTTCTTTTAATTGTTTGTGTACATACACTGTTAAATTAGAATAGCAAGCATATGTTTGCCAGTAAAAATATCATTTGTTATTTTTAATACTTTTTTAATACTTGACAAAGTTAGTATATGCGTAAACTTACTAATATACACAATTATTGCTTTCATGCTTTTACCGCAACAATCAGTCCAATAACAACGTTTGTTGGACAAATCTTGTACTCGATATGTATATAAATATTAAGAAATACTACGTTATTTCATTCGAAATAAGACAGACGGTAAAATCAAAAGAAAATAATGTCTTATACCTTGCACTGCAGTGCACAATAACATAATCAGCTGATTGTTCCGGATTGATGCATTGAACATTCACCTAACCTTAATCTTAGACGCAGAGTGATACGAGTTGTCAAGCATCTCAAGTTGGGTTGTTGGGTACTCTCGTCTTGGATATGTATCCTATCTAGATATCCGTGCATCGTGATTCAAAAGTGACAATTCTACAGCTGCGAACGAAGTTAACACGTGTGAGAAGCAAAAGGTAAACACAAAAAAAAAGTTAATACGATAAATAATATGTTTAAATATATAGTCTTTAATTCCTTCATCAATAACCCTGAGACTAGACTAAACATAGTTTAGATAGACTATGAGCATAATCTAAACTTCTAAACCGTAATTGGGAGACATCAAGTGTATCCTGTAATTATTAAATATAAAAAAAGATTATCTAAACATCATTCAGCAGTTCTTCCAGTACGTCATTCTTCCGGATAACGTACATTTCTCGTCGCCATGGTGGAAGCAGCTGGTTGTGGCGAATTGCAACAGTTAGTTCAAGAGGAAGAATGCGAGGAGCCGCTCAGCCACGGAGGGGAAGCTACTCCACCATCGACGCCAGCGAGATCTCAACGTCCGAGCAAAACTGAAGTACATAATTCTAACATATCGGTACATGTCATATAATACATATTATATTATACTATACAATTATAATTTTCTTATCCTATTATATTATCAACAACAACGATACGTAATTATTGATAATGTATTTTATTTATTTTCCTGATATCTTTGCAGCAACAAATACTATGGGAAAATAATACGCAAACCTCACCGATTATTAGTAAAGGAAGTTCCGGTCAAGGGACGAGTCAAGGCTCTATGGTTTCCAGTCGAGCTGCTAATGCTTCAAATTATACTGGCAATCAATCTCGATTAACGTATTTTAACGAGAAGGAGAAACAGAGGCCTAATCGGCCAGATCCACCAAGAATTGTAAGACAGCATAAAGGTAATTGATCTCCAAAGATCCAGAAATCATCTTAAATACAATGATTTTTTCATCTTCTGAGTTTCTTTTTTATTTCGCTTGTTTTCCATTCATAAATATGTTCATATCTATATTTTATAAATTTGTTATAATTTTATAATTTTGTTGCGTATGATCATAAGCCTTATGTTTTAAGTTCTTTAAGTTTCACATCTTTTGATTTTGTTTTGGCGTTATTATACAAAGCTGTGGTGCCATGCAAACACCATTGCTTTCTGTCAGAGGTTCCCGATGTTCGTCATATGGAGCAAGCTTTGCTGCAATTGCTGGAAGATTTTCACAGCGGCAATTTACGAGCATTTGGTTGGTATAGCTTTAACATGAAAAATAAAATACTTAATGAGACCGACAATTGTTTGCAGGAAAAGATTGTAGCATGGAGCAAATGACGGAAATACGAGAGCAGCAAGAACGTTTGGCCAGACTACATTTTGAGCTGGGCCAACGACAAGAAGTAGGCGGCGAGCAGTCAGGTCTCCGACAATCAAGCGCGAACATGCGACATTTGCTTCATCGTCTTCAACAATTAAGTGTTTGTATAGAAAAGTTACATAGCAAATGATTATCTTGTATTTACTATTATATAAATTCTTATAATTATATTCAAAAATTGTACATCATTATATTACTATATACAATTTTTATAAAAAAGTACATTGTTAAATAATATATATAGTGTATAAATATAATATGTACATAATATAAAATATTTTATGTTGATTTGCTAAAAAGAGAGAGTAAATGTAATCTTAGGTATATGATTGTTGTATGAATGTATCATGCATACATGAAAAGAAAAGTGTGAATAGTTATTAAGAATATATATTAAAATTTGAAACATCTTTCACATAATTGTGTTTCTAATTACATATCTATTACATACATCATCTATATTATCATGTATCTATTACTATATAAAAGTATACATGTCAATTTAGTATTTAGAACGCGCTAAAACAATTGCCGCTTTCACAGCTATGTAGACTGCGCTCGATGTTTTAAATATTACATTTATTTTAAATTTTTCATTTACCACGCAAACCAGATATTTTCCACTTATATCAAGAATCAGTTATAAATATTAGTATTTGATGTATTTATCAGAAATTTCAAAAGCAGTTTTCTGCTCTTAAGTGTCTAATATTTTGGTAGATTATAAAGATTTGCAAAGATGAAATCGGCAACGTCATCGCAATCGCAATGTACAATTACAGCTCATGATACTTTGGAACGATTGAACTATGCAAAACGTCCTGCATTCAATGCACTGTGGAAGCCGAAGGATATGATTGGTATCGATGTAAAAGTGACAGAGAAAAGACGTATTCTTGGAGACAAATATCTGGAGAGTACAATCAAGTAATAATTTGTAACAAAAGCAACAATTCCTGCATATATTCTATATAAAAAAAGTTATATATAAATTTCTAGAATTTTAATTTTGATTTAGAGAAAGGCCAAGAAGGTATATGGTGCCAAGTGTAAGCTTAGATGACATGCAAGATAAAGATAAGAGAAAATTGATAATTGATTATATATATAAAACAACAATAAATCAAGCAGCAAAGGAAGTTTGGGGTGACTTCAAAGTACAACATTTTTGCTTATCAAAGAAACATGTAGAAGAGCAAGAGAAACCCGTATTATTTTACTACAGCATATATTGTAGCATTGTAAATTTTCTATAAGCTTCACAACAATTAAATAAATCAACATAATTTACAGATAATTGATCAACAAATAATATCTCGTTTGCCAGTAAGATTTCAAGGAACTGCAAGGAAATGGGATAGCATGCAAAGTCGTTCTTTTCTTGTAGATGATACTTGCTATGATAAAAAGGATAAAAGTCGAAAAGAGAGAGCCATGTATACAAAAGAAATGTACTTACAGCAATTCCTTTTTTTCATAAAGAAAATTTTCATAACATAAACATTTTTTATAGTGAATCAGAAATACATGCAAGCAAAGAGATATCAGAAAAAGAACACATGATAAGGAAATTAATCAATGAAAATAAATTAAGTATTATTTATGACAAGTTGCCTTCATCATATACAGGATATAGATCATACATTGCGTATGGAGTGCCGACAGAGAAGAAAGAAATCTATTAATTGGTCGATTAAAAGTGACAGTATCAATTCATTTACAAGTATGCCTTCTTCCATGATCGTCCTAACAAATATCTATTTAATAAATCCTATCCTATTTAATAAATCAACATATAATAGTTACAATAAAACATTTATATTATATTATAATGGTATGACCTATCCTGTAAATAAATTTTTGAAAATCTACTTTACAATATCATAAGAATAAAAAAAAAAACATTTATATTTTGAAATTTTGAAGTAAAATTTTTTTCTCTGAAGTAAAATTTCTTTCTGAAATTATCGAAATAAATCAACGAAACATCACCTATGCTAAAGTGTAAAACAAAATGAAAGGGCTTGCGAAGCGCGCATTCTCACGATACTTTCTCTGTCACGTAGGAGTTGTAATAATCTTTGTATATCTTCGGGCCTCGGGGAATCGAATAATCCTAAGAGCAGCGCGGACGTGGCTCTGGTATGATAATTCTCCGATATGGAATAACCGCGGACAATGGCGTTTCTAGCGACAAGATAACATTTAGAGTACGTATCTATTTTTAATATTTAATTAAATAAAAAATACATTACAATATTGTATACCTTAATTCTTCTACTCTTTGTGGAAATTCCTTTTTCAAAGAGTTTATTAAGTCTTTGGAAAAATCCTTGAAATTGAAGTTTGCTTGTGGTCCCAAATGAGTATGTATCACATTCGATAATCTCTCACTTTGCACGATACTTGTAATTCTACATAAGGTTTCCTGTGCAGTCTGTTCCATAAGCGACATAAATAAATATCCAAAAGTGAATACTGTGTTCTACAAAGATGCGATATAGACATACCTTAACTACTGTTATATTCGAGTCTTCCAGTCTTATTATCAAAGATGGCAAACAACCGAGAAGATGATCGATCAAATCATCATTCGGCGATGCAATTACTCTCTGCCAATTAGTAGCTATCGCGCCCAGAGCGCCTATGGCAGCAAGTTTCATTTCCCAATTTTCTTTCTCGATGAATGGTTTCAAGGCTAGCACCACTCGTGGACTAATAGGCCTCTTGTATTGAACCGACAACAGCACCGAGAGGCCACGTAAAGATTCGAGTACTACTTCAGCACCACCTTCCCCACCAGCAGTCTCCTCCAATCCATCGAGTAAGGCTTCCATGCAATTATCGAAATATTCATCGACCTAAAAAAACAATAATTTATCAGTATATAAAAATATTAATTGAAAAAAAAAAATTTACCTGTCTCGGATCCAAATAGGCTATCCTTGCAAGTCCGATGGTAGCGAGTTTTCGCACTAAGGACGATGAATCGGCCTTAGCGTCGTACAGGGTATTAATTATAGCATCAAGCCATATAGCTCCACAATCTATTTTGCCAATTAATTCCGCGTAAAAAGTGGCGGCAACCGCTCGCTGTATGACTATTGTACTAGTCATCAATTTGCCCAGATATTGCGTCATACTTGACAGGACCTCGTTTCTAGTCGATATACATTTCATCAATATTCGTACGGTCAATATCAGACTCTCCTCGGCTTGCGTTTCAGAAGCAAATGTCTAAATATAAAAAATTCACATTGACTTGAAGTCAAAACATCGTTTGCAAAATGTTTTGATACATACAGTCTCTATCGGCAAATTGGATGCAGCGTTTGGTTGGATGATTACTAATATGTTGGTTAATATAGAATATACTTCCATGTGCGGATTTATCTTCTGTGCCGCTCGATTTGGTACATATCCGTACTTCGTATTTATCAACGACGCAGGAGCGTCGACATGCAGCCAGCCTGAGAGATATTTGAGGAGAATCGATAACAGTTCCGCTAATTGGTTGTCCGTAATCAAGCTTGCCATGTGCGGCGATTCAAGAAGGTGCTTCAAGCCTACGATGGCCGCCAAAGACGGGAGAGATGCGGTATTATTCCGTCCAGAATGCACCGACGGAACAGTATTCTCAAAGAATAGACTGCTAGATTCGAGTTTTATTAACAGCATATCCAAAGCCTGAAAAAAAGATGATAATGTATATATTTATAATACAAAGTATGAACAATATGTGTAGTCGTATAAAAAGATAGACCTACTCGGGGTCCAAGGAAATCATTATTGCCAATTTCTTTCCAGCACAACGCGGTACCCGGATCCAATGGTAATGGCTGTGACAAAAGATGTTCGGTCACTTCTTCCGGATGATCCTTCATCAGTGACACTATAGCCGTCGTTGCAATTTGCCTGCAACTCGCGTTTTCCATTTGTCTCATTTGTGCAATGATACTGTCTACAACATAAATAACAAAACATTTTGTCAATATATTGTAAAATTGGATAAAGATCTTTAAGATCACGATTGATAACAGAATAATTTGCACTTTACATACCGACTAAGCAAACATCAGTCCTGGATATCTCTGATCCTTTAATTTGAAAATGTTGTGAGAGAGCTATACCTGCTACCAGGCCCGCTTCTCCATAGAATAGCAAGCCTTCTATCAATCCCTCCGCTAAGCTAACTATCTCGCCATTGGGGATTTTCTGCGATACCGCATTAGTCAGTCTCTACAAGAATAAATTGTATCTTACAGTTTTTTATCTTTCGTTGAAATTATTGCGGTAAGATTAGCCATGATTATTTGCAACATTGAATTACATGAACTAACTTGTACGGCTTCATAGGATACCGATGAGTCTTCGATCATAAGTTCTTTTTTTATTTGTTGTATATCTTCACTCAAGGTATTATCAGGTAATACATGCCGATGACGGGCTGCAATGTCCAGAGAGAGAAGCATGCAATCTATTGCCAGTGGCCTCAATGCAAGTTCGGTATCCGCACACCAACATAAAGTTCTTCCTACTAGTTTTCCGGCATCTAACTTGCCACCTGGATATGTGTATTTTAAAGAATTATAATAAGACCTGTAAAAGACAGCACATATTACAAATCTATAACGTATATGTAATAAAATAAAATATATACATATAATTGTAATAATTACTGAAGCACTGTGTGCAGCACCAATAGAGTAGTTTTTCTTTCCACATTCGATTTGGACTGCATCCAAGGTAACAATATGTCAACCAACTCAGCTAACGCGTCCGCTGAATCAGATACAATTTCACTGGATATGATTCCCAGTTCGTTCACGACTTGCTGCATTATTTCTGGATGTAACTGTAGAGCAATCTAAGACAGAGATATTAATTAATTATCGATAACAATCAATAAGTGTATGATACTATAATCTTAATTTTGATACCTCCGAACTGGCACTAATCGTTTTATCTAGTACTGCACTGAGGAAAATCTCTCTTTCCTCATTATTTAGCGCTGGCGGTATACATCTGTAAAAATATTTGAAAATATATATTTATATCAATTCGTGATGTCGAACGAATATTGTTAAAACATACATTAGAGAATTTGCTGCTTTCAATATCGCCGGATAGAGTTGCAACGGTCTATATCCAGTCGATGACTGCAAAATTCCCAACAGAGTGGCTAAAGCAGTAGCCTTTACACGCAGGCCCTTAGATTCGGGCAATCTGGTGGGATGAACAGCGTTGGCCACCTACAAATCAACAAATGGAGATTTTATTTATATATAGATTCAATTTTAGAGACTTATTTAATCGTTTGTTAAGATTGAATGGGATGATGATGGATATGATTTATTAAAAAAAACCAACGATAATCGGCGAATCTTAAGTTCGATTTTTTCACTCCACATGCCTTGATTTTACTAAAAACTTATTAGAGAAAACATATAACGGGACTCTGGTTATTATTACTTAGGATATTGTAGAGATAAATTCGAAATACAAAAAGCCTTTAGACCTAGAATAATCTCTTGGAGGGCAAATCACATAGCACCACAAAACAAACCTCTAAAATGATTGCCGTTAGGGTCTGAAGATTATTAAGATTTGTTTAATTACTTGTTCTAAGACTGACAATCCTGCTTCCTTCGTAGATAGTTCCTTGCATTCGTGTAACTGTTTAATAGTCCACGGTAATATATGTTTTTCGAATACGGGGAAAAGTTCCTGTGGATCTCCCTTCTCAGCAATTTCGGCGTAAGATTGCAATAAACCCGTTTTTGCAGCCTCGGCGGTAGCGGCGGCCTTTACGTCCTTCACAAAACCTAGCAATCTCACAGGGGCCTTCCTGGCATCCTCGATAGTGCAAAACTCCTCCATTAATTTCAATACGATACTCAGATGTCGTTTGGCACAAATGCCAACTGCTCGCGAAAATTCCTTAGTAGTACCGTGAGAACGCGCAAGTTCGACAAGTAGAGTAATGTGAGCATTATTGTTGCATGTAGCTGCCAAAAGTGACGCTACACCCGCTGTGTTTGCTTTCAAAGCGAGTTCGTCAGCAAGTTTTGCGCCCCATGACTCTCCTTCCAGTTTCACGCTCTCTTCTAACCATTCTACCATTTTTTTTTCCCAGATTAGATTCCTAGAAATTAAAAAGAAAATTTAAGAATTTTTTAAAATTTTTATTTAACTCTTAACAATATATATATATATATATATAAATTGATCTATATACAAAAAAATATTACCATTGCATGTCGTCTTTTACTTTAGAGCTTTTTCGAGGGTTTTTTTCATCTTGTGAAAGTTCCTGTGAAAGTTCCTGCAGCTTCTCATCCCAATAAGATTTCAGTTGATGTCCTAACAGAGGTGCTGCAGACTTTAAAAAGGCGATTACTGCGGGTCGATTAGTTGGATTGCTTAATAATTCCAGGCATCTGCCTAAGACTTTTGTACCAGGGAAATCCCTCTCATTTGTCGAAGAATTTTCATCACGTATTATTTTTGCCGCTAATGGAGATAATGAACGTAGCACGGATGTGACCTACGAACAGAATTGAATATAGACATTAAATTTAATATACGATGAATATTCTAGGTAAGAAGACTATCACTTACAGACGCTACGCAAGCCGAATCTAGCAATGCGTTTATTAAACATGGCCATAGCCAAGATTCGACACCGTCAACTGTCGTTGCGAGCAAATATAAAGCTTCGGAACATGCCTCCATATCATCGCTCTTTATTTCGCAGTGTGACACCTATTTTAAGACAATGTTAAATTCTCAATTATTTTTTTCTAATTTTATTTTGCATGTACGTACCATATAGCGAACAAATCTAGCCCTCTGTGACGGCAAAAGAGGAAACGTCGGTCGTGCCGCAAGTGCCACTATAGCACCGACCATTTGGAGCGCACCATTCTCTCCGAGAGACTCCTGCAGACTAAGTGCGATTCTCTGCAGAGACCCATCGTCCTAATAAAACAGTATACGTATCAATTGTTGCGCTTGTAATGAAATTACATATATTTCCATACCTCTGGTGGAAGAGTATTTATGAGATGTCTGAGGACTACCAAAGCACGAGCGCGTTGATTAGCGATTGGTGACTTCAACTGCTGCAGGATTCTGCAAGAAAGCAAAAAATTAGCGATCAAAACTCTTGCAATTTTGTAATTTATTAAATGTAGCACTGTCAGTTACCTATCGAGACCTTCTTCGGGATATAAGACAACCAACGACCTGGAACACTGCAGCACTTCATAATGTGTAAGCACCGCATCCCGAGCTGCTTTGAAGGGATGAACACTAACGAATTCGGACAGAGTTTGGTGGATATTCTCCATAAATGGGCGGATTGCTTCTTTATCATTTTCAGTCTCAACAGAACTTAAAATCACAGCTAAAACTCTATTAACGTAATAATATTAGTTAAAAAAGATAAACATTACATTTAGTAAAGTATTTTAAAAAATAATACAGTATAAACAAATAAACTTATTACATATTAAATTAATATATGAAACTCACCTTACAGCAGCTAAACGTATACTTTGCTTTTTACAAAGACTTAAACATACGGGTACCAATTTTACAATTCTCTCGCTATCTTGCTCCACGGGCAACAAAGATACCATAGGTACAAGTGTTGTTAAAATAGCTTCCGTTGATTTGGAATCGCGAGATGTCTTCAACCAATTGTATGTTAGAAAGTCAAAAACAGAACAAATTTCTTCTACAAACGTCTGTTTATGAATTCCCAGACTCGAGTCTTCTCCGTTCATTATATAATCGTTTATAGCTTCGCAAAACTTGGAAATCACTAGAAATGAAAACATCAGTTACACAGAGCTTCATTAATTTTATTAGGAATATTATAAAATGTATATACTTACTGTAGCAAATTGCCTGTTTGAGAATTTCCTCGCGTATCTGATTCAACATCGGTAACATAATAGTTAATGTTATTTTAACAAAAGACAACATCCCATATGGATTGGCTACCGCAAGCTTCCCTATTGTAAAAACTATCACAGGATTAGGAATTACTCCAGGTTCCAATCTACAACCATGTCATAATCCATTGTCAATAGAGATTAAATTAGAACAATATTATATCTAATTTTTATAGCGTGTTTGCAGATAAGTTAATTTATAATCGCAAAAAAACTGTTATCAGCACATACTTGGTTAAAAGTCCACCCGTAGCTTGCATGCAGTGTATCTTGCAGAGCTCAATCAACAACTCGGCCGCCTCATTCTCGGTCTCTCCTATTAATTCGTTCACTGCTACCTCAGCAAGAGATGTCACTAAATCTACATTTAAACTGGTAGCCAAATGTCTGCATATACTGGACATTATATTCAACAAGGATCCCATGTGCTCCGTGGATATCTTTGAACAGCAACAATCACATAACAATCGCTATGCTATACACAACAGCAATCTCCAATCTAAATTATGTATATCAACCTTTTTATGTAATTCCCAAAAATATATGGCAGCATGGATGACGACTTCTGGATTCTTCTTGCTTATTCTTTCAATCGACTCGATCACAGACTGCTTTACGTCCTGATTCTTGTCGTCCAAAGTATCTAATAACGCTCCGATTACAGCTGAAAATAGATATTTCGATCATTCACAGTAAATATTTGTTAAATACTATTCAACTGGCAAAATGCTTTTAATTTTTTTAGCTTTTAATTGCTTATAATATTTCTAGTCTACCTGGTAACTCAGAATTATAATTGTCCTCCAGTTCCTCCTTCATGTTGATAAATCACAAGCGATAAGTCCTGACAAAAAATATAGTTGGAACTTTATGTTTTTATTGACATTAGATTTGAAGAATCATTTGTCATAAGCCGTTCTACGCAATGGTAAAAGTGTTTGAAATGCTCTATCATCATATGCAATCTTCCACGAAACTGTGGTGATTCCCCTAAACAAGTTGCGACCTCAGCTAAATTATATTCAGGCAAATTCGGAGTTCGTAAAACAGCACGTGAATTGGCACTTGATTTTCAGATTAGACGTTTATACTCAAAGTAAATCTAGAGCGCTTATCAGAGGATTCCGTGGCGCCATCTTTCAACCCTAAAAAGAGATAGATAAATGTATAGAAAAATAGCGCATTTTTTCAATTTGGTTAAACAAACAACTGAAGGAACATTGATTTAATCGGTGATTAATTTGTTGATTAATGTCATTCCATTAAAAGTAGAATTATTTATTGTCCTTTGATGCGTGAGAGAAAGATTCAAGACAATATAAATTACATATAGTCAGAAACCTTACTGCAAGCAGTTCTGTCAGTTCATCAATTGAGTTGATTAGAGCTTGTCGAAGTCGCAAACAGCAAACGGCAAATATTGTACATCATTTATTAACAATTTCTTAACAAGTGTGTTTCAAATATAAAATATACAGTTTTATATAATACAGAAAACTTGTATTCTGCAATGATTGTGATCGGTATACGAGACTCGAGAAACCGCTGGAACATTCGGTTCTCCTTTGGATCTTACGATGGATTTATGACAAGTTTAAACGGAGACTGGTGGCATGAGAGTCATTCCATTGCACTCGATGGCAATCTTGACGCCGACGATGAAGAAAGCGATGTTCTTCACTATTGACCTGTGAAAAAAAGGTGGATATCAGTACGATATTTATGTGCTGTAGAAATTGCAGATGCAAATCATTATACATTTGTACAATATAGATAATTATTTTCTACAAGGGATAATTAATGAAACAACAATTGTAAAGCAAGGGATAATTAATGAAACAATTGTAACCTATAAGAATAATCGCAACATGAATCACATGCATGACTGAATTTCAGCAAAGAAAAATTCAGTCGATAACGACAATTTAATTGTTAAAGTTGACAGTAATCAATAGATCGTTCGAAAAATAATGTTAGAATTAAGTAATCCAACAGCACGAATCGAGGTTAGGTTCGCCAGATACTCGAGTCTTAGCCCGCGATTTCTCAATGAACAACGTAATTCCTCGTAAACCTACCACTTGAACTGATCGTAGTAGACGTCTTTGATAATCTTTCCGATTTTTTCCGTCGCCATCGTTCGTCTTTTGTCTCGAGAACTTCAGTCGGTTCAAGCCTTTCTCGTGCAGAAATGTTTAGAATGGTTCAGAAGTTCCGCCAGTTTCCGACCTTACCGCTTATATGTCGATGTGTCTCTTCGCATCTTCTCCACCTTTCTTGTTGCCTCTTTTTTCTGCTAAAAACCAAACGTATATCCGTGTCCTACTCCAAATATAAAGAGTGCAGATAAATGGAGCCGCAAGTGCAAAAGCTCAACGAACTTGCAGACGGCGCGCTGATCAATAAACAGCGCCCTTTAAAAGCACGATTACATTTGCAAGAGCGATACCGTTCGCACGATACAAACAGCATAAACGATCTGTTCGTCCACTGATTACGAAGTAATTAATCGTTAGATCAGTTTAAGAGAATAAAATTTTCTAACTGGCGCTTCCGCCCTCGACAAAGCCACCTTTGAGCTTCAAAATAATTGTGACTGGTATAATGTGGGACATGTCTCACAAACAAGTCAAGAAGTCATTAGTCTGACGTTGATTAATGATGACCGAGTTTCTTCGCAAGGATAATTGAAGCGAGGTGTTGACACATTGTATGGTTGTTCTGCAAGGATGGGTGCAGGAAAGAGTCAATTTACGGAAGAAGAGTTGCAGGATTATCAAGTAAGACTACTTTCTGCTAAGCTACCTTTTGTCTATCTTCAGTTTGTTTATTCTTTAAGGACTTTTTAATTGAATTGTGTTTTTTGATAGGATTTAACATACTTCACTAAAAAGGAAGTTTTACAGTGAGTACTAGCAATATTTTTTATTGATCATGCATATTTTATTAAAATTTATTGAATTAGATTATTAATTGCTATATGCAAAATTATATTTGCTCTTTCCTCAATAGTGCCCATCAGAAATTCAAAGCGCTTGCCCCAGAGAAAGTTGGACACAATAAAAATGCAAAGCTGCCAATGTCCAAAATCTTGCAGTATCCTGAACTGAGAGTGAATCCTTTTGGCGACAGGATCTGCAAAGTCTTCAGCTCCAGTCAGGATGGCGATTGCACCTTCGAAGATTTCCTAGACATGATGTCTGTATTCAGCGATGCTGCTCCAAAGGCTGTGAAGGCTGAGCATGCATTTAGAATATTCGGTAAGCGTATGGCTGTCAGTTAATTAATCACGATGCTAAAATAGTATCTTCAATTCAGTAACGAACTCTCTTATTTATCAAGATTTTGATGGCGATGATATGCTCGGTGTGGGAGACTTACGGCAAGTGGTTGATAGATTAACTGCGCCCCAGAGATTGAATGACAGCGACATGCAGCAGCTTCTTCAATATATCCTTGACGAGGCTGATCTAGATGACGACGGTGCGCTCAGCTTCGCCGAATTTGAGCACATTATAGAAAAGAGCAGCGACTTTTCTAAGTAAGACGCTTCATAAGATCACAATTATAAAATCATAATTTTACTCATTTCGTTAGTAATGTTAAAATCTCTTTTTTCAGGAGTTTTCGCATTCGTTTGTAAACATATTAACGAAATCTCCAATGAAAGACTGAATATTAATCGATATAATCGATTTAATTATAGTGGGCCTAATATATACACTTCAGAAAAAAATACAATCAATGCTTTTACAGAATGTGCCAAGGCTCTATAATTTGGCCTAAGTCAGATGATAATCTTTCTTATTTTTTAACTTATTTATTTGATAATAGAAGAAACAGACATAACTACGAATATAGATTTCCTAATTAAAAAATATATAATGCCACATAAAACTGCCAAACATACAGTAATATTATTAATGCACATGTATAGTGCTTCAATATAATGAAGAAAAATCAAGTCTCTTCTTTTGAATAAATAAGCATTTTTAAAAGATACATCTTATATGATGAAAAGAGTTGAATAAATGCACAAATTTGATATCTTGAAATCATTGTGTCAACTTATATCTATTGCTCCAGACAGCTGCCAGACAATTCACACATTTTCAGTATGAACTATGAGAGGTATATTTGAGCATTTAAAAAATACCTATATTATACATACC
The DNA here is from genome assembly GCA_037157785.1 of Cephalotes varians. Taxonomy (NCBI): domain Eukaryota; kingdom Metazoa; phylum Arthropoda; class Insecta; order Hymenoptera; family Formicidae; genus Cephalotes; species Cephalotes varians. Next base: position 1,494,795 of record JANQDE010000015.1, read on the forward strand.
TATATTGAAATATATTATTTAAAAATTTAGTTTCGATAATTATAATTCTATCTGTAATATATTTAAAAATTATATACATATATATATATCTCTCTTATTCTATATATTATAAATAATAAAGCTAAAGCTATCTAGTTTTGCTTATTATATTTTATTATAAAAATCACCAAATCCATTGTTACAATATCCTGCATATTGTAACGATATCCCACACAATATTATATAAAAAAATTTACCACAATGTTCCAGCCACAAAATTCACAATCGCTTATAACTTAAGACTGTAGATATCCACTGAAAATAAAAAGATAAATATAATTCTTTATTCAATAACATACATGGAGATTACCCCCATAGATATATCTTACGGAAGTTTCATCTTCATGAATATCCAGCATGCAGTAAATGACACAAGTATGCTGAGAAATCCAACACATATCAAGAGAACTCTGTTAAGCTTTGGCGTCGACGGACCGTGCGTTTGATCCAATATGATAAAACCCAAGCCTCCCATCGTGAACAAGAAACTGGAGGCTAAACCTTCCATGATGTACTGTCCATTTACGCGATAGGGCATAAACGCTACCTGCAAGGATCCCACTAGTTTACATTAAAGAAGCGAATCGCTGAAGAATGGAAATTCTCTCGACAATAGTCTTACAGGTCTCGTGTGACCATGTTCGTCCGTCGTAGACCCTACGCTGGGTGGCTCGACAATTACGTCATATATGATTCCTGTAAAACATAACATATTTATGTAAAATTGAACAATTGATAAAACAAACGTAATATTAGAAGCATTATAAATTGTATAAAATACATTATACAATATCATTGTTATAAATCATATAATACTTTGTAACGCAATAATAAATAAAAATAAGTCGAAAAAATTTGAATACGACTAACCTCCTGTCACCAAGAAGTACGACAGCAATATAAAAGAGAAGACTACCATAGCACTAGGCTTCACGAACCAGGACGGTCTCTTTAGTTTTAAGTTAGGCACTTCCAGAATTAAGAACGGTAACCGATAAATGCACTCCATTCTGCTGTGATCTACGCTACTACGCGATGGAAAAATAAAGGATTTCACCCGAAAACATTCACCTGACAGCCCGACAACTCTGAAGCGTTACCGGTTATCTCCACCCCCGCGAATCAACGTGGACACGTTACGCGAATATCTAGACTGCGTTCCACTTGACGCTCGCAATCCTCTTGAAATCATTTCATCCTTGTTATTTACCGAATGTTAAACAAGGACAAACTGAGCCCACGAGCGTTGCGAGCGCCAAATGGAACACACCTCTAGACGTGTGGCGTTCCCCCGGTCCCCCCTCCTCCAAAAACAGCTATCACATCACAATATCACATCACCATTCACCATATCATCAGGCGCTTTTCGACGCCGAGCGACTCTCGAGTCCTTGCGGCCGCGGCCGTGTCGAGGACGATATCCGAAAGGAAGAAAAAAATAATCGAGTGCACAAACAAACGTGCTAACGCATTCAGCACCACGTAAAGTCTCGTCACTCGTCACGTCAGTCGCAGTGGCAATTCCGCGGATTAACCTCGCAGCGAGCTGAGTGACAAGCGAATTTTTTTCGATTCAACGTGAAGCAGCGGCCTAGCATACAGCTTGCTTGATACACCGCTTTGGAGTTTTTAAGGTACGTGTCATACTGAATAGCAGTATTTATTTTACACAAGTCTAAATAATTTTGCGCTGTTACAGAGAATATAAAAGTTTGATCTCCGCTGTATGACGGATGTATAGTCCGAGATCGACAGGGTGATTTTATGTTGCAAGATCAGCCTCACAGAGACGTATCGCGGAAAATGAGTGAGACCGCTTCGACGAATGATGTACCTGAGAGCAATGGTGCGATGGAGCAGCCTGCTTACAATGGAGAAGCGGAGGAACATGCTGGTACGTTGACTCATTGCGTTAGGATGACTTCGACCAAGAATGGTTCAACTAGTAGAATATCTTACAGCAAAATCTCTAAATACATAATTCTAATTACACTGTCCCTAATCTGATCTGTGTATTAAACAAAAGAATTCTATCCACATAAAAATAATACAGATATTAATTGATAAATTAATTGTTATCTTTTCTGTTTCATTAGTCAAGTCTCCAGTAAGTACAGAAGAGAAGGCACCGGATTCGGTGTGCGATAATAGTGTAAAGAGGAGTGCTACCGCCACTGGCAACACGCCGAATAGAACGAAAAAACGCAAGAAAGCTCCAAGAGACGCCACTGCGCCGAGACAACCTTTGAGTGGTTACTTCCTGTAATGATGAAACATACGAGTACACTTTATACTATACGCTAGAAAATTCTGTCTGTAACGAAATATAACGTGTGTGCAGGTTCTTAAACGACCGAAGAGAAAAAGTCCGAAATCAGAATCCAAGCTTAACGTTCACGGAGATTACAAAGCTTCTGGCTGCAGAGTGGAGTAAATTGCCAATCGATCAGAAGCAGGTTTGTTCCTTTTTACAATATCTTTTGTTGTCTCTCTGTAATATTAATAGAATGATAAATACTTGCAGCATTATTTGGATGCAGCTGAGCAGGATAAAGAGCGCTACAATCGCGAGTTTAGTGATTATAAGCAAACAGAAGCATATCGGCTGTTTAACGAAAAACAATCGGAGAGACAAAATGAAAATAAGAAGGAAAGAAATGGCACGGATATAAACGCTGAACAGAATGTATGATAATATTGCTATATTTAAGATTGCAGCTAGTCCATCGTAACACTAATGAAAATTCTTTATTTAGGATGTTCAGCAGGATAAAGACAATGATTTTACAGGATTTGATATTCCCATTTTTACAGAAGAATTCCTAGATCATAACAAAGGTAAAAAAGTTATAGCATAATTACGAGTAATCAGTAAAATAGATGCAGTAATATAGACAAATTTTAAAATATAATGAAAATATCTGCACAGCCTGTGAGGCTGAATTAAGACAATTGCGGAAAGCTACATCCGACTACGAAGCTCAGAACGCAGTTCTTCAGCGACACGTAGATAGTTTGCATGCAGCTGTGAATCGCTTGGAGTCTGAAACTAATCAGCAACGAACGACTAATCAAGCTCTGCAACGTCATTTGGATTCTCTTCGTTCTCAATTAGCAGGTTGCTTCGCCACCATACCACTTCCAGGCGAGTTTCCATAGAAAATTCTCTTTCCGATTTTTCCTTGTTCAAGACTTTATTTGTATAAATATTAATTTTTTTACAGGCACATATGATGGTGCTACGTTACAAAATATCGATAGTTATTTCGAGAGATTGGAGTCTTTATTAAGTGGCAACGCCGAACAAAGTCTACGTAATGCCGTACGTAATGCTGTGTCCCGTCTCGAGTTAATTGGATGACGATCGCCTCCGGGCAATACCAGTGCGTCGTTGAAACTCCATCGTTCGAGGCATTCACATCGAAAGTAACGGAGAAAATTTAAGTGTGTTGTTTTTAATGGTTTGTAAATTTTCCACCTTCTTATAAGATATATAGGATCGATAATTATCAGTTATTTAAATGAATTTACATGTGAATCGTATCTAATTATTATTTGTGGTATCTTTATAGTATACGTGACAATAATTTACACTTTATTTTATATACTTGTTTCAATCGAAATTTCGTTTTAATATAACGATAATTTCAACTTCTGCTATATGTTTATGCTTGATACAAACTTAAGCCAACTTTATGTACATTGAAATAGTTACATGTCTAATGAGGTTAAATTCTTGTTAATTAATACCCAATGATTAGTCTAAAAGTTTAGAGAATCTAAATTTATTATTATGAAGAATATTTAGTGCTTATTAAATTATTAATAAATTTTTGTGATCTTGTCATGAATTATTTTCCATATTCAGTACATGTTTTTTCAATTGATTCCACATGAATCTGAAATTATAATTTTTGCATTTTTTCTACAAAGGCATAAGAATTATTTATTATTTCTAATTTATAAACTTATTCTTACCTCAAGGATATCGCATTGGGTCGGTGATATTGTTCGGCATGAAATACAATATCTTCAATTTGCGGAAATAAATTGATTATAATACTTTTCTTTATCGACAACACAGATCGTATGAACTCAAATGTAAATTGCGTATTTATCATCAAATATTTTTGCACCGCAGCAGAAATAGCAGCTTGGAATTTTTCTCTGAAGATCCGAGGATTGATTATAAATTATTTATGTATATGTTTGAACTTCAAATATATAGTAATATATCTTGATATTTATTTACCTGATGAATTTATCTTCTTCATAATAAGGATTTTTAATTATGTCATTGATAAAGTCAATTGTGTACAGCTTATGTGGATGATGATCATGAACCTTCATGTAACACCCAAAGATGCTTGGAGAACAAATTTGAATAATGTGTTCCATAATATGTTTGGGATACTCTCTTTCTTCTTTAAGCAATGTTTTTATAAGCCAAGTTATCTGTGTGAATGTGTAATAAAAATATTTGCAACCACACTGTAATATTGAATGAATAATTATGACTGCATACCAAGTTGGAGTGTTTGTGCATGACATTGTCGGACGATATATTATAAAAATTCGACATCAACAATTCGAAAATCATACGCAGAAATTCGCTCTTTACTTCTTTGAAACATTTTAGCAATGTATCAGAAACCTTGAAACTGCAACCGCTATTGACTTCAATTATCAGAATTGGCAAGTATTGATCGAAAATATCTCTGATCATCGCTTGCAATAATATGTCGCTTTTGACGTTCAATTTCTCCAGGCCGAGTATTACCATTGAAAATATCGTCTTTCCCAATTGTTTTATGTACAACTGCGTCGAGTTCTCGGGTATCAATATTTTATTGATGAGCGTTCTTAACATATCATTTGGTTGATTCTGTAAAGGCAACATTTTTTTTAAGATTAAAAAAATAAATTTAAGCTTAAAAATAGCAGCGATCATAAGTTATACATACTTTAGTATATAACGTCGGAGAAATGCAGAGAATCAGTGTACCAAGGCATCTATAAATCCAGAGTGCAAGCTTCGAATCTTTTGTTTCTTCTGTTATAGGTATCATGACCCATTTCTCTAAATTCTTGAAGTACATCTTACATTTCGCGTTGTATTGAAGTTTTTCTTGATCAGACTGTGAAATTTTTCAGTTATATTAATTTGTTCCTGAACCGGAGTAAAAAAATATATTGGATTCATCAAATTAATACCTTTAAAGTATTCTGCTTCTTCATAAACGATATTATGAATGTCAAAATAGATTCGTCTTTGTTCTTAAATTTGTACATATCATAATCCGACATGAATATTTCTTTGATTTCACTGAGATTGACAATGTAATTTTGCAGAATTCTTATATCTTCCTTGTTTATATCGTAACCAACAATGGAACATTTTATCCAAGCCTAAAACATATATTTTATGAATATACATTTTATATTTCTTTTCTGATTGTTTTACAATACAGCAAATTAGTATATACAAACTTGGATAAGAAGAGTGTTGAAATTTGAAATATCCTTTTTTAAGTTTTGAACAGCTTGCTCATTCTTGAGAATCGATATTAAATAATACTGAGTAATTCTGAAAGATGAGATAATTTATTTTATATATTATTTTCAATGCCGATAAAACATTTTTACCTTATATCTTTCACAAATATCGATGCTGCAAAGTGCTGAAATAAAGATATAGCCGAGTGTTTATATTTCTTAGCAGTAGCTGGTTCTCTAACTGCCTCTAAAGTGAATATGACAGCTAGTTTGGAAATAATTTTATAATTGTCACCAGTGAGTACAGGATCAAAGACGAGTTGGCGAACTCTAGATGCAACAAAACACCATAGTGCATCTAACATTTTCCTGACACCATCTGTAAGCATATTAGTGTTTTAGCAAAAGTGTTCACGCTTTTTCATCGCACAAACTTGAAAACATATTATCTGAAATTATAATATTAATGTATCTAAAATAAAGATAAAGACATACCGACCCGAATTGTTACAAGAAACTTGCAAGACGATACATTTTTCGAAAACATTCGCGAGCATTTCCAATAAAGATGCAATTCTGTTCTTTGGGCATTCCAAAAGATAACGATCGATCCAACCACCGATGAAATTGAATTCTCCTAGATCCAGTTTCTCGTTATTAGACAAAATCATGTTCAGAACATCAACAAAATTGGTCATCATAATACGTGATGTTTCGTCTTTACGACAACTTATCAAGTTAATCTATTTAAAAAATTGGAATATATAAAAAAATATATATGATTTACATTTGCTTAATTTACATGAGAAATGGATCATACTGTTTCTGTAAAATGTCCAGCTATGGAACCAAGAGATAATCTTCTTTCATTGAACAGTAAAAGACATGCTAGTTTCCCTTTCCAGATTAAATTGCACTTCTTATTATATTCGTTATTTAATTCATGCGTAGATGGCAGGAGATCTAACATTGTTATACACTGCAAAAAACGTATATTAATATACATTGTTAATATGTGAAGCTATAATTTAGCAACATATTTTAACTTACTACGTTCGTAATATCTGCGGTAATAGCTAAAGTAATAAATAAAGATATGAAGTTGTAGAGACCACTCTCAGAGAACTCTGCGACTTTATTCTTTGAAAATTTTGTATATACACGTCCCTTAATTTGATTCCAATATTTCGGATCTGACGTGCCGTATTTTTTCAAAAAAGTACCTGAAAAATTGATCTATGATATAATCAACATTCAGAAAATTTTTATTGAACTAACTCACCTATCAAATGCAAGAACATGCCATAGCTGGACTCCTTGGAATGTTCAAACTTGCCATAAATTCTGTCATTAATTTGTTTCAGAATATCCGTAGCTGTCTTCCTACAAAAAATATTCGGACTTGATTCATTTATTTGGATCTGTAACTACAATTACATGTATCACTTGAATATACTTTTCAAGGGATAGGGCCCAAGGTCCAGAAGTCTGTAATAGAAATGGTTGATCTAATCTTTTGTGAAAACAGTCCCAAAGAAAGGATATAATTGGCACTCGCGGTTGCCACCAATTAATAATGAGATCGTGTAATAATGGTATTATGATCTTGAGCTCCACATCAAGCTCATCCCTCTCACCGTCTTTTCCACCTTTACACACGTACGCTTTTAGAACTTTTTCAACTTGTTCACAATTAGATTTAATCTGTAAATTGACATATATCTGTTGTGACATGATCTGAAATTTCAAAATTCAATCTGAAATTCAATCTAATTTATATCATATATTACCCTTGGAGAATTAGTTTGCAAGTATACGCCATCGTTACTGTATCCATACAACAAAGACAGATGATATATTATCCAGATACAAAATAATTCAGGATTCTTACAATCTGGCAGAGAGGAGTCCATGCTTCTGTGCCAGAATATAGTTTGGGACTGATCCCTACTTAGTACTCTATCGATACAACTATTTACAAGGTCCCAAAACATCTAAAATTTAATTACAATAAGAACATATATCTGTGAAATTATTATTAATAGTTTACTTTAGTTTTCTTCCTTTCCCCTAAACTGTCGACAAATAATTGAAACATGAGCCATAATTCTCGCGTGCATGTACAACAGTATGGCGTTTTCTGCGTGAGGTCCACAGTCCAGTTTAAGGCTAACTGAACAAAAAACAAAAATATAAGATAACACGTTTATATTATTATAGGAACAAGTCAAATGCTTTGATTATTTTTATTACCCTCTCAAATATTTTCAAGGCAGAATATAGAAGATCATTAATAACCATTTCAGCAATATTTTCAAATTCTTCCAACTGCGTGTGATATTGGTACCATGTAGTTTTCGAATGTATCAATGTGACGAAAAACCACCTCAACTCTATGTGCATGTGATATAAATGAAACTCTGGCTGTTTACACTGAAACAACTGTATTACAATTTTGCTCGGCCAAAAAACAATAAATTTCTTTAATTACCTTATTGCCTATGTTAGAAGCAGCATAATGCAGAGTTGAATCTGAGATGCTGCGTAATGTACTGAGAAAATGTTTGATACAGTCAAACAAAGTGTCTACATCTTTGCTGATTTCAGGCATTACTGTTTCTAATGCACTAAGATCCCACTTTATGCTGCAATGTTAGAATAAGACAAATCATTTATCAAAAAATCAAGATATCACAGAGATAAGAAGTTCCATTTACCTGTTCATGTATGTACGGAAATATACAATAAATTCGCAAATCATCCGCCTTAAAGAAAAATAATCTACATTATCATTGCATGATCCAGATATCGTGACTGGTCTTTCCAGTCTGTTTAATATTTTCAGTTGCATTCTGTCACAGAAAAAGACAAATATAATGTAAAATTAGTTCATCCAGCCTCTGGAACACAACAATGAAAAAAAGATTGTTCTCTTACTCCATGCAATTAATAAGATGGTTAAGATTCATCACGGCAACTGCTCCAGGCATGATGCAGTCAAAGAGCCTGACTTCTACATGGGAGAAGGGACAGTCGATTTGCAAAAAGAGCGCATTGTCCACTTCCTTGCGATAAAACAGTCCACTCCTGCTTAACTGCCAGTCATTGACGTTCACTTTGCCGCTGCAGTCGAAAGTAGCATCAAGATCCATCTGTAAAATTCGTGCAAAGTCATTACGTACATTACAAGATTAAAAAATGGCATTACAATAATAGATTATAATATAAATAATGAACTTCTCACGTACCTCTCTCTATACTTGCAGTAAACGTAAAAATTCGCGTTTCAATCGCGTCGCTGAGACAGAAATTGCATTTAAGCGATTCTGACGAAGACTCTGAGTCTTGAAATACTGGAAGAAAACATGTCCATCAGTGTCCATGCCTCGACTAGCAGACGATTTTCGTGTATTTTGGCGGCATCTCCAGTGGCGCTGGTCACGTGAACTGCGGAATCAATTGCGGTCTGCGGGATTGAATTCGACGGAAATCAGTCATCGGAATCTGCGATAGAATATCATCATGTACCAAAATGTAATTATCCGTTTCATTTTTTTCGACTTTTCGCTAAACTATCATGTCTATTGTAAGTATCTATTATAATTATTTTTTATCTGACTAAACTATTTTTTTGTCAAACTTAACTGTTATATTAAAAATACTAATCAGTTGCAATTTCAGGCAAACGCAATGAAATGCCGCAATCGTGCGCTTTTTTTATCAGTTTTCTCACATTTTTCATCTATTCTTTCATACAATTTTCTCGTATTCCGGTTTCCCTATATCTCTATCTTTTCGTCAAGAGAAACTTCCCTTTCTCCGCCATAACCGCGCGATCTCCAGAGGCCGCATCCGACCGATCCGACGCCGTTGTTTACAAGTTCATGCACGATACGTCGAAGATGGCGACGAAAGCGAGGAGCGCGTCGGACGGAGCGGCCACGTGCGCGTGAATACACATAACGGTGGGCCGCTGTGGACTCGACGGCGCGTCGCTCGCTGTTCGGACGACCGGTCCATAAACGAGACGCGAATTGGACGCGTGACACGTGCGCCCGGTGCGCACCTGATCGGACCTCGCTCGGCGGGGACGGCGACAGCTGAGAGGTCTCGTGCCTGCGAATTCGATGACTCACCCGCTCGCGATCGGATGACGATACTCCCATGAGGAGAAACGACAACCTGGACGCGGAGAGTCCTTGGGTCGCGCTGGCTAACATGAATGCCTTCAAGGATCTTCACGAGGAGGTACGTTGCATTTTCTCCTTTGGGCTCTTCTAAGCTATCGCGTTTATCTAGGAGACGTAGGTTAGCTCGCTGTCAAATTTGTGTTTTGATCTGACATGGACGTTTCTCATATGCCTTTGCAGCTTCCTTCTCTTTATGAAGCCCAAATGTTCATTAGACATTTTGTCTTAAGAATTTTTTAAATCAACTTCCTTTGTTTTGGAAGCTGCATGAAGGCTCGCAATGGATCTTGCTCATATTTTGATTATGTACAACATATTGCTGTGTTTTTTGCAATCAACAAATGCCTTTAATGAAATTTTAATTTGTTGTTTAATATTTCATGAAGATCTATTATATAATTTAGATGAGAGAAAGAAAAACAAACTTGTAATTGTTTATTTTTACAGCCTCCTTTGTTACAAGCCATATTTCATGGAAATGTGGAGGCAGTTCGTACGTTACTATCGCAAAAAGAAGATGTCAACTGGCAAGACAAGGAACAACGTTCGCTTTTACATGCGGCAGCATATCGGTTAATATTTTAGTTAATAAAATACTGGAAACTTATTAAAAGTTGTTTTGATTATTGCACAGCTAAAATGTCTCTGGTATTTGTGTTTTAGGGGAGACACCGCTATTGTAGAACTTCTCTTGCTAAATGGTGCAGCAGTTAACAGCAAAGATAAGAAATGGTTAACTCCTTTGCACCGAGCCTGCTGTTCGGGCAATTACAACGTAGTGGATATTTTATTAAGATACAAAGCGGATGTAAATGCCAGAGATCGTAGTTGGCAGACATCTCTTCATGTAGCAGCAGCAAATAATGCTGTGCAATGCGTAGAACTCTTGATGCCACATTTATTAAATATTAATGTCACAGATAGGTTTGTTTATATGTGCATACACACTTTTGATTTTATTATTGCAATAATCTTATGATAAATGGAAAAATTTATAATAGATTATTGTTAAATTATTAATTTCTACAGAGGCGGGAAAACGTGTCTTCATCATGCAGTGTATAATGGACATCTTGAAATGTGTGAATACTTGATGCAATTTGGTTGCGTAATAAACGCCTCCGATAAGAAAGACCGAAGGGCTTTGCATTTCGCGGCGTACAAGGGCCATAATGAGATTGTGAAAACGTTAATAGCCAAAGGCGCCGATGTGGATGTTAAAGTATTAATTTATGAAAATTTTGATGGAACTCTTAAGTGTATCCTAGATGTATTCTATATATAAATACTATTTATTTTTCTATGTTAAGGATCGAGATTTATATACTCCATTACATGCAGCAGCTGCTTCTGGTAATGTAGAGTGTGTGCGCATTTTAATTGAAGCCGGTGGCGATATCGAGGCCAAGAACGTGTATGGAAATACACCGCTACATATTGCATGCTTGAATGGATATCCCCCTGTAATTGAAGAACTTATAGCTAATCACGTTAATTTAGGTAAGTCATCAGAATTCTGAATATCATGATTCACGACATTTGAATAAACGTTGTATTTGTCGATCACAATAGAAGCCGTGAATTATCGAGGGCAGACTGCATTGCACCTTGCTGCCGCCAGCATACATGGTGTTCACTGTTTCAAGTTGCTAATACACAATGGGTTGAAGGTCAACGTTCAGTCGGAAGATGGTCGTACACCGTTGCACATGACTGCAATCCATGGAAGATTTACAAGATCTAAAACATTGCTGGATGCAGGAGCTTTTCCAGACGCGAGAGACAAAAATGGAAATACAGCATTGCATATTGCTGCATGGTAAATCATCTGTCTTTGTAGATGTCGTGCTTTGCATTGAATGAGATAAGAGAGCACATTCAAATTATAGGTTTGGCTTCGAGTGTCTGACAACATCTTTATTGGAAAGCGCTGCATCTCCTGCCACACGCAACGCACAACAACGTACACCTTTGCATCTGAGTTGCCTAGCAGGACATATAGAAGTGAGCCACATATTTTTCAGTATATATCATGTACACGCGTTTGATCTATCTAATATCCATATTATGATTTAATATCCGATTCTATCATATTGCAGGTCTGTAGAAAATTATTGCAACTCGATAGCAGGCGAATTGACGCGCGAGATATCGGTGGCAGGACAGCTTTACATTTGGCAGCATTTAAGGTAGCGCATCATTAATTCTAATTTTTTTATAATCTTTATTTTTTAAATTTGATAGTACATCAGTGTTATGTCACAAAAGAATACATTGGACTCATTCTAAACAGGGTTCCGTAGATTGCTTGGATTTGCTATTATCTAGCGGTTCCAATTTCCGTCTTGTGGATAACGACAATCGATTGGCTCTTCATCATGCCGCAAGCCAAGGACACTACCCTTGCGTGTTCACTCTGGTCGGGTTCGGTAGCGATTCGAACGCTCAGGACGTGAATGGCGCGACGCCGTTACATCTGGCCGCAGCGGCATCGAATTCTAACGCCCAGTCAGTATTTTTTCTAGTGAGCCAATTTCTCGCATTTATTTGTCATACATGATTTATTTTAATTTCGCGTAGGTCTTTCAAGTGCGTGCAGTACTTGTTGCAACACCGGGCAGATCCGCGTTTACGCGACAAACGTGGTTTCACTGCGATCCACTACGCGGTAGCGGGCGGCAATAAAGCGGCATTAGAAGCGCTTCTGAATGCATCGTCGTCGTCGTCATCGTCGTCGTCGTCGTCGTCATCTTCGAGTCTAGCCGCTTCTGGCAACTCGTCAACCGGGCAGGAGTTATCCCTGCCAGCGCTCACTCCGATACATCTCGCGGTATGCAAACGCAATGAGCAAATTTAAAATTATTTGATATCAATGAAATACAAAGCTATATATATTTCTAATTTGTAAAATGCGTATTATCAGGCGTATCACGGTCACGATGAGATCTTGCACCTGCTTCTTCCTTTATTCCCTAATACAAATATCAAAGAAGATAGCGGAAAGACGCCATTAGACCTGGCCGCCTACAAGGGACACAAACAGTGCATCGTGCTCCTTTTGCGATTCGGCGCTTCTGTGGCAGTGCAGGTGAGAGGAACTTGGACTTCCCGCTTAATAATAAGTATACGTTTACACGCGCAGTACTAACGTTATCGTGTTTTCAGGACTCCGTTACGAAACGTACGCCTGTGCATTGTGCCGCTGCGACAGGCCATGCAGATTGTCTGGCTCTTCTTCTGCAAAACATGGACGATCCCAACGTGGTAAATTGCTATGACTCCAAGCAACGCACGGCCCTAACACTGGCAGTGGCGAACAATCATCCAGAGTGCGCGTTGCTACTGCTGACATACAAGGCCGATTGCAATTTGCCAGACATTAATAAGCACACGCCGCTGTTTCGCGCTGTGATCAATGAGCGCGATAATCAGCTGGTGAAACTGTTGTTGAAGCATGGCGCCCAAGTGGCCGTACAAGATGTGAACGGTAAAACACCATTACATTTAGCAGCAGCTTGTGGCAGGTGAGAAGTTACGTTAGTATAAAATGTTTTTGTTATGATATAAAACTGCTCTACATCCCGAATTTATTTGTAGATTGTACGCTTTAGCTGCACTCGTTAAAGCTGATCCTACTGCGGCGGCTTTGAAGGACGATCAAGGTTGCACAGTGCTCCATTGGGCCTGTTACAACGGCAACTCGAATTGTGTGGAGTATCTTTTAAATCATGACGTGTTCGATTCTTTGGAAGGCATGTGGTTTCTTATCCTTTGAAGATGATTATCCAAATGTGATATATATTGAACTGATTTTTTATATTAAATTAAATTTACAGGTAATCCGTTCTCTGCCGTACATTGCGCCGTATATCAAGGATCTGCGCATTGCTTAGACTTGCTGATTAACAAGTTCGGCGGACAAGCGGTTGCTGCCCCAAGGGATTCGTCGTGTGGCTTATTACCACTGCACGTCGCGGCGAGTGCAGGGTCCGTTGAATGTGCGCGATTAATTCTGAATTCTGTCGGACCGGAACTAGCTGGGCTTGAGACAACCGACTATTTCGGACGGACGCCGCTTCTTTGCGCAGCCGTCAACGGACAGTGCAACGCTATCGGTAATTTGATCGCCTTGTAATGAAGTTACACGCTTACATTATTTTTTGTGATAATTTTATATTAATGAGACATATCCCGCCGACAGAATTATTGCTCGAATGGAAAGCCAACGTGCGCGCTGTCGACTCCAATAAGAATACGGCGCTGCATCTAGCATGCCAGAGACGTCATTCTGCTGCAGCATCGTTGCTTCTAAACTGGATCGAGTCGCTCGGCAGCTCCGACACCGATAAGAATACGGCGCAATCGCAGCGCGTTTCCGTCATTAACATGATCAACAAGCAGCAGAAAACACCGCTGCATTTGGCGGCGAGAAATGGTCTTGTGACGGTAAGCTGAGATTGTATTTAATGATATGGCAAATGTAACAGATATTTTCTGGAATGAGAAATATTGTTTTGTTCAGATCACACGACGATTATTACAATTGGGTGCGAGTGTCATAGCCGTCGATGCCGAAGGACTCACACCCGCGTTAGCTTGTGCCCCAAATCCGGCGGTGGCCAAGTGTTTAGCGACTATTCTTGCCGCGCAGGGTAATATTTCCTTTTATCCATGTTCTGAAAAAAACATGTTCATGTACAATATATGATTGCGATGTTTCCGTCAGGTCAAAATGGGGAAACTGCACAATATTCGCCGGCTATTCAGCACACGTTGGAAGTATATTTGAACGGCGTGGACTCGCAACACAGCTCTGACTCGGAGTTTTACTGACAGCGAGCGACGGCACGCTCGGATCGTCAAACGTTCCGAGCGAGAATGAACGTCGGCTCGAGACGCGGCAACATCGACGCCGCTAGACTGATCTGGATGAGTTGCTGGCTCTTTTCCATTCTAGTGTAATTAGCCTTAATTCCGACGAGCCGGGCGAGATTGCCGTATGGCCGGATCTCCCATGGTGACTAGCCTCATAAGTAGCAATCGTGACAATACCGGTGTCTGTGTTATCGAGAGCTCGATAGAGCAGCTAATCGACTGCCAAGAAGGATACGGATGTATGTACGTATGTTAATCAGAGAGAGTTTACTTATTCTTCTTTGGCCCGTGAATTTCCGATTGCAATCAGTCACTGTACCATGCTTTCTGATCATCAAATACCAGACTCCAATTGGCCAAGAGTTCAGTGATAGTTCAGAATAGAGAGTTTACTTAATAATAGCCGATAGATTAAAGCCTGCGTGTCACACTACGCATTGAAGATTGAAGATTGTGATTTGGAAATTAAATTCGAGTAATCAGATAATTTTAATTTTAATCTATTTCATTCTGATTGGCTGAATTCTAATCTCCGATTCGCAATTCTTAATTTTAAATGTGTAGTATAACACGGGCTTGAGGCATACTTAAAAGACGATCAAGCTGTACAGTATCCAAAGTCATCCAACTTTCTGTTCGTGTAATTATACGCAAGATACAATATTGTTTTATATCATGAGACACGATTTAAAAAATCAAGTGTTATAAAATCATTTTAAAATCTGTCACAATTAGAACGAATGTACGATAATGGCTACGTTCAGAAAACACAACGGCTGAGTGAGCGCTCAATTATTGTTGCCTATTGGAGTAAATTTAGAGAAATATAGCAACAAGCGCTCATTCAACCGTTGTATTTTCTGAACATAGCCATTGTTTCGGGGATGTTAGTTGCGTATATCATCCGATATTGATCGCGTTATAAAATGTCCATCTATGATTAACGATAAATAGAATGATTATCACGCTAATGTCAATCATTTTCCTCAATCATTTATGTAACTAGCGTATTCTAAGACAGTTTATCCAATACTACAATAGATGCATGTTTTTTTCATTAGAAAGAATATTTTCACCGTTAGCGCTCAGCTGTATTCCTCTTGGACATTATCCACATTATCACATATCGAAATGAATTTTTTTTTAACTCTAGCAAACTAGAATCAGAATTATACAATATCTATTTTTCTCTCTTAAATATCTTATATATAGACGTGTATCTCTTATACATAGCTGAGAACGAGATAGCTTTGCCGCGCATTTGTGCAGTTTCCATTTTTCGCAGCCTACAACTTCTAAATATAATAATTAACGCACATATAGAGCTCCTATATTTCAAACGATGTTTGCATAATTTTCTAAATCAATCGGTTAATGTAACGCATATAATAAGATTCTCACGATTGATTAACGCGAGTTTCAAATATGGACCACACAGAATAATAATAATCATAATCGCGAACACAAGTAATAATAATAGCTGCGTTAAATAAGTCGAATGCAATTATAGATTTAACGATAAAACATCAGTTTTGTAATCGACTAGATGTAGCAATAAAAAGGCGCAATTCGTTGCGGTAGGGAATTAGATATTAATGCGAATATCAATGGAAAATGTATAGACAATGCTCAATTAATTGCATTTACTAAACTAGATCGTTTCCTGTTAGTTAGCCAGATGTCTTCCATTTCCAACAAATGTCAGTTGAAAATTTCGACGTATGATCTCTGCGCTAACATATTAGCTATCTTTGCGTTTACACGGAAAGATTTTCGAATGATTTTATATATTTCTTCTCGCTTTCAGTTTTGAACATCAAAATTCAGATTTGCGTGTTCGCGAAGATTTTGTGATTTGATTTATCGAAAAAACGTAGGATTACGAAAAGTAAAGGAAAAATGTCGAAAGTATGAATGTTTAATTATCATTGTCCCAGCGTTGTAAATATATCAAAGGGAACTGAATTAATCTTCTTTCGAGGACTCTGTACAACAGAGCGGCTCTACGAGGAAGAGAATCGAGTGTATCTAGCTATTTTCTTAAAGATTTGTAGTAAAGCCTAAACTGCCTGACTGTAATTGTGTCGAATGAGAAAGTAGAGTTTGTAAATGTAAGATATGTAACGGCTGATCGAGAGAGAGAGAGGAATTGAATCGGGATACGTCAGAACATTTTATTTTTAAATGTTTTACATGCTCTCCGTTAATATTTTGATCGTCGCAGCAATCTACAAATTGTGACTGCATTTTCTTGGAAATCATGGTTATTGGAATAATTTATGATTTTATTTTAATTAAATTTTAATATGGAATGCAAGATAATGAAAACACTTAATTGTATCGTCAACCGCTATAATTTTCAGGAAATGTGTAATGCGTCGATCAAAATCAAGGAGAAGGTTTTATCACGGCGTTGTCTTATTATTTTTGTACTTAAAAATTTCTCCACAATTTTTGCATTTAATAGATTGTAAGCGTGATTTTTTTTTAGGCGACGATTATACACATATTGACGATCTTAAACGCTAAATGTGATCGATACTCATCGATGAGAAGACGATGAGAGGATTGTAGTTTTATTGTACATATTAATCATCGCTTGTGCGTAATTAATAATTATGTGTACGTAATGAAATTGTTAATACTGGGAAATCGTGATCTCCGATTTGTACATGATTTTGTACTTGCGACTGTTTTATGAAAACAGAAATGCAGGAAGAATTGGACACGTCGTGCGTGAAACTCCACATCGTTGTAATATGTACATACAATAATAATCGAAAAAATTATTTTTTCTATACCCCTTCGCATACGCGATTTCGCAGAATGTAATGTCACGTATTACATGGATATCTTAAGGGGTTCCGATATCATGTATCTGTATCACGAACATTTATAATCAATATACATCATTGCGTTTTATTTTCACACATTACGGCTATTGTATTGAAAGATTTTGTTCCCGAAATGAGTTACAATTTCCTTATTCCTTTTCCTTCCTTTATTTTTGCCTCCTTTTTTTCCTTTATTCCATTAAATCTTTAAACTCTTCAATCAACCTTTAAAATCGAAGTATATAATGAGAATCGGGGATAAGAATTGAAATTGAATTCGGGATCTGCCTACAAGTCATTCATCATGCGTGGATCAGTAACGCATCTGTTTTATTTTCTCTTCGAAAACATTCCTTCTCGAATCTTTAATTTACATCAATAAAATTTCGCATTTCTGTATTAAATATAGATTTATTTACACTTAAATTGGCACTTTTTATAGATGCTTTACCGACGAAAGAAAAGTTTACATCATTGCGATGGAAAGAGTCAAAATTGATCTTGCCATTTTATACAGTATTTAAGTATACGTGATTATATTAAACTACGTAATAAAATTATATTTATTTAATATTTACAACTTAATAATAAACATTTCAGTCTGTACAAAAAGTGCATCATTACAAAATAAAACAATACTGAGAAAATTATACAAAAAGAAAACGTTTGTCTGGAAAATTACATGAAGTCACTTATATAAAGTATCAGAAAATACACATGTATTGTGCTTAATTATTATAAAAACGTTATATAAATTTAATCTTCAAAACCACGCTCCTAGGACTGTTCGTAATACTGAAGAAATATTTGGCGACGATAGATACGAAATGGCATCTATTAATCACTAATCAACTCTCTCGACACTTCATCAATTGTATAAAATAAATAAATGACTATTCAAAACATAATCTAACGCTATAATTTCACATAAGAATTATTTCTGATAACTTTTTTCGGATTTCTTACATCAAACGTGCACGTGCTCGAGCGCGATGCCGATTACAATTTGTTGATCCCGAGTTTCTTTCTCAGATACTTTGGTATCTTTCTCCAGTTTCTCTGGGGACAGTTCCAGGCAGAAGTTGTCATAGACGTACGAATTCGCCGCGATATTCGATTGCTTCTCTTCTGAAATCGACGTGAATCGTTGGAGGATGATGTTTTTTGGTTGGGACCACACGTTGGAGAAGATCTTGCTGGCATATATCGATTTGTCGCTCGATTTGCTGGAGAATTTCATCTCTATGTCGTCGAGGCTGCGTCCCCGAGTCTCCGGCAGAATCGTCAGGGCGAAGACTGCGCCCAGTACACCGGCCGTGCCGAATATCCACATCGTGAATTCCAGACCGACGATGGCGTTCAGGTCCGGATACGTCTTGATCGTGACGAACGTCAATATCTGCACGATGCTGGTCGTAAGACCTCCCAGACTGCCCCTGAACCTCAGCGGGTACAATTCCGAGGTCATGACCCATGGTAACGTGAGGAAGCCGATCATGGACGCACCCACGTGAGTTCCGATGCAGAGTAGCGGCACCCACGATGGCAGCTCGAACCTGGGTGTAAAAAAAGTTGTATTATTTCTCAGGATCGCTTTGAAACCTCGAGAAGAAACGAATGAGAGGAAACGAAGAATTCCGATAGATATCCAAATTAAAAGTGCGAGGATGCAGATAAAAAAATTAAATTCTTTTTATTCATCATTCCTTGTATATATTATGTATACGAGAGATTATAAAACTTGAAGGGATTGAAGTCCGAACCTGAAGGAAAGGGCGACTCCCACGGCGGCGGCGGCCATTCCGAAACCGCTAGCGAAGGCCAAGCTCTTCCTGCCGAAACTGTTGGCCAGTCCGGCGCCGAAGATCGACGCGAACAACCTGATGACACTCATGCCGACGCTGGCCATGTATTCGTTTACGTCTATGCCGATGTTCTTGAGCACGCTCACGGCGTAAAACAGGATCACGTAGATGCCGGACAGCTGCTGAAGCGCGAAGAAGATGAGGAGTATCAGAAACGGTTTCCACACGTTGGGCTTGTGCAGCGCCTGCAATAGGCTTTCCTTCTTCTCCTCCCGCTTCGCGTTCGTCTCGCAGAGTTCCTGGTATTCTTTGTCGACGTTCAGTCCGGGACCTCGCAGCCACAGAAGAGCTTCTTTGGCCTCGTCCGTTCGACCCCTCGAGGCCAGCCAGGCGGGAGTTTCCGGCAGCATCCTGCAGAGACAAATCGTTTCGTTCAACGATATTCGCGATTGAAGAATTGTTATTGAATTTTCAAGGGAATATTTGAAATTTTATACACGTATACTTTCGCGACTTTTTATTTCATAAATGCATAAGGAAATTGATATGTCGAAGAAGCGATTACCGTGTCAACGCGAGTGACAGAATCGCGGGTCCGATGCTGATAGCGGCCGTCCTTTGCCACGTCGTGATGGCACCTAGGGTGTACACAATCAAGACACCCAGGGAGACCAGAATTGGTCCGCAGCTCGCGAGCCAGGCTCTTTGATCTGGCGCTGTCGTCTAAAAAAAAATCAGATCTTTTCATTTTCAGGATTTAATTCGCGCGAATGAAATAAAAAAATGTGTCAATCAACATAGAGCATAATTAATCACGCTAGTTAAGACCTGATCGTATACATTTAGATATTGATGTACTTTGAAAAGTTTCGCAGTAGCGCAAAGATGTATCATTTGTTTCCTGACGTCGCAGAGGTGTACGTACCTCGCTGACATAGAGATAAAGCCCGTTGGCCATGCCGGTGCCGATACCGCTGACGAATCTGCCGGCATACAGCATCGGCACGTTCGTCGATAATGCGATCAGCAGCCAGCCGACGGCGTGCGGCAGCGTGGCCAGGGCGATCGCGGAYCTGCGACCGAACCATTCGGCGCAGATCCCGGCGGCGAGAGCACCAAGGGGATTCGAGATGACACCGAGGGAGGCAACCCATGAAGCCTGCGACTGGTCCACGAAGTTCGTCTCGAAGAGCTTCGGTATCAGAATCGCGCTGTATCCCTGGGAGAGACCCACGGAGATCTGACCGGAATGCGCCGCCAAGCCCGCGAGGATCTGCAAACGTCGGATTTTATTTTATGAAATGTGTGCGTAGATATGTTTATTAATGATAATACAACGTCATAAATTGATCGACTATTTGACAAGTAATTATTAATGTTAATTAAACGTTATCACAACTCAACACATATGTGTGCGATATGTAAAACGAGGAGGTTCGAGTGACAATCTAACAGTTTTATTAACTCTAACATTCGCAGATTCTGTGGATTCAGACATTTTGTTCCGCAAAATATTTTTCATAATCTCACAATTTTAAATTATATAATTTGTTATTCCTCGATTTTTAACCTTCACAATAAAAAAAAGTCGTTCAATTACGTTAACTTTAATTTTACTTTAATACACTGGACCTGCGAATATCAATTAAGGAAATTTCGGAGTAAATAACAATTAGTTAAATTTTGTTGTTTTTTTTTTTTTGTTGTCGTTGAGAGAGAAATTTAGAATCTTCCTTCTTTTGATATAAAGCAATCCGATATTAAAATCATCGTTCGAAGGAAAGAAATGGATTTCTCTTTTTGTTTCGATATCGACTCGGCACGTGTGTTGCGAATATTTTCCACAAGTTCAATACAAACAGTGTCAAATAGCGATGCGATAACGCGTCCGGCATGCGCTATCACTTCACGTTTGACGTACAACCAAAGAGTCGGTATGTTCTTATGCATCGTACGAGATAAAAGCGCAGAAAGCGCGAGATTCGTCATCGCGAATGTCGAGTAAATCATTTGTAATAATGCGTCTCCGTTAGTTATTATCACTCGGATCGCGAGAAAGAGGTCTGTAAGTTGGTCGAAGGTTGCGTCAAGGATCGCGTACGCTCGGGGCTACGAGACCCACATCGGCATCGAATTTCGCATGGAAATTCGCTTTCGAGCGTAACAATAGAGGCACGGGACTTAGGCAAATAGTGCACCGCTTCGGAAGATAGATTCTGTTCCTTGGTTCTAGGTATACGAATACGGAGCACGATTTTGATACAATTATAAAAGCTTAAAGAAAGAAATAGAAAARTAACAAATAAATAAATTAAAAAAACGATAAAACCTGCAAATTGGATGTTAAAGATTATATTAAATCTATGGTTGATCTATAGTTGACATTGTCAGACGGAAATCGAGCGAAAGGATGCGGAATGTTGCGATGAGTGTTAGCTTCAAAAATTCCGCGGCGTCGAAGGACGAGAATCGAGAAGGCCGATCTACCGACCGCGTTCGCGTGGGTTTATCCATTTATTTATTTATAATCGTCTTCCCTTCGATGGCCTCGTTTAACAAAGCCTCCTTGTGCGTGCGTGATGCTCGCGATAATTATTCGCATCGATTGTAACGTATCGAGTTGAAACTCAACAGAGACAGGAAATAAATGTATCCTCTACATCAGTTGCCTTTTTATTTTTACTTATTTATTATTATTATATTTTTATTTATCACTATGTTTCCTCGGTGTTACTATTATTGTATAAGAGACGCTCGGATGTTTTTTTACATTCGACTTCAGTAATTATTTCGTGCTTTTTTTTACGTTACATTCCACGAGATGAAATCTCAACAAAAAGCTGCGTCTGCTTGGTTAAATAAGTAAGAAATATCTTCTCGTCTGACATTTCGCTTCACTTCGCAAAACAAAATACTGAAATTACGCAACGTGTCGCGCGTCAGAATTGGTACCACCGAAGAATGCGGCACCGTTCGCAGCACGTGCCTAATTGCGGCGCCGCTAATCGTAACGTAGAATTAAACGACTTACACCATTCTTGTCGTTAGAATAAAGGAGTTTCCACCAGAATTTCGTCCGCGTGATCATCGTGCACCTCGGAGCGTGGCCGGGTGGCTGTAAAAAAAATGACAGGGTTAATCGGTGAGTGTAATCATCAACAAAATGGTTTTGCCATGTACTATCATTCGAAATTATACATAAAGTTTAAAGTGCCAACGACATTACATTGATCGCCGTAAAATGTGTCTGGAATATATTATATTAATAGAAATAAGTTTGATAAATTTGACATATTCTGGTAAATAATGTTATGTTTAACTTCAACACAACGTTTCGATCACACGCTTTCTGGTCCTCAAATGTTAACTACAAACAATAATATAAATAATATAAAAGACATTCAATAAATAACAATTATAAAAAGTCGAAAATCAAACGAAACCTCGTAGTCATTAATATTTGACAATATCATACACACCTACTATAAAAATCAGTCACAAATAATTGTATTTTGCATCCGTGTTAGATGGCACATCTGCGTTAAACTATGTAAAACAGGTGACTGAGACCCGAGATTGTTTTTTGTTATTATAAATTAATCATGTATGTTTATATTATTATTTTGTCATAGATAGGATTCAGATTATCTGTGTCCTTCTGTTTAAACTTTTATTAGTTTTTTTATATTTTTTAATGAAAAACATCTCGGCTATCTCTCTTTTTCTCCTGTTTCTCTTTTTGTGTAAAATATTTGGTTTAAAATTATGGTTTGCGGACAATCTGTAGTTAGTAACCACCGAATAATTACACTTGATAAGGACCAGAAAGCGTCTGGTCGAAACGTTGTGTTGAAATTAATAAACATCATTTATCAGAATATGTCAAATTTATCAAACTTATTTCTATCGTTTAATCACTGGTAACTAAAAAACATTTCATATGATATTATATTAAATTCATATATCATCTAAAATTTCGTTGCGCGTCTCTTTAGCGATTCCAAAAAAAAAGTTCGATGTGCCATCCGGCGAATCGTTTCCGGCTCGTCCCTCGTTGCGAATAATGATATCACGCGATCGCACTCGTGCAGAAAATTCCCCGAACACTCGGACTCGGAGATCTCGATGATCTCGCGTAACTTTGATTCGCGATGAAAAGCGTTAATTCACCTCGACACCGATCACATTGTACGAGTGTAATTGCTACAAAAGGAACTGCCGTTATCGATAAAAAGGAAAAAAATCAAGGAGATATTTTCAGAGACGCATTCTCGAATTAATTGATTCCACGCCAGCCGACACCGTCGGCTCCATTTGCGATCTGCACGATTGGCTCTGCATTATTCATTCATACTCCGTCGATGTTTCATTAACGCCTGTAGATGATCGATATGAGATAAATATTTTTAAATTCAATTACTTTTTTTTTTAAATCTCTGCGTCGATAGAAATTAATCGGATCTCGAGACCGAAGAAAATTTTAAAGAGGATTTAACTTCTTAAACACGTTATACCTATTTATTTGTCGCATCGCGCGCAATTTCATGCGACGCACAAATTGAATAATAATAGCGCGATTAAGCGGTCGTTCCCGGCGGTTCGCCACTCGATCTTGAGGAACCGGCAGCAACGACATCCAGAGGTCTCATGACTCATTGGCCTGTTATCGCCGTTAGTTCCTCAATCGGTTTCGCATGTTTAACGCAATTTAACCCATTAACGCAGCATGAGTGGATTAAAATTCAAGACTTATTGTCTGCATCGCGCGTCCATTCATCATGCCGCTTCGACGTTTGCGTTTTTATCGATATAATATCGATTACAAATCCGTTATAAATCCGTTTGTAAATGTCAGCTGTGTAGATTCTCATGCGTTTTATGCGCTGTGAAAGACGCCCTACCGCCGTGGGATCCTCTTATTAAGACGGATCACGAGCGGATTAAGGGTCTTGGACGCTTGCTCGCCCTTTCTGCCTATCAACGCTCAACAGGCTATCACGTGCTCGTATCGACATTATTTTCATTACATACAAGAAGTACACGCACAGAGTAGGTACTTTTACTACTTCAAAATTTACAAGCTGCCGATAAATTTGCATTCAAAGATAATCACATAATGAAAAGGAACGCGCGAAGCACTCGGAAAATTACGAATTAAGATTATACTGCGTCTCGGTTTCCGGTTTGCGTGCCGCAACAGATACACATTTTCGTATCACGTTGCCATCAACGTGCAACACATAGCACATTTACACACAAATATTCGGAGAATAATATTGGTAATGTTAACAAGATTTGCGAAAGTCTGTCAATTGCGAGCGGATGTAATTTCTATCTTGAAAAATGATGACTCATCACAAAAAATTATCCGAAAAATTTTACTCCCCCGTGTGACACGACATGTATCACTGTTTCTATTTTTTTTTATTAGGATTTGGATCAGCTTGTATCGCGACGATTGCGAGTGCCAATGAATACAGCGACGGCGGGTGACAGGTGCAATCCGATCGACTTGAGCACCTTGTAATTATTAAAGTCGACAAAAAATTCGTTACCACTAACTGATCAAGGCGCACGTTAAACTGTGATTTTCCAAATCTTCGTGGTGGCAATACACGTGTCAAACTATTTCGTTGTGACGACAATACGTGCGTTCGCATGTCGCAGTGTATTAATACGAGATTTGTTTACGTGCTCTAGTTGCTATTTTGGCGCGAGAGCGAATTGGCAATACGCAATTTCGTGATGAGCAGGTTTTCCGCGAGTAATTTTTCAGAGTCATATTGGCGTTCAAATATGTAAAAAAAAAAAAAGAAAAATTTCAATATTTACATAACGAAAAATGTCGTAAAAAAATACAGAAATTTTGCATCTGACGTCAATATGATTGACGTCACGCAATTGTCAGACGCAGAATGCGAATTTTTTTATTTTTTTTCAATTACTCTAACGTCGAATCTAATTATCTTAATTAACGCACTTATAGAGATTTAATTTAATAGAAAATTAATTTCTCTTGTACAAAACATTCTGTTAATTCAATTTAATTTAATTAAGGCGGGTAATTTAATGAGAAAAGCAATTAATTCAAGCGTTTGGAAGATAAATCGTGGGATCTAAGTACCTTACAATTATCAGCTACTCTCTCGGCCGGATCAGCAATGGCATAGGATATTCCTCTCTAATATCTTGCACAATTCTCGTGCCGTTCTTCTTTCATATCGGCACGATACCGGCGGTGACAAACAGAATCTCTCTCTCTCTCTTTCTCTCTCTCTTTTTCTCAAGTCATCCAAAGAGATCCATCATCGGGATTTATTCATTCGCGATAATTTATGAATGCGGACCATAAATTAGGGACGACTCAAGCGGAGAAAAAATCCGCAAAGACAATCTTACAATTGCAGGTCGGACCAACGCGTAATCGCTCGTGAGGGTGAAGGGGAGCAACGAAGGAGAGAAAAACAAAAAGTTCGTTGGAAGTTCGAGTGTCGTGATGAAAGACACAATCTAAGTGTGTAACGACAGTTTTTTCGACGACGGCGTCCTGTCCGAGCGTCGCCAGGAATATCTGTCACCGGGGTCCCTTCTGCACGTGGTTTTGGCCAGGAGGCTGGAGGGCTTGCGCGATCGAGAACGGTTGCACCGCCGCGGCTTTTTTCGCGCTCGACACTGAGACGATTTTCGTCCGCGCCTTCGCATTTATACCGGCGCGGCAAAGGCGGCTACTCTCTCGAAACGTGCGACGTGATTCGCGAAGGAAATTTACTTATCCTTTCAGGACGGTCCCCGAGGTCTCCCCCTGAATACCCTCGAGAGAAACGAGCAGGGATATTCGGCGAGGATATTCCTAAATTGAATTCCGCGAATTAATCTTATTTCGTAGTCGAACGCTTTGTAGATATCACTTTGATGGGAATAAGATTGTTCCGGATTGTGCTCCGACGAATGTTCTTGAATGAAAAATGCAAATTGATCTAGGTTTACAAATAGGATTAAAAATAATCTTATATTTTTAATGAGGAGGAATTATCTTCGTAAGATACAATACGCGCAAAAATAAACATGGATATTCTTGAACTGAATTTAAAAAGTAATTTATACAAACGGATAATTGTACTCGTATTGCATAAATTAAAATTAAAATTGATTTTATATCATAAATAGTAAAAGAGTTATTTTGGGGTTCAGCGACATTGTAGAAACTTACAGTGCGCACAAGTAAATTTAACGAATGATTAATTTCGATGACAATGGGAGTTTTCTCACATCGTGAGAAAAATCTGAAAGTAATGATTATCGCGAAAAGAACCAAGATGCTGTCAAGAATGACTCAATGCAGCTAGAGAGCTAAACGAAGGATGCAAATCCTCAAGTTTGCGGTTTCCAGATTACGATCTGTGCCAAGCTCGAGCCGATATCATCGTTATGGGGTTTTCCAGTGACAGAAATAAGAAATTGCCTTTTTTTGCACCGTCACCGTTCAGATCCTATTGCCGATAAGCTGATTCGACTCGGCAATAAATAAAGTTAGATTCGTGTTCATGCATTAATACAGCTTTCCGGGAAAATATTTCTTGCGAACGATGGATACGGCTTCGCTCTCGGAGGCACAGATCCGGGGTGAAAACATTTAGGGAGAATCCAGAGATCGCGAGAGAGAAGATAACACAGGATTTGAAACCTCTTCGGAGATGTGTAAATCTAAGTTAATGTTTTTCGATTTTTAAACAAACGACCTGGGTCATCACGTAAAAACCGAATCCTGCGAATCGAGAAACTTCGCGAGAGAACGGTAACAATTGCGACGACAGGTAACCTTCGTCAGCGAAGAAACCTAGTTGAAGTCGCATTGAAGAGCAACGGATGCCGCTGGCAATCGATGATTACTTCGAGGCTCTTTTTTTTTTAAGAACTCGTTATCTTTACGCGATCGCACGATCGTCACGGCTGCAGGCATCCAACCGATTACAATCGGTTCTCTTTTAAAGTACGGTAACGTTTACATCCGTTCGCAACGGGAGGCATGGCCTCTTTAGCAAAGTCCTACGCTCGCAATAAAAAGCAAATGTTAACGACAATAGGAGCAATCGCGATTAGCGTCCCTGACCCGCGAAAATGTCTGCGAAAACGCATTTTATTCTTGCATTTTTCCCTTCCCTCTCTTCTCTCGTGTCGATCGTCCTCTTCTAGCCTCCTTCCATGAAAGCTCGATACTCAAGAAGAACAACAGATCATTAAAATTAATCGTGATTGATCAAAAAAATAACTTAATTGACTAAAAAATAACTTTTAATAATTATTTTGGAGTCATTTTCACGCCACATTTTTATGTCATAATGACTTTTTGTCCTGCTTGGGCATACGATTCTGTAAGATTCTTTTTATTGTATACAAAATAAGCTTTATCATTTATTGCTTTTTATTTATTACATTTACAGCATTTTATTATATGACAATTGAGAATGATAATTAACGATAATTTTCTCATGGTTATCTCCTTGAATTTTATCGCTTAATTATATTGCAACTTATAATATCGCATAACGCGAAGATAATTCATAAGTGGATCATTCTTATTCTCATCGATGTTCGATAACGATCATAATTTATGGACACTATAATATCCATAAGCTCGTATAACGTAGATTAATTCGGTCAATTAATCCGCACCTATTATCCCGCTCGCGACATGATTAATGATTTAATAATGTGCAGACGTCAGTTTGTCGCGGATACTAATCCCAATCACGTTGTCGCGCGGCGATACTAATTGTGTATTACGATAAACGCTGATAATCCATTGTACCTATATTGCATATAATGACATATTGAAAAAACGTACATAGAATGTTCGACTTTAAACAAGAAAGAGAAATGTCAGCAAAAACTCTGTTACAACTTTTGATCAATTTTCTTGAACGGATTCTAAGTGAAATCAGAGTCTCTTGATTTTCCAATTTTTTTATTCATTCTCAACAAATACAAGTTTCGTGTATAATGCTTATGTATCGCGATCGACAGATTGTTAAAAAGGATCCGAACTGACGAAGCCTATTTCCGCTCGAAGGTCTCGGCCCGTTGATCTCGTTGACGATGCGAACGAACGAAAGTCCTGATCAGGAAGCACGCTCAAGGATCAATTTTAACTCAGGAAGCGACTATCCTCGTGACAAGTGACTTTTATGCAAATCGCGGGAGCCCGCAACCCTCGCGGTCACTTCCGTTTCCGATTACGACGACCTCCTGCCGTTAATGAGAATCTGAAGGATTAGCTCCAGATGACTGACAATGACAAAGAAAATCCACGCTGTACCTGTGCACGATCTTAGAGAAGAGGATTGACTCAGTCGATTGTCAATGTGAATCGCTGAACGTGGAATAAAATTTGCGGTCTATGATTTCCATCGACGTTACACGTGAGAGTGAGATAGCTAATTGAACAAGTGAGATATTTATTCTTTATTATTAATAAATCTTGAGTAAGGGGCTTGCAACTCTTCTCCAAAATTGTAATGAAATCAAAAGGACTCTTAGGACTTTTTTCAGAACTGTCGTTGCAATCGAAGAAGAATTAATCTTTTTCTGTTTTCCTAGATCGCAAACTATAAGAACGCTTATTTTATTGACAGCTTTCGCTATTGTCGATAGCTTTGCTCAATGACAATGTTCGTAAAAGATAGAGATCCATTTCGAGATCGTGTTTAGCGAACCGGATTACACATACATGTGTTATGATTGCAAAAGGAACGCGTATGGCATTTTTCCGAGACAATCTCAAAATACATAAGGACTATCTCGATGTAGGATGTAAGGTACAATTGAGATGCAGTGACTTCTTGCGATATCGCATAATTCTCGCGTATTACGACGGCGACGATCGACGCGACGTGTAATCTTAACTTCCTGCTAATATGTCGTATACGCGAAATTACATAAGAGACATCCCTATATCTTATCGTATGTGCTATACGCATTTACACGGTTCGGCGCGAGTTTATTACGGATCCATTATGCGCGCATATGTCATGTATCGCATATCCACTATTGAACGTATTTTCATCCTTCATCTTGCTCCATCCTTAAAAATCTGTCATGTCGGGCCGCGTATTTTTGTTTTTTCCTATGCGACGCCAAGAAAAATTTAAAAAGTGGGCGAACAGATTGTTGTTTGTCGCGTAACAAGATGAGTCACGCGACAGTTTATGTAATATGACAATTTGTTTAGATCTTAATCGCGATGAGCAATAATAACAAAAGAAAATTGTCGTGCACCGAAACGCATTGGAAACTGTATCGTCTCGCGGCATCGCAATCGCATTAAAGAAAGATTATGGAGCGATGTAGGAAAATTTTATTCCACACATACACATCGTTGATTATGATGATAGATTTCTGTGCAAACGTCATCGGAGGAAACAGTCGCGAAGGAAGATCAAAGTTTGTACGGGTCGAAAGATAAAGCGATTCTGACGTCACGATCTCGCTATTACGTATCGTTACATAATTATGATATAATAACGGAGCAAGAAGCGGTAGAATCGCACGTTCAGGGCGCTTCACGTCATGATTGGCCCTGAATATATTTTTTTTCCCCGTAACAGTTGCGGATCTCCGAGCGAGCAATTTGCTTAAGACGAGCTTTAATTGCAAAAACGATCGATAGTGGAGAACGGTGTCATTATCTCATCGTCATTATGAAGAATTTTAGAAATTTCTCGTAACGTTTTTATTACCGTTGCACTTAACAACCGCGCGATTATGTATGCACGACGCCATAATTCGCCATGTATGCTGTAACAGGTTTATCGTACTCCGTTCTGAATTCACAAGAAACACGACGTAACATAATTATTAATGATTCAGCCATAGCGCGATTAGCGAGGTTTTACAATCGAGGCCAATAAGATATTATCCGAAAAAAAAAAATAAAGTGACAAGCTCGACGAGCGATCGAGCGTGCATGTCATTGGACGTACGCACTTTTGCGTTGCATGAATTTTGAATTTTGCAATGGTCATTGGCAACAAATTTTCTCCCGATTGCGCGATTTACACTCGCGATGAAGAAATTAAGAAAAGTACTTATCAAACAATATTATATTCAATCGACTAATTTTATCCTCACATGTATTCTCCCGTCAAGATACTTGTGTTCTGATAGATCGATGATGTCTATCTTTCTCCTTCGCGTTACTGAATGCAAACTAATTTAAAAAGATGACACTGTTGCAAAGTCTCGCATCTCGTAGACACGATTTGTTGCGCGAGAACTGTAAAGTGCCGCCGAACTCGTGCAAACTTTCGCCGAGAGGCAGTCGAGCATCCAGCGAAGTCATTAGATTTAGTGAACGTCGATTTGGGATGAAAGACGAGGCGGAAACGCCGCGATGAAATCGGCGACGAAGCGGAAAATTCGATGTTACATCACACGAACTCTCTACCGTACACGTACAAACGTATAATTATAAAAAGATGATTTTTTTTCTTTAATTGCGATTTTAATAGTTCGCATAATACCACCTTTTTAACAGAATCATCAATCAAAAACAAGAAAAACAACGATTTCTCATGCAATTCTTCCACTATCGCTTAAATTGCTTATAAAATTAATATACTATTATATAATATTATATAATATTAAACTCCGATACGATCTCGATCTTATCTACTAGACCGCTTACAAACATGCAAACATTATGGAAGTCTCTTGACATGGAAGTCGCTTTCATTTAATGAAATACCTGAGCTTTTGCTTTTTTTTTAACAATTTTTAAATTCTTATACTTTTAGATTTATTATATACATATATATTAATTTAGATTTATATATAATTATTAATTATCTATTTATCTATATATATATATATATATATATATATGTGTGTGTGTATTATATTATAATTATATTAACTAAACTGTATTATAAACCAATATAGAGAGTTTGACATATATTTTTATGAAAAATTGCGTATTAAGCATATTAAGCGTATTAAGATTTTTACATTAAAAAAGGAATACATTAAATGTGGATATATTATTAATTGCCTACTTTATTCTCGGAATCGTGCAATAATTAAAAGTGATTCGTCAAACGAGGGCGTCGAAAAACGTCGTGAATGACGTCGCAACATCATCGCTGGCGGAGCTGACGAGTTATAAATAATCGTGGGTGTTTTCACGCGCGAGTGTTATTATAAGAGAAATTATGAAGATTTGACGTTTGTACGTATATTGAAATGCGAATAAAGCGCGAACAAACAGAATGATAGAATTTGCGATTGAATTTGCGTCAAGCCGGTTGATCTCTGTTGCGTGTCTCGGAGTCGAGCTGTATTTGTATTTGTGTATACGAGCACATATTATGCAAGATACACCAGGCGGCCTTGACAATGACCACTGGCGCTGTACGGGTTACACCGATGATCAATATGTCGTTAACGCGTCAACAGGACAATCGCGTTATCGTCGAGGATCGTGAGAGGCGGAAACGCGAAAGCGTTTTCCGCAAAAGCGACGAATATCTCTTTCTTATTATTTTTTCGTTAAGTCTGTGACAGATTGCACGGTAATCGCGCGAGTATCGTTGCGGAAGCTCTTTTAACTATCGAATTATACCTTACGCTAACGACACTTTTTTTTAAAAATAATCTTTTAATTTAAACTTTTGCGCTTTTAATTATCAGATTGAAGTTTCACGTAAACAATATTTATATGAGATTAGCTAGCAGATTTCGTTATTCATTTCCTGGAGATATTGCGCCGTTCTTCCTTTTAATAATTTTTCAACAGGATTGTTTTTCAAAAAACAATTTAATAGATTTAAGCTTTTAAATATGACCGAAGGTTTTAAGGTACAAATAAACAATATTTTACTTAAAATTATGTATATTTGAAAGATACGACTTTATTATTTATTTCCCCGGGGGGTTCAATGAAGAAAATGTCGATTTCGGATCTAAGACTCTTATGTTATCAGCAACATTATCGCAAAATTCTCAGATATAATAGCAAGATACTAAAGAGAGTATGGTGCGTAACGTTGAAACAGAATACTCGCATCCCATTATTGAGGACCGTGTTACGGATAATCGTAATGACGCAACAAAACGTATTGTTGCACGACACGTGGTGCGATCATCGACTGGAGGTCAGAAGGGTTTTGCGAGGACAATGTAAAAAATGTTTTATAGAAATGAGAGGAAGCGGAAATGTCCGCTATATTCGCGAGACAGCTCACATGACAACGGTCGCTCTCTCAACACAGAGAGAGAGAAAAAGAGGGAATCCTCGCTAAAAAAAGTCGACGACCCATCACAGCCAAGGTTCTCAATTATTTGAACTTGACGCGAAAATGAACGAAAAAATTGCTTATCGTAATTATCGAGCCGCGTTCGTTTCTAACGACGAAACTCCGTTTTTCATCTTGGGCAAGATGAACGAGTCAAAATAAATTTATTGAAACCGAAGATACCGGTTTCAATTAAAACAAATATCGATTATGCGCCTCGGTCATTGTAGTTCCTGCATTGTAGTTCCGGATCTAACAATAAATTATTGGTGGTTGCGGTTAACCATAAATTGCCACCTGAGAAATTATTGTCATTATAGGAAATGATTTGCATCTCTGATGATAGCGGGCAAGTATTCTTCGTGAATGAAGAGAAACGCCCCAATGATTATCTAACATTTTATTAATTCTGTGCGGGTGATTACTTTTAAACTATATAAGCATAAACTAAGAAATATCTATTTCCACCAAGTCTTTTTTTGAAAGAAGTGAAAAGCGTGCGTCCTCAAGTTACTCTCTAAAAAATGAAATATGAAATTGTTTTATATTATATTTGTATACATGTTTCAAGAACAAACTTATCAAACTTTCGGTGCGTCATATTTTCGTCCAGGGAAAATTTTTAATCAAGACTTTATTTATTAGCTATATAGTAACTGTACAATGTGACATATTTCTCGGCAGAGATTTACCACCGCGCAGGGTTTACTCTGCAGCATAAATTAAATCCTAGAGCACGTGATCTACGTAGCTACACCTGATCGAATGATCTCTCCAAACTTCCACGATGTTCTTCAATTAAAATTAATCCTTATAAGCTGAATGAAGCTCAATTTTACTCGTCCAGTTTGATCCTTTCATCCATAGACTTTCTGTACAAGTGAAGATACTTGGAACCATAGAACTCCTTGAAGTATGGACCTCTGTAATCGTTACGGGTGCCCATCGCGGCGTTCACCTGCTGTTCAAGAAGCCTGACTTTCCTAACTTGGCTCTCGTGGTATATGTGATGCAGATACTTCTCATATTCCTGCTGCGGCGACGGGAAGAAGTAGCGTTGGAGGAACCTCTTAATTGGATGCTGAAACAAAAAAGGAACGTTATATTTTTCAATTAGTTATTGTTTTTACAAACACGTTCGAAACATTCCAATAAAAGTATCATTTTCCTTCGGTCAGCGTCAAGATCTTACCTGAAGATATTCCCATTCTTTCGGAACGTAATCCTCAGGGATTTCCTCGAGCGTGGCCGGACCGATGAACACGTTAACTAGGGTGATCGCGATACCAACGGGAATAGCACCGAGTAAAAAGTAAAAGTGGAAATAATCTTTCGTTTTGTGCCACTGGAAGCGACTCGCTCGTATGACAAGCGTGCGATCTTCCGACATGCATCTTGCTTGCCCTGAAAATATAAGAGACGCTTCTGAGGTTCACTGCTGAGAGAAATAGTCTCCGATACTCGCAGAGACCAAAAATTCCATGCGAATGCTAGGATAAAATTCCAAACAACCAACATAATCACATGTCCATTCTGACTTTATGATGAGATATAGGATGTTGATATGAGGTCTTTGGTAGATCAGAATCATTTGTAATAAACGTAGCGAACAAACTCGCTATGAATCTTTTATACGACAATATCACGTGCATATACGTGTATGTATTTGTAAGACACTAGTGTTGTCAGAAGTAATCGAAATGAAAAAAAAAGTTATCAAAATTAGTGATGAACAATTAAAAACTTTAACGTTTCGTAATTGCATTTCTAATGCACTTTTATTTTTATTTTTAGACGTGTCTCGATTTGTTCTGTGACGCGAGACACGTTCAAAAAATCGTACTCCGAATACACTGTGCGATCGTTGCGTAACGAAACATCGTCGGTTTTCGCAGAAGCTCAACGGTAAAATAAAGAGCACTCGTTCGACGATCGTAATCGCGAGCAACCGCACATGGATAATCACCGTTTTTCAACAGTGCCGTTCCGGTGCCACCGGTCTGCAGCAATTTCTGGCTCGCAGCACGCAAAATGCTACTCCACACAGCCATTTTTCTCCGATAGGACGGACACCGAGTGCGGTGAGTATTGAAAATAGGTCGAAAACGTAGAACGCTTACTTACCGGCCTGAAGATAAAAAGGATCGCCATTTTATCGTTGCAGGCCGATAAGATAGGGCGATGAAAGTAGAGTCGGAGAATTTCTGATTAAATTAATTAGAGCAGCGTTAACAAAATTAAAGACGTTATAAATGATTTCACGTAGAAATTAATTTGAATCGTGAAAAATCCACACGTCTAAAAGTAAATGTGATGAGAAAATATGTCATTACTACTAACTGCAGTTTATTTTTTGTCGCAATTTTTTCATTCTTTTTAATATCACACGAAGAGGTATACAAGATTAATTTTAGAGGAAGTATTTTTTCAGCTTTAGATAATAAAAGCGTATTGAGTTGGAAATCGTTCTGTTACAACGCGCATTTCAACACGTTTATGTCAACATGATCCGTAACAATAAGCGGTGATGCCGTCAATTAAGTCGAGTCAAGTGAGCAATTGAACTTGAGAAATGATTGTAAATTACCGAACACTCGGTAATTCATGTGACAGAATCCGAGAAAATTCTGGATCGTACCGCTAATATTTTTTGTCGCCGAGCCTTTATTTAAATTCGGACTGAAAAAGTTTGAATTTACATATATATAATATTATTAGGCAACTAAAATCTAGTCTTGACCGCCTTTCTTTATTTAATTGTATTGTATTCACTTATTTCGTCTTATTGAATTTATTATTTATTTAAATTTTCAGATCTTTTGTGCGAGAAAGAGAGAGAAAAAAAGAGACTGAAAGAAAGAGAACGCGAAATGTAATAAATCACGTGATGCACGTGATAAAAATGTTTTTTAAAATTTCGCGGAAGGAAAGAAAAAAAAATTCGTCACCAACGTGAGTAACAAGCTCTCAAAGTTTTCGTTTCGCAACGCGTGTTACAACGCAACATCAGCGATCGCAATCAAGGCTAAAAAAAATGTCTCATTTTGAAGTTAAATACCAAGTCCACTCGCTCGGCAAGTAGATTAGAGAGCACGTTTGTCGTTTTTAACATTTTTATCGCGAATAGGGACTATACCACGCGATTGGAAATTCCACACTCTTACGTAATACGTCGCGTTATCTAGGGCCATTAAAGTGTACAGAGTTAATCCTTCGCATTCATCCTGCGCACAATACCGGCACCGCGACGTCTCCTTGAAAACAGCTGATTCGCAATCGAGAAAATTCCAAGCGCGCCGAGACGCGCTGTCGTGCAAAATTCCGTTATTCCCGCATCGATAACGCTGGGATTAAGACTATCAGAGTAGCACGGAACGATAACGCGATTATGCGTTGGGAAAAATGAGTCATCAATTTTGTGCGGATCAATACCGAGATAACGGGGTAACGCGCGATCCCGTATTGAATTTTTTTAAATCTGAACTTAGATATAGTTTACATCATGAGGAAATAAATTCGTTATTTTATAACTTTTTTTGCGAAGAGGCGAAAATTTGTTAAGTAGTCTCATATCGTTAATTTTATGTTTTCTGATTTTCATTTTTTCGTATTTGAAATAAATATTTCTTATCTCATTACATGAATGTGTCGCGATTAAATTTCCGTGGAATTAACGAGAAAATTACTTAATTAAATGCGAGTGTATTTTAATTCTCTTGAATTCTTTTCAGAATGATTTAATCTTTCGACAAAGATATATATTTCAGTTAAATAATGGCAAGTTTTGCCTGCTCAGAAAATCTTTTCAGACTAAAACTAAAGTCACAGATTTCCATTTTCGATGACAATCTTCCGAGAATTAATTTTTTATTTATTGACAAAGGTTCTCGTTACTAACAATAAGTAGCTTAAATCGTCGAATGACGAAGAATCTTCTTCTTTTTTCTCTTCTCGAGAACAATTCTTTCGAGAGCTAACAAAAAACAGAGCTAGATATTTATCACGCGGAGAACAAAAAAAAAACGGAAGTAGATAAGAATATAAGTTACGATCGTTGACCTCTCACGCAACGCTTCTAATTAATTCGTAACTTTTGATAAATAAATCTCGGAGTCATGACGTCGAAATTATTTAATGATTGCATATAATTGCGAAATTAATGCGAGAAGAATTCAATGTTATTACAATTTTTCCACAATCAGATAACGCATCTTGCAGTTATGAAGTTAACACGAGAAATTCAACGTTGCTACAATTTTGTTACAATCAGGTATCTTTGTCTTCCGCATGTCTCACATGTGAGTCTCACATTGCATAAGGCTTGCGCGAACAAAGCGAAGAAACGTATAGCAGTTCAGGTAAAGATCGGTCCCCGGCGCGATGATTGGCGGCGACGGAGAGAGTCTCGGCAACCCTTATTATTAAACAAACCACCATCATGTGGACAGCTTGGATAACGGTAGCGTAATACAGGCCGAATACGAGGCTGAAGGGGAAGGAGCACGAGAAACGAGGCAACGAGGTTTTCAAGGCTCAGTCGTCTAGCAGCCGCCGAGCAGGGAACCCCGGTTTCACGTTCGCCGGTCGATCCGAATCGGGTTGCATTGCGTCGCGTCGCGTCTGCCGCTCTTTCCACGAAGATAGTTCCGCCGCGGGAGAGACGAGTTCCCGGCGCCTCCGATTATTTTCCCGGCCAGCTTTTCCCGTTCCCTGCCCTTCGTGAACGTTCGTGACGCCCGACGGAGAATCGATTCTTCGAGCGGTCTGGAGAGGTGAGTGCTCGGCTCGGCTGGGGCTGAATTCACGTGTTAAAGTCGCGCGATCGACCAACAGCTCGAATTTCGCAAGTCTTCCGAATTTTAGAAAAGCTGAATACATCCGGATTTCTTTAACTCTATTCATTTAAGAATTCTTCCTTTTTATATATTTTCGATCAGTTTGCACATTGTGCGAGACACTAATTATTATTTGAAGGGAAAAGAGGGGTGTTTATAGTCAGTTTCGCGAGCGATAACTTTAAATTGTCGTCAAACGATTATTATAGTCAAGCTAGCTCGTTCTGTCTGCACTTTCTCACATCGTCCGTATTTGGAAGAAAATAATTTTATCTTTGAGGAAAAAAGGGAGATAGAATCAGTATCAAATGCATTCAAAGGGACAGGTCTACTTGACAGCGCGCTTACCTGTTGGTTTATTTACTCTCGGTCCTTTGTGGCGTGACGTCACATGACGGGGCGTTGATCCGCAGCGATCGATTCTCGTTGTTCCTGTAAACATTGGGAGTGTACAGACAGACCAGAGCGGACCATCAGAACGTCCGATATAGATTTCGAAATTTGTACAGAGAAATTTTGCTCACGTGTAGAGTTTTATTGTACTCAATAAAAGGAGCGAAACTCGTAAAGCCGAATTTTAAAATATTAAAATTAATTATAAATAATCATTCTGCAAACATTCCTTTTTTAAACAAATCTTAATAAAAGATCTGATTTAGTAAAAAAATAAAGATGTAAGATCTCAAGAAAAACGTAAAATGCAATGAAATCGAATGAATATATTTTAAATGTAATTCTTATTGGAGATTGCTCGAGAAAAGAAATAGATAGAAGAGATAAATAGTATAAAAAAATACCTAGAATGTTATCAGTTTATCAAATTGAGATAGAAAGTTTAATTGCATCTAATCTACAATATCGATGTTACATAATTAATAACTAATATGATTGTATAATTTACGTTTAAATTAAATGTTGAAACTCGCAGCTTCAACGAATTCAATTTTTAACAGTGACAAAGATTCTTGTCGCACGCTTTTCTTGTTACATTGAAATTTAAAACTTATGCGGTCTCGATTCGTGGTCTCGAGTAGAGTTCCTTAAGTAAGAGTTAGGACGTCGGCCGATATAGGACTCGTCTTATAAAATAAAACGAGATAGATGTGATAGAGTGAGAAAGCAACAGCTATTTCATTCTGTTTTATCGCTCTGTCTATCTTTGTCTATCGCTTGTTCCCTTTTTTACATATAGCGCGACCAATCAAAAATTACCACTCGGTCCTAACTCTTATTACTCGAGGAATTCTCGAATTATCGCATTTAAATCGAGCCCTTAAGTCGATTGCATCGGATGCTCACGCTTTATTTGTTGCCGACATTGTGCAATTGCTTTCTCGTGCAATTGCGACAGGCGACTTTTATGACCTTTATCCCGCGAAGTGATGATCAACCTGTTTCTTGGCGATATTACGAGAACCTCGTAGGATGACAGAATCGCGATTGCATCAACATTGCCTGCATCAAGTTTACGCAAAGCTAATGGAGAGACAAACGATTTATTTTCTTCGTTACGTTTTTTTATTGCAAAAGAGATTTAAAAAAGAGCGTGTTACTTAACTTGGTTCTCTCTTGACTTCACACAAACCGGAACTAGCCTGACCTCATACGAGGCCTCTTTTGTTCATCTATATATGTGTGTGTGTGTGTGTGTATCTATATATATAAGACTGTAATCTAAAAGATTTGTTTAACTCAGACTGTGTTGCAATCTTAACACTAGAACGGCAGATGATGCCATTTTGACTTCGTTAATCATTTTAATTTTTTTTGTATTATAGTACACGGAATATATATTTTTTGAAAATATATGAACGTAATGAATATGCTAATGATCAAATAATATCAAAATAACTCTTCATTAACCAAAAACAAGGAAATTATCAAATTAATTACCTTCGATAATTCTGTTGAACATAATCGGTGTAATTTTAATTTGCCTTTATCTACGAATCGCATCTACGTTCGTGAATGCAACTATTATCGCTTAATCTAAGACCTAATCAAACATTATCGATTGATTATAAATACAACTCGTCGAAACATTGAAGTTTATGAGGAAAATTAAATATCTTTTTATGCCTCAGTATAAAATAAAATTAAAAATAATTTTAAATGTCATCAATAATTTGTAAATAAGATAAAGGTACAATAAAATTAAATTTGAAACAATGATAGACGCGTATAGTTGCAGATTCGAAAAAAATTAATCTAAATATTTTATAATAATAATTTATTACAAAATATATATGTTGTCAGATTTTTTTTATAGAAA
This sequence comes from Cephalotes varians, assembly GCA_037157785.1. Taxonomy (NCBI): domain Eukaryota; kingdom Metazoa; phylum Arthropoda; class Insecta; order Hymenoptera; family Formicidae; genus Cephalotes; species Cephalotes varians. The sequence continues at coordinate 1,534,430 of JANQDE010000015.1, forward strand.
AGCCTAAATTCTTTGTGCATCGTGCTCGTCGTAAGAGATAGTTTAGAAGCGCATTGCTTTCACAGCGATTAAGTGCGTCTACATCTAGGAAGACTCCTTGAAATGCTGAAGAAAGTTGCATATTACCTTGTTACTAATTCTTATCCCGAGAATTTGCAGACTTTGTAGAATTTTCTCGAGTTTTTAACATCCTGCTATTCGCAACACGATGGATCGCTCTTCGGTATTTTCTGCAAATGTTTCTTACGCCGCGACATGCATAAATTATCGAATGCCACGAACGCCGATCACAATTTTTTCCTCTTTTGTGCGGAAGAGGAGAAAAAAATCGCGACGCAAAAGCTTTTGTGCTTAGATCTTATCGCGAATAAAAATGACGCTCGTTCGTACAATCGGGCGCGAAATCGTATCGATCTGATTAAATCGTCATTATTGACGATAATGGAAATTTTATTTCCGATAAACGCGCTTGACTCTGTCAAAAAAAGTTATATTTCCGCGCGCGTTTCATGACTTTGCTCTATTTTATTCTCGCACAGTTTTATTCTCTGCCACGCTGTTGACGCGAGCTTGATCGCGCCGATGATTTCTCGGTTAATATCAGCGCTCGCAAATCGATGGTGGAAGTTGTGCAGGATGAAAGTCGGATAAGATGCGCGCGCGCGCGTGCGAGCAATTTAGATGAAATTGCCGGTTATATACGACGGGCGCCAGGCTCGTTTCTTCTGGGGACCCATGGCGATCGTTAGTCACCAGGAGAAACACTGATGGCCATTCGTGCCAGAACGTAGAAATCACTGGAACGAGATAACAATCCGCGCGAACATTCGCTCATTCGTTTTTCTGCGAATAAGTTTAAAAAGACTCGTAATGGCCACGAGAACAATTAATGATAATCACGCGAAATTCGTGTGTATGCGTTTCATTTCTTTTTTATTATCTTACTTTATCTTAATTGAATAATCGCGTGAAGAAAAGAAACGGTAGAATGTACGAGAAGAAGAGAGAGAGAGAGAGAGAGAGAGGGAGAGAGAAAGGGAAAGAGAGAGGGAGGGAGAGAGGGGAAGGGGGGAGAGAAAGAGAGAGAGAGTGAGCGAGAATTGGTGTAAAACGCGTATCTTGCCGTTTCGATCGCGACGCGCAACGGTGCAAGGAGAAAAATCGGTTTTACATCCGACATAGAAAGTCACTGTTCCGCGCGCGGTGCAATAACCACAAAAGTTGCCGCATTGTGTGACCGAGATATTGGATGATTTTTGTCTGAACCGTGTAAGATATTTGTGAGGCAAACGTTACTCGGCGAGCCGAGTAGTTATTCGAGAATCAAATCTGTATTTTGTAACTTGCAATCAGAATTCGATGACACGCGTTGATATTGCACAATGATGCCGCGAATATATCTATATGACAATTAGTTGGAAATTTTTAATGTTACAACGTTTAATGTAACAACGTCACATTTTTTTTAGAAATTCAAGTGTGCTGTTGTTTAATTTCAAGCTATGAAATGTTGGTCAACATCGGGCAGAGTTGACGAGAGCCTCGTAGGGAGACGCCTACTTGACTAGCTCTAATCAGCAAGAGGGAGAAGAAGCATACAGACAGACGCGCGTGTCGACCGATAGCAGTCCGATTGAGAAGAAAGAAGCACAATGGATCCTTACTCATTAAGGTGAGAACACGTTATCGATAAATTAAAGTCAAAGAGATCGCCGTTACAAAACGTAGAAGAGGATATCTATACTTCGATTATCTCGTTGAATCGAATTTATTGATTTTATTTATTGATTGACCCTTGGTTTATTGATTTTGTAACTATTGCGAGCATTTGAATAACACAAAGGCAAGCGAGATGAAGCTTGACGGTTCGAGATTTATTTAGACGATGAAGTCTCGATCATATGCAACTTCTTTGGATTTCGATGAAGAACACGAAAGATTCTTTTGTCACGAAAAAACGTTAACGATTGAATAAGTAAGCACAAAAGTTCATTTCTACGAAAATGATTCGTCCAAAATCTTGAACGGATCAGAGTTTTTCCTTGCTCTTTGTTGAGGTTTCCTTGCTTTCTGTCCCTTCCTGCTCTTTGTATATAATACGTAACACATGGCGAAGCTTTAAAATACATAACTGTTCTGTAGCCTGATATTTTTTTACTTCGACGTGTCTTATCTTTGTAGAAAATAGTTAATCTTAAAATAGCTAAAATCTTGAAATAACAGACCTTTGTAGTTAGTTCGAATGTATGTAATACCTTTTAGACAATTTTCTACAAATTTCTTGGAAGTCTTTTTCTTCTTAGGAAATTTTTGCAGAAAATAAATGCGAGAAATTTTCAAATATTCAGATACACAGTCATCTTGTTGATATTTTAATGTCCCCACATTTCTTATGTTTACACGTCCCCAAATAGCCTTATATTAATCTAAATATTCTTACAAGTATCCCTTAAAATCATCTTGAAAGATTTAGAAGGTGAAAAAGTTCTCTTCTTTTGTATTTCGGCACGAGGTATCGAATTACCGTTTCAAGTGTTCCCTTGAAAATTTCTCCGAAGTTCCATCCCTCTGTCTTCATCGTGGGAATATAATATTAATTTAGTTTCGAGTTGAATGCGAAAACGCTGAAGTCGCAAGACAATTTCCGTCGGACAGTTACATAATTGTCAGGATACGATTTCAAGCTGGGACAAATGATAGACATCTTTTAAACGCAGACGAGCGACTTTACGCCCGCGGCTACTTCAACAGGAAGAGAAACCAGTTTTGCCGATGTGAAGCTGAAGTATCTCGATTTGACAGAAATATGACTCAAATTGTAATTCGATTCCATCATTCTTTGTAATTGCATAAACAGTTATGTGACAGTTATGTATTATATATTTTAAGATCATCGGAGAGTTATCGGGAAGAATTTTAAGAGCAATACGTTATCAAAAATAAAATTATTGCATATGAAAGAAGCGAGATAATTATTTCGATTTTTTGCTGATTTAAAAGTTTAGATATCGATGAACATATGAAAATGAATTGCTAAGTTATCGTTGATAACGATATTTAAACCGTCGAGTTCCATCTCAAACTTTGAAAGATGAACATTTTTTTAAAAATCGAGAATAATTCAATAATTTTAATAATAATCATCGTGGATAACGTAGCAATTTAAATTGTTATGTTCTATTTCAAATTTTGAAAGATGAACATTTTTTTTTTAATTGAAAGTAATTCAATAATAAAGTATAATAAAATAACTAGGAGTAATTTAATGATTTTGAATTATTAATAAAAATATCGAAATAATAACTTTGCTGATAGCGGACAGTAACAAAAGAGAAGGGCTCGATCGAAGTGTCAACGTTTGTATATCCAGGCACATAAAAAGTTTTTCAATTATTTTTACTGCAATAGGTTTTTGAGATCGCAACCAAAAGGAAGACACGCAAACATTCAATTGCGAGATCGCTTGTCAATTAATCTTTGACCCCGAGTTATGCGTGTGACGTTAGCTTCTCGTGACAAATTGTTTCTCGAATGTCGTAAAGATGTCGATGGGACTACACGCAAGAGTTTCTGGCTATTTCTTTGGCACACCCGCGCTTTAATCATAATCGCACATATGCGCTTCGTTATCAGTATCTTTAAAAGACTGATCACGATGAAGAGAAATGATCGTTTTCAAATCGATGACGATTATAACATTTACATAAGCGTGGAATAAAAAAAATTGCTGAAATAACTTCAAAATCCCCTCGCTAGCTTGTTTGGCACGAGAAACGCATCACGTGTACACGATGCGAAATTGATGATGTAACTCGTGCGTGATGGAATAGAAAATAATCTTGATCCCAAATCGGAACGAAAGGAAACTGTGCTGTAAGATATTCTCGATTTCTCTGTTTCATTGAGGAAACGGATTTAGCAATCTGTTCATCTCATAAATTTGATTTTATCGGCTATTGTTTACTGTTTAATCAATAAGATTATAGATAGAGAGCGTATTCGTGATAAACGTAATATATCGAGACAAAACAACGCTATACTTCGTGTCTTATCACGAGATTACGCTTACTCTATAATTCGATGGCTAATGCAATTACCGGGACCCAATCTCATGTTTTCACCGATATTGGATCCATTTATGATAATCGCATCACATATGGCGCATCATATTATCGATAACGGTGTTTTACGTTATCGCTGTTCGTAGAATTATTCACGCACGTTGAAAATTACTTATCTATTTCTTACTCTCGTTTCTCGGATTCGAACTTTTGTATTGAATAATAAGATGTATTGATCGGAAAAGAATATCGAAGACATGATTTGTCGGTCGGCTACGTCACGCTAGCATTGTTGATAGTTTTGTTGAATCAGGGCCAAGGTTAATGCCGAGTGGTTACGCCAGTAATGCGCCTGCTTTTAGCGACGCGGTCATAGAACGATCCCGCGAATATTCTTCAACCAATAAGGTAAATGTACGGAATGACGCCACGTTAAACTGTTTTGTGCGTGTAATAAAACACATTTTATTAAAAGTGTCTAAAAATTGTCGAAAAATAGTCGTGAGAGTGTGTCGAATGACTCCGTCAAAGTAAATATATGAAAATATAATTTTCTATGAAAAGCTTTTTCAAAATCTATGAGAATCTGTCTCTGATTGAGCTTGTTCTTTTTCTTAATAAGCAAAATGTTAGCAATGCGTCAGCAGATTTGATTAGAATTAGAACATGTCAGCGGACTGGCATCAATTACGTCCGCATTCAACTTATCCGACAAAACCGAATAAGCATGTCAGTAGACTTTATATAAATTTTATACATATAAATAATTTTGTTTATTTTCAACTTTTATATATGATTTCGCTATCTTACAATATTAACTTTAGATAAGATTCGTGTAGTCTTATCAAACACCACTTTACTTTTTTAAAAGTAACCTTTCAAAATTAGTTTTTGCTTAAATTGACGTAACTCCGTATGTTTACCTTAGTAGGTCGCGATTCGGAATCTGCGTGAAATAAACACGCCGATGTCAAAGACTATACATCACATTAAACCAATAAAAAAAAAAAAAAGAAACGACGATATGTCTGGAGAGTTGAATGAGCAAATAATACCGTAATAAATCTCGCAAGTGGATATATCCCAACAGCACGCAAAGTACGTAGTCAGCTGTAATAATTAGCCCTCCGACGACGATGTGTAGCGAAGTGAAACGGCTCCCCGCCTTTCGCTCATGCGAAATGTCAAACTCTTGCCGCAAGCACACGCTCGTAATAACAATGCAACTGTTACGGAAATGGTATAAAAAATTTAGACGTTTGACTTATAGACTTGCCGTGAAAGACGTAAAGTGTCCGCGCGAGTTGGCATGTCTTCACAAATAGAATCGATATTTCGAGAGTCAGCAATTTACTTAGGTCTTTATCACGTGCCGCGTGGATTCCGCGAGAAACTCAATATTGCTATATTGTCGCGAAATACTGTCTTAGCTTAGTACAACAAATTGCAGTGCACACTGAATACGGGATGAAGTACATGAATAACAAGTTCTGGCCTTCTCCCCTATTCTGGTTATGTAAAGTATCAGAAAAATGGAGGACCGGCATGGCAATGAGTTGCACTCTTATTGTTAGTCTGAGCATCCAAGCATATTGTTTGCGAAGAACACGTGGTTCAGCGATTGTAAACCTGCGACTTAACTTACTTTGCGAATACGTCGATTCGAGATTTTTTTACTCACTCCGATAAGCACGCGGTATACGAACGTGGATTATTTCGAATTTTAAATTCAGCTCTTGAATTAAACATAGACCATTTTGATATTAAATAATCAAATATCTTGCGACGGATTTATTCAACAGTCTATACCGTACCTCTTTACATTCGAAGAAGTTACGAGTGCGACCTTACATCGAAAATAGATTCGTGACGAGGAAGAAAACGACGAGTTTAGAATTATTTCAAGAGGGATTACGCAAAAAATAATGTATCACGAAAATCATTGTGCTTTCTGACGTAATCGCAGTGAATACGAATGGTGATCGACGTGCCAGTCATTACCTGTATTTCTTAATGATATAATCGCAACAACAATTTTATATCCGCCAGATAAAAACGAAAGCGTTTTGACCCTGAAGCTGCAATATGAATACAATTCCTCAGACACGAAGTCTAAAATTGGGACATAAGACATCTTAAAGGCATCTAAAAGATGTCTCAATTTTGGACTCGTGTTATCTGAATACGTATACAGATTATCAATTTTTGTCTTCAAATTAGCTATATAAACATTTGTAGCGATATATTGGATAATTTGTTACTTGCATAAGCAATATAAGTATATAATGAAATAAGTATATATAATGAAATATAATTGTTTAAAGTCTCTCTCATATGGAAATTGTTTGAATTGCATCGAAGAATCTTTTTCATTCCAACATAACAATCGATTGAATTATTCTGAATATAAAGTAATTAGTTAAATTAAAAAATGTATTCGATAAAAACTATATTTAAAAGAGATACTACATCTAAAGAGTAGTGTGATATTATATAAATAAAAGTCTGTTAAACTGCAATCTTGTTAGAGTCACGATAAGAAATCAGATTCAACTATGTTCAGTAATACGCCACAATTAATGTGCCTTAATTCATCAAGTACATAATAGTATCTAACCAAGATCGTCACTCTGTTTTTAACTGAGAACAATCGTCCGTTTAACGTTTTTAAAGACTTTATTACGTCGCGTAAATTAATTGTTAGCTAAGTGTGAAGAAAATTATCACGCTTAGAAAGACTCAGACATGCAATAAAAGAATTAGTACGAATTAAAAAACACATTATTAAAATCATAAACAGTAAATAGTAAAATTCCGCGTACATAAAACATAAAGCTAAATTTACATAAAATAACAGTAGTTTTTCAACAAGCTTGTCAATTAAACATAAGAGTTATGAGAGAAAAATTATGAGTTTAGCGACGAAAAAATATTGGTGATTAAGAATGATCATCATTCAAAATAAACTGTTCTCATTTTTCATAGCATCTCTTCTTAAATTAAAACGACATTAATTTAGCATGATAAAATAGCCCACTGCGATAAATGAGGCATGATGAAACACGCTCGATAACCGATCCATGTGATGTCATTGTTATGCGAGACAATCGCCTGGAAACTATTCGTTTTGACATTGTGTTTAGGAGACACCAGCGGCTTATGTTTCTTTGCATGATAAATCAATTGATTAAGATGGTTCTATTCTCTAAACTGATATATGGATATTTAATATCATCATTAATAAATAAATAAAAAATTAAATATTCGTATTATAGACCACAAATCGACAAGAAGAGTTATTCATGTAATAAATATGGTTTCTTTACTCACATCTTACGTTAATTTTTTTCCCTTTTTTAACTCAGGTGTGAAGATGCAAAACTATTAATTTTATTGCCGTAATTATTTTATTGCAGACAAATATTATAAGAATGATATGACAATTGTATTCGACACTGCATTCGAAAATTTGACGCTATTACGAAAGGCGCGTTGTTAAAATGTTAGACTCATATTCCGGAGAAACCAGTTTTCGTAATTCGTATAATAGGTGCCAGAATCGAAGCTTGGGAACCGTCTACGAGAGAAAACAGAAGCCGATAAACACGTCTTTACTTAATGTAATAGCTATGTTGTTTTTGAAAGTTATATGACTTTTTCGTACTTTTACGTCAAGCTGCGATCGAAATGGTGTTATAAATATAATGCTAGCACTGCAACTTCGCAGCAGGCTATACATTTTTGCTAAACTGTTTAGAAGAGGTAAAAAAATATGTCGAATAGAAAATAGAATGGAGAATAAAATGAAAAAATATTGAATAAAATCGGTCGCAAAAGCATAGTGCGTATTAGAAATCTCTATTGCATTTCAGCTATGACATACTATTGATTGAAACTTTAGTTTAAATTTATATCATTATCATGTATAATATTTGTCTACAATAAAATATCAAGTCATTGCGTTCGCTATCGAGTTAGTAGTCATTTATTGTAGCGTTACAACGAATGTAACACGGCCTAATTAAATCAGTCGAAATTTAATTTGAAAATTACGCACTGCTTATCGATGGCGAATTGCGTTTTGACGTACGAAACGCGACTCGCGAAACCAAAATATACGGCGAGGATCGATAAATATTTGTGGACTACAATCGAGGTTTAAATGAATACAGTCGAGGCGATACTCGTCGCGCCGTCACTTAAATGGCACGTCGAGACGTCGAACGCGCGCGTGACAAACGGCTGCCGTAAATTGCAGCGGCGGTAAAAAGATGCGAGTCACAATAAAAGGCGAGCCGATAAAACTCGCTCCGGTACAACGTTATTTCTTGGTTTATTCGACGATCGATTGATGACACCCCGTTGTGTTTCAGCGTGGAGCGGGAGGCGTCGAAGAACATTGAGGAGAACGAACGAGAGTGCTTTAAAGACGCGATCGTCTCGAGCCGAAGCCTCAACAAAGGTTTCATCGAGCCAACGAACCTTAGAAATGCCATTCGAGAGGTATCGTTATCTCGTGAAGAATAATTATTTTTTTTAGAGCGATAGATACGTTTTCCATGTGGATGAAAAGTTTTTCGAAGGCTGTATCCTTCTATCTTTTTCTTAACGCGAATAGTATTCGATTAGTAAATTATATTTAATAATAACATTTTTCGTATTTCGATTAATAATTTTATTTTTGAAAAATTATAAGGTCTCTCTCTCTTTCGACTTTTCGATATTTTAAAAAAATTATAGTGAAAAAATATTCAGATAAAAAAAATTAGTTTGAATGTTTAGTGTTCTCGCTTGTTCGTTTGTTTGTTTTACGAAGCTTAAGAATATCATAGAAAAGTAGCGAAGGCAAATGAAATTATGTTCGTTTCGTGGAAACTGTGCACGCTTTTGAACCTTCGCAGATCATTGCCTGTATCATCGCAGCATCTTTCCACATAGCGGTGGGCTTCACCATGGCATATTCAGCAACTCTCATTCCTCATCTTGAGAAGGAAGACGCGCAGTTGCATGCCACGCAGGAGCAAACTTCCTGGATAGGTAAGATTGCGCAAATATACGCGCGGTAAAGATAAAGATGATAACAGCGACACGTGCTAACTCGCACGTGTCGCTGTTATCCGTCAAAAAGATTACGTAATTGAGATGATAACGATGCGAGATAATCTTAAATATTAAACTAGCGTTTATCGGAAAATAAGTAATATTGTAAATACAGCGTATTAACCTTCGCGCAGTCATTATTGATATCAGTCAGCTACCTTCTCCATTGATAAATCATCATTACAGAAGAGAACATTACATAAAAATTGTTGTAATTATCAGAAGAAAACTATATGTCGCCGTGCGTGTCTGTTGCATGAGAGGCAGTTGCCTGATCGATCTTTGTGCTCTGATTAAATTCGCGTTACGTAAGATCAATCTAAACTCATCGGTGTCGCAATCTCCTCGCGACAATGGAAGATTGTTCTTTTGCTATATACAAATTTTCAATTTAAAATGTCGATCGTAGTTCACAACCCTAATCAAGTTTCCTTTGTCGTCGATCATTCGGATGTAACGTTTTATTGAGATGTTATATGTAAAGAATTAAAAATGTGATAGCTCTATGAATAGTCGAGAAAAATATTCTCTTTGCGATAAATATGCATTGAAACTAATAGAATAAGATATAAAAAATAACGAGAAAATTCGAGTTAAAGACTAAAGGCATAAAATGATGGGACGCGCAAAATAAATAAAATTAATCTTTTCAGCCAGTTTGGCTGTCGTGAGTGCACCGATTGGTGCCGTATTAGGCGGCTTTCTCATGGAAATGTTTGGCCGAGTGAAAACTCTGCAGATCGGTGCACTTCCCTCTGTGATCGGCTGGATCCTCATCGCCACATCAACCAATATACCGATGTTGCTAGTAGGTCGTTTGTTAACCGGATTAGCGACCGCTTTGGCAACCTCACCAGCAATCGTCTACATCACCGAGGTAGCCAGGCCGGAACTTCGCGGCTCCTTGATCTCATTCGGACCGACACTGGCATCATTCGGCATGGTGTTATGTTATCTGAAGGGGGCTTACATACGATGGGATATAGTCGCCTATCTCAATACCTTCTACTCGATCATACCTATCCTTCTGGTGCAGTTCCTTGTACCAGAGTCGCCCGTTTGGCTCGTTTCGAAAGGTCGCATCGACGCCGCCAAGAAATCTTTGGACTGGTAAGTTTGACCTGGTTAATAAGGACAAAAAATTCACGAATCTCGAATAATAAAATTGACAATTACTAATCTCTATCTCATTCTCACTTGAAAGCTAATAACTAGTGTTAATGACAGCTGATATTTATTAACTTAAATACTCTTCAAAATAAATGTTTAAAATTTTCTAAGGCTCTACAATCTTTCTATTTTTAACACACGTGCAAATAACTGGTAATTTTGCCGCTCGTAGGCTTTACAAGAATGAGACATCGGAAAGCAAGACATCGGTGGCCGAAGCGCAATTTATCAATATTATGAAGGAAAACCAAATTAAATTAAATGAGCAACGGCGGAGCAAACACGGCAGCGCATCCAGTAAATGGCGGGGATTTCTTAAACCGACCGGATGGAAACCCTTGTCGATACTCTTCCTATTCTTTTCGTTTCAGCAGTTCTCTGGAATTTACATTACGTTGTTCTACGCAGTGACTTGGTTCCAAGTAACTAAAGATATACATATATTCAGTAGATTTATGCATCTTGTTCTCTCGAATTTTGTAAATTGTATTCAATTGTGATTATATATGTAGTGATAATTTATTAATCGATTTATATAAGTAATGAATACGGTAAACTAGTCTTGAACTTCCTACGATTTTCAGGAAGTGGGCGCGGGTGTGGATGAATACATAGCATCGATTTTGGTAGGCTTAACGCGTTTCCTGTGTTCCATGGTGAACACTTGGCTACTGAGGCGATACAAGAGACGACCATTGTGCATAATATCGTCCTTCGGGATGGCTGCATGCATGATCGTCTCCGGTTACTTCACGCTAAACATCAAGAATGGCGATCGTAGTGGGTACTGGGTAAGTCCGAGTAATCCGACGATTATTCCTCGCATATGATTTTATTAAATTAAATTTTTAAAAATATACGAGAAAATGCAACGTAATGCTTGTAGGTACCGGTGGCTTGCCTACTATTATATGTATGCACGTCGATGGTCGGGATGCTGACCATTCCATGGACTATGACGGCGGAATTGTTCCCGACCGAAATCCGTGGGATCGCCCATTCCGTCAGTTATTCCATGGCGAATCTTCTTATGTTCGCCGCGTTACAGAGCTATAGAAGCTTGCAAACTTTCCTAGGAGGTATGACATTCGAATATTTACATATATTTACACGTATACACGGTTTTGGTGAAATATCTAAAAATTTAGCTATACAAATACAGATCTAAAATTAATTTTGTCGAACTATCAAAATAATTATGTAATTCAAACTGGTTGCTGGAAAATTTTTAAAATAAAAATTTTTTGCAACATTGCTCATCATGCTAGTTTCCTACGTATTATAATTATTTTGGTTTAACAAAATTTTTTTAAATCTGTATCTAGCTAAATTTGTAACGAAAAATCGTATTCTTTCCATACATGTATTTCTTATTTATATTCTCACCTATTAATATTTATGACGATATCTCTTCCATATTCCAATTACTTTCATATATCTTTATGTATTTATTTTTTATACTTCCTTTTTATTTTTTTCTAATTTTATCTAATCTGAATAATTTTAGTCATTACTTCAATGATAAAAATTAAATCGAATCAAATAAAACTTTGCCTATACGGTCAAAGCTGGATCTTAAGTGCCCAATCATATTATTGTATACATTGATACAAATTTTTCAGTTATTTTTTTTAATTGCGCGCCGATTGTTTGTCGGACTTGCAACGCAATTCTAAACTGATAAAGTCACAAATTAGTTTTTGATCGTCAGTTAGATATTGATGCTAATAGCATCTTAAAAAACTGTGAATAACTTATTGCGAAAAATATTACCTCAGCCAAGGTTTGAACCTGGGTTATTTACAGTTTTGTAAGATGCTATTAACATCAATATCTAACTGACGATCAAAAACTAATTTGTGACTTTATTAGTTCAGTTTAGAATTGCGTTACAAGTCCGACGAACAATCGGCGCGCAGTTAAAAAATAACTGAAAAATTTGTATCAATGTATACAATAATATGATGGGGCACTTAAAATCCAGTTCTAACCGTATAAGCAAAGTCTTATTTGATTCGATTTATTTGTCAAAAAATCTATCTATTTACTTGATAAAAATTAAAGTTAGAGAATCACGTATCTCAAAATAGTTTGACAAGCTAAAAAAAAAATTTTTTATTTCAAGGTTCGTACGCGGTGCAATGGTTCTTCGCCGGCGTTTCCGTGGGGGCGGCTATTTTCGTGTGGCTACTGCTGCCGGAGACGCATGGGAAGAAGCTGTCAGAGATCGAGGAGTACTTTCACAACAATTTTCTGGCCTTGGGAGCGGAGGCGAAGGACAAAAAACGGCGAGCTGCTAGAAGGGCTCAGAATGCGAAATCATCGGCAACTGAGCCGCTCAATCCGAAAACCGTGCAGAACGTCTAAACTCTCTTTCTCTCTCTCTTATTTTCTTCTTTGTCTTTTTTATTACGACCCGTGAATTTTGTATGAACGCAGAGTTCAAATTGTCTCGGAGAAAATGACCGGAGTATTCAAAAATTATGCAAGCTTCGATTCTTACACGACGAACTTTCTAACTATGTGCGCTAAACCGCACGTCCGAGATATATATTTAGTTGCGCAAAATAGCGTTTTGATACTAATGATATAATTGGTAAAATTTATTCGTTCAATGTGAATCGCATCTGGCGGGACAATCGACGGGAATATTCGGAAGAATGACACAACTTTATGAACGGAACGATAAATGAAGTGTAAAGCTAAATCTTAGCTTCTTATATAATTTCACGCTTCGTTGCCTTCATTTATTCTCACTTATTATTACACAATTCAGAATTCGATCTAAACACTCATGCGTGACATGTGTTGTCATATGATGTGTACAATAAAAGCAAAGGCAAGCGAAAAATGTTTCTCCGATGTTCCGACCCTCGCCGGACTAGAGCTGATAAGACACGTCGAGATATATTATTAATGTAACGTTATTATGTAATAAGAGAGAAAGAGAGAAAAATACATCGCGCGGATAAGAACGCGAGACTTGCAATTTCGCAAAGAATCGCCCAGACAACACAAATCGAAGTCCAAAATTGAGACATAAAATATCTTAAAAATATCAGCAAGAGATCGGGACAAAAAACGTCTTTTATGTTCTGATTTCAAACTTTGTGTTGTCTAGGCGTATACGTTCCGCGCAAGAACGTCCAAGCACAGTGCCTCCAATTTTCCTTTCTTACGAGAATTTCGCGCGAGGATTATCGTTATACAGTATTATGATGCCGATCTGATGTCGCATAGCTTATTCTCGCAGAATCAATCGCGATAAGAGAATTCTCCGCTTTTTTTAAACTGTCGCTCGATTTCGCCACAGTTTTACTTCAATGGCGTAACAGCGGAAGCCTGAGAAGAAACGAAACAATTTAAAGCTTTGCATGTAAGAAAGTTCATAATCGTAAGGCCGTAGAACAAATTGATCAATCACAATCAAAATTGCGGTCTTAGGATTACGACTTTTAGAACGCTCGAAGTGATTGATCGATATGCTTACGGATTTACGATTACGACTAAAATTTTTGTGCAAAGGTCTTTACAAACGTTAACGTAAACAATTTCAAATCGTAAACATTTAACTTAGCAAATTGAATGGTTAATATAACAAGCGAGTGCGTAAGTACAGGAGCGATGTGATTATGTTGCTGAAGCTTTATTCTGTGAAAGATCAAAAATGAAAATTTGTAGTGATATGTAAATTTTCCGACTGAACATTTCTTCTCAATATAGAGTTTCGCTGCGATCGAGTGAGTTTATCAAATGGATAATTTGTTCGCGTGTGGCACCGTTTACTTAGGACAGATACTTAGATAATTCAAGGAATATTTAGTTCAGCGCCATTAAAAACCATTTAGACGGAGCGAGAACGTTGTTCGAAAAAGTAACGCTCACAACGGTGACCGCAAGATATCGCAGAATTTAAAATGTTCATATTTCATCGTAATATCGTGCAGACACTTCAATGAAAAACAGCGACATGGATACAATCACATTTGTCACTTACGTGTCAACAATCAAATTTGTAATAAAACAAATAGATTGTAATTTAATTAAACATTGTAACTAAATAGTAATTCAATAAATTGCGTCTTACACGACGGTCTTATACAATTTTGCAAGATCGTTCCGTCTAAATCGATTTTGAGAAGGAGGCGCGTAAATCCGCGGCGAACGGCACACTGAAAAAAATTAATCTTAAATCAAGACTAGATTTTTTCATATACAAGCAAGAATATTATAATCTTAGGAAGATTTTTTCTAAATTGATTCGATTGAATTTGTATCGATATTGCTTGCCTTGTAGTACAGAAGATTATAATATTCTTGTTTATATATGAGAATATCTGATGAAAATTAAATTCTTGATTTAAGACTAATTTTTTTTCTATTCGTCGGAAAGGTCTGATCGACGTGCCGAACTTCATATTTTTATACGTTGAAATACATGATATGCCATGTACGAATGTGATGAACTACAGTAGCAGACGATAACCTCCGATGATTTTCGGCCCGTGCTGGCGACGTGCCGTTCACCGCGCTTTTGCAAGATAAGTTTCATCTCCGACCAATGACCGGTTTCATCACGACTTATCTAGGCGGTATTCATAGTCTAATCACATGTTTACGGTCCAAGTATGATCGTTTTGAAACAATCGTCTCGAAACGGTCACTTTATTATCTGGATGGAATCTAAAAATTCGACTTGAGATCTTAGCTAGTAATCTTAGATCTATTCATCGATTTTCTCCGCAAGATTATGAATAACGCCCTATTTGGATCGTTTGGACATCGTTCGATCGATCGTTCCGGCAGGAACGAACGAGAATTCGATGAAGCCAAGCTCATTGCAGCCGGCCATTGACAAGCCTTACTTTTATCACATGTGATATCGTGTTTTCGTGTCTTTTTTCCCTGTTTCCCAACGAAATAGACGAGCTTTAATACCCAATTCATCCGTAACGAGAAACTTCCTTCTGCTATTCGTTCGCGAAAATAAATTCGAAAGTTGCGATGAATCGGGATACTTTCACAGCAACATTCTTATTCAAAGACCGAGTCGTGTCACACGAGTTTCCGAAGAGCTGACGAGACCGCTGATCGCAAAAACGCGCGAACGTGGAGCAACGAAAGATTTCCCCTCCGTTTTCTTTCCGTTCTGCCGCTTTTCTTCGTGTATACGCGATGATATTTAGGTCGATATGTACATCGTATCGTTATACGAGCTACAGTATGTACACGATGCCATTGTTTATATTGAACAGTTTAATAAAGCATTTGTAATACAAAGCACTCCTCCTCATTTGATTACGATCCAATAAGTGACGAGATCCGGAGATTAGCTTAGAAATTATCATCGACTTACGCAATAACGACGAATGCGGGAGAATCGATCGTAGCTTAATAAATATCACACGCTAATTTCTCGTAATGAGGCTTCGGTAAAAAAAATGCGGGATCGATTAAGAAGACCGGTTGGGCTCAAACGTTTATTTCCTCAGGAGATTCTCGCATTACTCCCGACGGGTCTCGGGCGAGCGAACGACAGAAATCGCTATTGCAATTGCCAAGCTCCGCTAACATACTTAGCGCGATCTTCATTCGTACTGAAAAAAAGAAAGGACGGCAACATGAACGCGAACGGAAATGCGGGGAGCAGTAACGGCCGGCGTCTTGTAGCGATGCTTTATTATGTCAAGTTGGCAATTACAATAACAATAGCGTAATATCGCGACAATGGCTTATTACTCAAATTTATCGGGGTGAAAAAATCTCTGATAGAGCTTCTCCTCTTTTATTCCCTAATATTTTATTCCTCCTCTCGGGGCCTCTCGTCTCTGCTCCGAGATCGCGGATCGCGGACCAGGCGAGCCGTTCGTTCGCTCGAACACTTGGTCCGGACCTGGCCTTACGTTCTTCGGTATCGCGGGCGCGCGCGTGTATATTTATCTAGGGGGAAAACGAGCGCGGGAAGAGACAATGGTCGGTATTCATAGTCGGTTTCTTATATTTAAGACTGTCTTAAGTACAGTCTTGAAATGTCATGAGCCAATCACGGAGCCGTATTAGCATCTTGAGACATTACTTAAGATGGTCTTGAAATAAGATTCGACGATGAATACTGTAACAACGAATATACGTCCGTGAGGCGCACGCGAAGTTTCGAAACAGTCGAGTATCTCGTCAAACGGCGCCTTCGGGACGAAACGCGCGCTCGCGACACGAACACGACGAAGAACAGCGCCGATTTCGAGGATCCGCTAATTGTAACCGTCGAGACCTGTCGCGCGATTTGACAAATCGATCATGGAATTCGCCGCTCTCTTCCGGCGCGTCGCGTCGTAATTATCGAAATATTGTCCGTCCTCGAATTAACGTAATTAACGGGATGAATAGCGATGATACTCACATTTGTGTCGCCGTGGAAGTACTCTTCGCGCGCGCTATTGAAGCGCGAACGAAAGCACGAAATTCCGAAGACGCGTCGCGAACTGACTGAAGTTGCGCGAGATCCGTTCGAATTCGCGCGAGGTCGCGCGTCGACCAACTTCAGGATGCTTCGGGGCGAGCGGCACGCTCGAATCGTCAAAAACTGAAGCGGACGTAATCCAATCTGAACGGATTCTTAATGTGAAAACGGAATATTTCTTTTTGACAAAGATTAAAATGCATATGATTTATAATACACGTACATATTATAAGGAACGTTCTTTGAAAATTTTACTAAGCTTTTCCAGATTTTTACATAGATCGAATTCGCAGCATGTGTCTCACGCCCTTTTAATATGTCAAATATGATGTATATTAAACATAATCGAACGTGTGTAAAACTTTCCATGGCAATAAAGACGCAATAATTACAATACGCTCTTTGTTTCATTCATAAATAATTGCCATTCACTCGTGCTTTCTCAATAAATCAAGCTTTTCAAGTCGAGCTTTCGCCACGCTGTTGAAGAATTTCGAGTCTAAGGATATCATACTTTTCAAATCAGAAATAAGTATCGCATAGCGGATTGTACGAGTCGCGCTATCGGTCGGTCGCGCACGTACGTGATTTTTTTTTTCGATGGTCGAACTTTCGGATCGCGGGGGAATAATCAATGCGCCGATCTGGGACATCTCGCATCGCGCGCAAAGCAGACGAATGAAACTACGACTTGCAACTGCCGGATGCAAAAAAAAAAAAGAAGAAACGCGGTAGCGACGCACGTGGAGACGGTACGACAGAAACGCTTAACGACGAAATTTATTATGCGCGCGGAACAGTTAACAGCGGATGTTAACGAACATTAAAATGATAACGCAGGAGACTTACATTCTACAGTTTCTCCGTGGGCGATCTCGTGTTCGAAGATAAAGAAAGAAGCGGTTGTCACCAGGGACCGTTCGTAACGCCCATCGCCAAATCTTTATGTATATCACACACGCATCGAGTTACAGTTACAATGCAAATCGAGTATCGGTATAATAATAATAATAATAATAACGCTCATAAAACTTAACAGAACAAGCGAATCGATAAACACGATCACCACGCAGAGCCTGGCTGTGTCAGAGAGCCTCGTATCCTCGGCACGACCAATGCTGCAGGCAGTGACGACGAGCTACCTAATCCGTATATCAATTATTATATTACGTATAATATAATTACACGTTCTAAGTATTATGTCGTATAATATGTATATATATACACAACCACGTGTCACACAGGCCATGCCCTAAATCGGCGTAAAGTCAAATGGATCGCCAAAGTGCTCGAAAACTGCGAGTTCAACGTAAGAAGGCGAGATTCGCAAGATGCATGTTTCAAACGCACATCCCATATATGTATATATTTAAAATGGATCTTGCGAATTTAGTAAATTGCCCGAGTCTTGCGTCGAGATCTTTAAATTTGACAACTTAATTTTGTCCGCTACTTAATGGCGCATTTGAACTTTCAGCGGATTTAAAGGCGCGTTTAAATCTTTCAATCAGAATATCGCCGCGCGGAACATCGATTGTTTAATTGCGCAATGGAGATCCGTCTCGTCTCTCCCACGAGAGGCTATCAGAAATCATTTATTTATCTCGACAATAATTTGACAATTCAGCATTTCGAACATATCGCACAAGCGCAGAGTAATACACGCGTGTGGAATAAATATCTATTCGCGAAATGTACTTTCGAGATTCTATTCGGAGCGCAGAATGGGAAAAATATCGAGTCCATCTAGAATTTCTCTATGCTACGAGAATAATCGATAAGATCTTTTTCTTCTTTTTTCTTTATCGCATAATGTTCATTTATACGACGTCGGCAACAGTCAGAAAGACCTTCCTACCTTCATAATCTCGACCGTGCTATCCGCGAAATTGTTTCTAGCTGATACGGAAAGACAATCCTCAATCAAATCCCGTCGCGTCGACGCCGAAGGCACCAAGTAAAAGAAATACAGTCTGTCTCGTGTTTTCCCTTCCAAATTACTCCTCACTTTATTCATTCGCATATTTTGCATTTTTTTTTTTTTTTTGGCACTATTTGGCCGTACTATGTCCGAGACATAAGTTATCGTGTCATCACGCTGAATTATCGAGGTATTATCAGATGTACACATCTTACCATAAGTGATTCACGTTTCTCTATCTGTCCGGTATAATCGTATTCGAATGTTTTTCAAAAAAATGATTTTTTTCGATATTTCGTGATACTTTAATGCTGCGCCTTGACAAATTCATAATAAAATTAGATTTATTAGCCTTATATATTGTATCTCGTGCGACTAAATATACGTAGTAAGAAAAGGACAAAAAGGGATGATCTACGACGTAGAATATATAATATATAATTTTTTTTCTTATACAATAAACAGAAACGACAATGGCACAAAGTGTTACTAAACTCGTTACGTTAGCGTTTGATTTAGCGTTCGTTCAATTATTGGCAACGTGATGAATAGTTTAAGTGTTAACGTTAGTCTCGAGCAGATCAATTCACTAATGACTGCTACTTTATTTATGCTTGCTTCTTAAACATGCGCTAATCTCTCAATCACGCAAATCTCTCACTCTCTCACATTAAAATCTTGTTCTTTCTCTCTCTCTCTCTCTCACATATCTTTCGTGTATATATGTATGTATTATTTGTGTCTATGCATGGTTCGTCAAAAAGATTCGACTATTCCGTTTGTATCTTTTACGTCATTGTGCGTCCTTGGGAATCTGACTAGCACGTAGATTTTAAACGAATAAATTATTTTCCACTTTCCCTTATCACGTATCGTTGCTGTGAGGTGCATCACGACGTATCAACGAACATGCGATTACGCTCGACGCTAAACGTAGATTCGGTAAATGTAAATAATACAATATACATATTTAACGTTTGCTGATTAATTTGCGTGATTAATGTTTGGATGCGCACTACAAAAAATATTTAAATCATTCACAGACAGTGATGTTGCATCGCGTTTTCTCAATTATCACCCATCTCATTGAATTATCGGTTTCTCATGGTGATGAAAGGTTTGAAGTTCCGGGAGAGAAAAAATGTTTCAATCTTGCTTGTGAAAATAGAAATAAAAACTTGGTCATGTATTAACAAAAATACTGGACTTCCTGAATACTGTAGCTCCCAACCATAAAATACGACATAGCTCGCGCATAAATCATATGTACAATGATAAGAAAATAAAAGAGACGATTAGAAAAATTAAACCAATCGAGAAGCCGTTCACTTCGCAAACCAATATATAATGCATAAATTTCACGAACAATCTTTTTATAAAAAAAAAAAAAAAACCCGAGTGAAACGAGGATGTATTTGTCAATCGAAGTTATCACGTAATGCTCGCTTAAACGCGTACTTGCAATCAATACAGCTATTTTATATTCATAAAGAAAAAGAATCGGTAAATCGTATATTATGAATCCTCTTTACAAAATTTACTCTAATAAGAATTAATCACATGTACAAGTCGGCCTTCTATAAACAAATAATTCAATAAATGCAACATCGAAACAATTATCGTCGCGTTGAATTCACATACATCACTGTCGTCTCGAACAGCGATTCGCATGCACGCCGTCGCGAAATGACGCACACACATACGCACATCAGTCTCTATCGTATCAAAACTTCTGAGTCATACTGTTAAAATCGTCGTCGTTGACCATCATCACGGATCAGACTTACTGAGGAAACTAACAAGCATTCGCTCATGCCGTGCGCCGAACCGGGCGAATCTCTTAAGTATCGCGATCCTGAGAGTCGTAGTATTGGATATTGGTTAATTCTTGCTGTTGCTGCGCGGACTCGCGGGTTGACTGTTCGCCTGTTGCTGCGCGCGCTGTATGTAGATGTTCAATAACTTGAGTTTACTGGAGTACAGGCAACTCAGGTGTGGCTTCAGCACCTCCTCGCCGACCGCGACGTGAATCGCTACCATGCAGAAGACCGCGCTCTTGCGAACTGCGCTCTCAGCGTCGTCGTAAGCCTATAATAAAAAAAAAAAATAGTATAATACAATATGTTAAATATAAATTTTCCAGAATTTCATTAACTTTTCTTACCTTAATAAGACCAGGCATAACCGTGGCAAGATGAGGTTCAATAGCATCTCGACCCCAATGCTCCACCACCTTGTGCAACATTTTTATCGCGCCCATATTTAATGGATACGACTCCGTAGCGATTATAGTGGAGACCAAATGAATAATTTGTTCCGGCTTTAAAACCATGGCCATTGTTGCCGCGCATTTTTCCGCGTTCCAATGGACCTGTTATGATATATAAGATCATAGGTACATAATATTACTAACTTGTTAATTAAAAAATTAAATGGAATTAATACTCACTGGAGATCTGCCGCCACTACCGCTGGAAGAATCTACCTTTTGATCGTCCGATTTGTAAGCATAGATAACTTTCAGGACCAGTAACTCATTGTAAGAGGAAAAGTTTTCTACCAACTCGGAACATTTAAGCATATCGATCAATGTTTGCAGTACTTCTACTTGTATCACTTTGTCGTCATTGGATAAACTATCTAACAAAACTTTGAGCACTTTCCTGAAATATTAAAAAATTGTTAAATCACTGCATAAGATATACGCGTGAGTTACATCGTGACATACTTAAAATTTCGTTTAATATATGACGAATCGCCTTCGCGAACATATAGCTGAAATTCTTGCAACGCTGACACTTTCTCCGTAGTTTGCGCCACTTTAGATTGCAGAGTTTTAACCATATTATCAACGATTTCTGGTCTGTTTATCGAATCTGGTGATGATTCTGCATACAAAATAACGTAAGATATTTCAATTTTATTATACATACAGATTTTTCTGAAATAAAAAAATAATGCACATACCATGCGTTTTATAACCATTATTCTCTTGAGGTAGAATCAAGTCACCGGCAATTGTATCGGATCCGTTCACCGTTATGTTACTAACAGATCGTCCTCGTTGCGTCGGTGAGGAAACGGACGAAGATCGACCCTGAAAATTAGGATATCGGATCTTCGTAATTCATGCTTTGTTCTGTTATGGTATTATCTTATTAAACTTACCGAATTGGATAACGTAAGACCTTCAATTCTTTCCTCCACATCTGCCATATTGCTGATACCACTGTCTTTGCTAGTGGTAGCTCTCTCTAAACGTTCGAAGCCATAATTTTGGATTTCAGCGGTTGTGCGTCGTAAAGATCTATAGAAAGAAAAATTAAAAATTAGAATGTTTCGGAATTATAAAGTGTCCAGACTCAATATTGTAAATTTGACATAACGGAACAAATTTGTCTACATACTTGTATACTTCCTCCAAATTCTCGTCTCCTCCATCAATTTCAGTCCTCGAGTCTATTTTAATATCGTTTTTTGCTTTCGTTCGAGCTGGCGAGCTCTGCGCCCTAGGCGGTGGCGTACCGGGTGATGCCGGATTACTGGAAGTAGATGATTTCCTCAACTGGTTTTGTACCAGAGACCAGGCTGTTTCCTGAAGAAAAAAACTATGATTCAATACGATTCAATATGAGGAAACACTAACGAGTATGCCAACAGGTAGTTTATTCAACATACTTGATAATATTTCGGTAACTCAGAGAGTATTATAGTAACTTGAGGCGGATTAAGATTGTAAAGTGATATCACAGCGTTTTGCGCGTGCCTCCTCACATCATGGCTTTTGCCGTCATTCGACCAGTCGAGCAGCCGTGCAAGTGCTGTCGCTGCAGAACTGCCCAACGCGGACGGTTCTGCCGTTTCAGCGATCTGCGTGATAAAAGTCAATGCTGCTACTTTCACGCGAGAATTTGGTGTTTGTGTTGGATCTGTCAGATACCTCATCACAGCTGGTAGAAGCTGTTGGCCCGGGAAACAGTCTCTGTACAAATTATTATATATACATATATATATCGAAATTTGATAGTCACAATAAATTCAATAATACACAGTATTGTGTACATAAAATTCGTATGAATTCTCACCTCACAACATCAAGTGTTTTATGAATCTTTGTTTGTATAGATCCCAATAGATCGGTGCCTAATTTATTGAGAAGTCTTGCGCACAAAACATATAACCAGTCGCCAAGACCTTCGTTGTGTGTAATCACTAATTCGTTCAGCGTGTCCAAGAACAAACTAAACACCTTAGTGTGGGAATCCATGAACATTTTCGTAAAAATATCCGTCACTCTACGCAAATCTGTTGTTGTCAAAGTATTTCCGCTGCTCAAATAATGTTGTAAGCCCACTAAACCTTCTTTTCTGTCTCCCCAATGTTTGTGAGCACAGTTTTCAATAATCTCTTTGATGTCCTATAAAATCAGAAAAAAATTGCTACGTGTTGCTTTTCAAGTATTACTGGTAACATATATTCTGAAATATTCTTGATGTAAAGAATAGGCAAAAAAAAGAATGTTTATAATAACAATTTTTTTTCTTTTTTTAATACATACAATTGCTGCATTAATTGATTTAAAAATATCTAGTAAGTCATAATTTTACTTCAATGTGCAGAAATGAAAAGAAAGGAATTTAACAAACCTTCGGGATAGACTGATCCCATAGATCACGGTAAAGTCTCTGTTGAGAGCCACTCCATGAGAACGACTAATGGGTAGATGGACGATGGAGAGATATGGAGAACAGAACGGCGTGTCGCGTTAGTCCAAACCAAACAAATGTGTCGCCAACAAAAGTGAAAACCAAACATGCATTAGCTACATCATTATACAGTGCTAAAAGCTTTACGCATTATTCGTATTTTTTTTATTAAAACAAAATAACAATACAATAACAATAAAAACTTGATTCATATAAATGATACAAAATTGTGAAATAATTTCCACTTTATCTTAACAAAAAATGTTCTATTAAATTATAAAACAGAATTAGTCAATATTTGAAATCTGCGTATTAATTTGCATGCTATTAAAATCGAAATAAAACCCAAGTATTGTGTATAAGCGTAAACCAATTATAAAAAGCGAGTTTTATTATTATATAAAAATGTGTGTAAATTCGTAATATTAATGTAGCACATGAGATATGTGACATATGAGATAATATGTGAAAATGATAGTCAATTTCTTTTTCGTGAACGCGTGTGTGCTAGCTTACAAGGAAAAATTAATTTAATAATAAACACATAACTTCGATTCTGTAATGTGATATATGTCCACGTTTTGATCGAAATAACCAAAATTCAATATTGAGGCTCACGAGTGCAACTTTTTTGTTTCTCTTTTTTCTTTAATAAAACTTGCACTTACATCACTAGCTCGTTTAAAACCGTCTATGCTTCTTTCCGAGCATATACTGCTGTTTTCACTGTCGTCACTGTGATCCCCTTTGTTGCCTGGTATTCTGGTGTAATTATCGATACTATCGAAAGTCAAAGCATCTGCCAAAGCGGATTCCGCTTCGCGCGACTTCTGTAGCATCTTTTGCGCCATCACTGGTGGTCTAGTGCTATCCGTTGGAGACATATGCAGATTTCTTCCTCTATCAATTCAAATAATTCATATCATAACTATATAAATTTACAGCATTTGCGGTAATGAAATTGTTGTACTTACCTTAGTTTGTTCACAAAACTCCTATCCATTCCGAATCTCTGCGGACTGGGCTCGCGACTGTTGCTTGTGCTGCCAATGGTGTGTCCGGATAATCGCCTTGGTCTGCCTATCAATGAGTCGCCTTCGCGATTGTATGTGGCGTAACTTAATCTAGATGACGGGGAACCCGATCTACTGCTAGCTGTTATAGGAAAAAAGTTTTTGTTAAGAATTCATCATTATGTTTTTTTTTTCATATAGAAAAATACGTACGTTGAGATTGTGAAACTCCCGACACTCTTGTCCTCGTCCTTGCAATTCTTTCTGGGCTAGCAATTGTATTAGGATCTGGGGATTTACTGGGACGAGCTAAAGCAATGTAAAACAATGCAACATTCATTACATATGCATCGACAAAGAATTATTCAGTGCTAATTTTATCTCTTGACTTCATAGTGAATTTAATAAAGATGTTACTCACGAAGTGCTGCTGCTGCTTTCTGTCTGCTCATATTCGCGTACATCAACCTTGCTTTCGCTCTTTGAGCAGCTTGCAAATCAATCGCGCTGGTAGATCTAACTCCTGGTGTATTTCGGTCTGTAGAAATACAAGGCAGATTAATTCTGCGGTATTAGCTTTACGTAACTTCTATTTTACAACTTCTGTGCAAGATTAAAAGAAAGAAAATTAACATTAAGACAACAATTCCGTTTGTGCATCTTTCTTTGCAGTGTGATGTAACATGATGTTGCGAACAAAGTGCGATTTATTTCTGAAATAAATGACGATAGAACAATTACAGTGACTGTCTGTTGGTCTTTGTAGTATCGGGATACCAGATTGACGATAAGACCGAGGCAAGGACGGAGTACGTCTGAGCGGACCGTGCGGTTGACCCGTGGTCTGATGCAAATTTTCCGTACTACCTTCATATGTTTAATGTAAAGAAGTCGCAAAGCAGCATGAAAACAGAGTGACAAGTCCTTTATATTAGGATCGTAGCACGAGATGTAACATCGATTCATTTAATCGCAATGTAATCCGTTTTAATGGAGCGTTTTAAAGCGTTTTCGCGATAATAAACAAGCGGAAAGTCTTTACCTGTCGCGCTCATCACGGGTCTGGCTGTACGTGGACTAACGCTCGACGATCTCGCATTAGCCATGACATTTAAGCTGTTACTACTGCCACTATTACTGAGAGACATCAAGGAGCGTTTATACGACGCATCCAAGTTATTAAGTAGTATTTCAGCCTGTTCTGGAAAGTGATTTTTAAATGCCCAGTATGATCTATAAAAAGCGATAAAATAAATTATTAAATCAATCTCTTCGTAAACGAAGACAGACATCGTTGTCCAGCTGCAAAGGATTACTCACTTTCTGGCAAAGACTCGCGCTTCCGCGTCGGAATCCGCGATGCCCTTCTTGAGCGCATCCGGCAATATTGTTATGTGCTTCTGCAATATCTGCGTAGGCCAGGTCTGCAGGATTAAAGCCAGATATTCCCAGGACGCCCTGCGAATATCTTTGCTCTTGTTGCTCACGCACGATATAATAATAGGCACATATCGACTACAGTGGGTATTTTGAAGGATAAACCGAACTGCCACCGCACCGGCTGTCGCCACGACCTAGTTACCATGAAAATGGCAAGAGTAATTAAATTCTTACCTCTTATGGAGATTACGTAAAAACTAACAGACACGCGAATGCGTCGTAAAATTCTACGAGGTATGAACGTTCGTAGTGAAAATGTGTAATTAGACTCGATACAGCAATTTGGACAATAATAGGATCTAAATGTAGCAGATCCAGCATTCCGTGAAACTTACCTTGGCACTGTTCTGTATGAGGTTCATTAACGTGAGCAAAACCGCCTCGCCAAAACTGGCGAATTTGGTTTTCAGGCTCTGACTCAGAAAAGCGAGAGTTATACACGCTTCTCGAGCTACTTGGGATCTAAGGTCGGTGCAGGCCTGCTCAAACGGTCTCTGTACGCTCTTTAGGCACTCGTGGAAATTTTCGTAATTAGTGCCACCTGCGAGTACAATGGCTCTTAACTTTCTCATCTGAAAATGCAAGAAAACAACGGATAGGAAATCGTCAGGCCATAGGAAAAGATAATCTCGTATTTTCTCGCGACACATACGCTATCCATTCTCTGTTTCCAATCCTTTTTATCGTCACCCACAGTATCCCTGATAATCTTCATCTGTTCTTCAAGGTCCCTCGCCGAGAATAGATTGACGGTAGGCACATCCTCGAACGAAGTAATAAAGCATTCTTCGTCGACGGCTCCGGCTTGCGCTGGACAGGCAATGATGGCTTTCTTTATATTTGCTTCGATGCAGAAATACACATGTGCGCTAAAGAATTATTTCTAAGAACTATACTTCTCATGCTTTGCGCTTTTAGAAATCTATCCATGATTATGACACTAACTCTAAAAATTACACAGATTGACATAAAATGCTGTGAACAGTGCTTAAGCGGTTACGAATGCAATACAAATTAACAAAAATGATGATTATATGTGATAATAAATAAACACAGCGTGTAGTTACGTGTCAAGTTACAGATGAAAAGCGTATTGATCAAGAAACGATAAGGCGCGCAGGGCATTTATTATTCTAATTGAGAAAAAATTCATATAAATTTATTGACAATCTCCTTGCTAAAGAATTTATTCGCGTCTAGAATTCTGAATTGTATTGACAGCGCGATTATCTATGTAATAATTTCTCTTCCGGAAAATATATTCAGATTTTTTCCAAAATATTTTCTAGAATAGTAATTGCCGATAGTAGAATTTAGATATACCTGATGTCGATCTTACTGACAGAGCTCTTTTGACGGTCGTTGCCCTTGGGACCGTGTAGGATGAAGTACCAGGAGGAGCTGTTTCATGCAAGTGAACAGTTAGCGTATCCTCGTCATCGAAACGTCAACATACGTTGACCTTTTGCTGGCGAGTTTCTCTGACAATGTAGTGTTAACAAAATGCAAAAGTAAAGCCGCATTGCGATTAAAACTAAGCGTAAGGATTATGGCATATATTATATTTCCCACGTGCGCTTCGTTTGCAGACCGGTGCTTCTGTGACATCGAGTCAACACTGAGTCATGACATTTCGGGTGAAAGACACATATATTTTGGATGGAAGACGAAGAGACATATCTCAGATAAATAATATACAAGACAATTGTTGACATAAAAAGCTCCTTGATATGACATAAACTAGCACATATCATTGTTTTGATTACAAAAAATATCGATATTTAATATTGACGCTCTAGCCAAATATGATACGTTTAACAGTTTTATAAATTAAAAATAACTCGTTCCACGAATATTTAACATATATTGTTGTAATTTTTGCATCAACAACTACTAACGAAAACGATTTTAGAGAAACTTGCTTCACTCTACTCTTGCTATATATCATGCTATAAAAAATTAATAAATAAAAAATAAAAAAATATCAGAATATTGACGATAAAAGTCGCAATTGAGTAATTGATAATGAGATGCAAGATGATTCGGTAATATTTTAATATATACCTAAAGCAGAGGATGGTGTTTTAGCAGGTCCAAATTGACCTCTTTTCGGAGGCATGTTCAACCTTTTAACGGGAGCCGATTTAATCTGCAATAGATATTTTTTTCTCAAAATATTATTTCTATTTGTAAATGTACAACAAAACTGTCTATGCACTTTCAGATTCTACTTACCGCTCTATCGAGCTCATCGCTATCTTTGCCAACTGAAACAAAAGAGGAAGAAAATCGTCACAATCGCGACTCGCATATCTTTTCCGCGAAAATAGATTAAAAGATTTTATAAATTGTACAGATTTCTTAAAAGAAAAAACAAGTTTAAAAGCGAATTAATAATTTGGAAAAAATATTTTACTAAAATAATATTATAATTTATATTATATTTTACTAAAATATTACTATAATCTTTAATTTAGAAATAATTAATAATCGTCTTATTTTGTCGCAGAATGCAACATAGGCTTTTAACACACAGAAAAATTATTGATATCATCGCCATAAAATATCTGTATCGTCAATTAATATTACGACAGCTTTATGACAAAATCGTTCTTTCATGCGGCAGAATTAATTCATGTACCTAGATCTGGATACAGCCAAGGCGGTTTGTGGATGTCGCAGTGACATCCTCTCGCCCTTGCACCCGGATGCTTCACTATATTATCCCATTGCAGTATCCACCTGCTGCTCGCGTCCCATAATTTCTTATCGATACTAGGATACTTCTTTAATCCTCGACGCAAGCAACGGTGCCCGCTCGGTATCAACACATTGGCGTCGTTCATCGTGATCGATGTATACGATATTTTAGCGAACACAAGGTTAAATTCCTCCACATGTCGCGGGAGAATTATAACGACGTTGACATTTCGCCAGCGTCATCGTCATCTTAATAAACCAGTTACAAGCGAACTTCTTTTTTGCCTCTATCCTCAGTCGCACTATAATAATCTTTTTTTTTTCTCTTTCGGTAAACACACTGCAAACATCAGCCTTGGAATAATATCGTCGTGATTAAATTTCTGATTTAAAAAAGTTTATTCAAACATATAAAATACACTTAATAACTCGCAACTTTAAAATGTTTCTATTACTTCTGTCTAATTACGTCTTTTAGAGAGGACAAACATCCTTCTTCAATCTTCAATTAGAACAATAGGAGATAAACAATCAATCATAAATGGATTTCTTAGATGTCATAACGATATTTTTTCCAAGGATGCGATAAAGCGCCCGTTTATCGCGCAATTAACGGAGTTATCTGAACTGTCATGTAGAGCGATAGCAGCGCTCATTTTACAACTCTTTTGATTCGTCAAGAAACCCGCTAATGTCCGGAACTCAAGAAAGTGTAAAGCCTCGAAATACTGTGGGGAAACCGTGCGAGCGACGTGCGTGCAGAGAAAGTATAAGTCTTCAATCGTTTTTCTGTTCCCGCGAGCCGCGTCGAATTAATTTTCACATCCTAATTGGATTCCTACAAGTGTGCCTTATTAATTTAGCTCCGCGCGAGTTACTCATTAGATGGTCTAATCGTGCGTGGATTTAACGACGACTCATCGGATTTCGCTTTAAAGATCCGTGTAATATTCATAATAGAAGACAACGACCCGAGAATGCTCTACACTGCCGTCATAAATTTCTAATAGCATCATTTTTTTAGTAATTAATTAGCTAATTTTAACTAGCTGTAGTTAAAATAAGTGCTTGCAAGATTGCCGCTCTATCAATTATAAATCTGCATAAAATGTGTCTGCGCGAGTTCACTTGTTGCTTCCCGCTTTCTCTAATATTACAATCTCGCAATTTTTTGAGGAGAGAATCCAATCGATAAAGATCACGAAACTCGCGTCATCATGGCATCAAACGACATCGCTTAATAAACCATCTAGGGAAAAATGATTGGAATTATTGTGGCGCAAACTGGCAATTTGTGGCAAATGGCGATAGTAAACGGCAGTTAGATCACTCTCTATCTCTCTCTGTTGGATTTCAAAATTGCCGACGTAACAGTTCCTAATGTTTACTCTTGCCTTTCTCGCAAGCGTCGTATTATCTACCTCCCGAGCATTCTTTGCGGTCGTACGCATGACGCGCTCTCGCATTAAGAGGTTCTGTAATATTCAACTACGACGGAAAAGATTTCTTCCTCTCGGAGCGAGGCAGACACTCGGCACGGGGAATCTGTCGTGTCACTTGAATTTTATTCGTCTCTAATGAGCTTCAATCCTCATGTTGCTGCACTCGAAACTTGCAACGGCAAATTATTACGGCCTCTCGTGGCAGATTTTAACAAATAGTTAACGTCAGATTTTAATAAATAATCAACGTTGTAATCGAATTCCTCAAAATTTGTACGTTTGGTGAAATGTCTTATTTAGAAATTACGCGTCATTAAGAAATATCGCGGGAAATTAAAGACGATAACGATTCGGGCCGTGTGAAAGATGCCAGTTCGCCTCTCCACGAAACCAGTTCAATGTTCTCCGATAACTACAAACGCGAATTCGCATACCTGGCATTATCGCAACGATCGATAGTCCAATAACAGAACGAACTGTTATTACACGTCGCTAATAATAACACCGCCCGGAATGCAATAGGCACCGATTCCTCGGCCGTCGATCGACGATCGCGACCCATTTATTAATATCTTCGATACCGGCTTCGGTGTTCTCCGGTAACAATGAAATGCATTCACACGCGCCGCGTTACATGTAACAAGATCGGTTAATGAGGAAACCCATTTTCTCACGTTACAGATAGCATCGTTCTCGCGAGCTTTTTCCTCCTCGAGTTCCGCCGTTCATTCAGATCTCCGCGCCGCCGTTCAGAATATCCCGATGAATCGTCGGGCTGCTTCGAAGCCGCAGACGTTCCGACAATCCGGTCTCGCGCGAACAAACTTGACGGGAAGCGATTCTACGTTTTCAAAAAATAGAAGAAAAAAATCCAAATTATCGATTCTGACGTATCTCAAACGCCGAGCGAAATGAGACAAACTGAAACAATGCGATAACGCATCGAGCTTGCTCGCGAGTGAAACGCGCTCCAATTTTACACGGAGAAACGTTTTCGAAATAACAAACGGTTAAACAACATCACGCTACCAAAGAGATCCATGTTAGATTACAGGCAACTTTCAGCCTGGCTGCATATCCATTCGATTTATCTCGAGAACGTTCATCATCGAACATTTTTTTCGAGATGGAAGAGAAGAAACGAGCGTTTGACTTACATCGATCTGCTCCTCAAATCATTCGTGCAGAAACGGTCGTGTGGTTTTGAAAAAANAAAAAAGAATCATCGTGCTTCCCGGAATCGGTTGCGTCACGCGATCCGACCTCTATTACGCGCAAAGCCGATTACCGCACACGTGCGCGGGCATTTATCGCCGACTTGGATTAGCATCGCGTAGCGATAGCGGCGCGGATATATCGCGCATAAAAAGAGACACCGAGACGTGCATTAAATCACGTTACAAAAACCGAAGCGGACTCGCCGTCCGTTAAAACGATGCCGCCGACCGATCGACGCGCGCGGTTCCCATTGCTAATTACCGATCGAAGAACTTGATTAAGGTGCCGCTTTATTTATACCGAATAAATCGTGACGAGCAGTTTTGCGTCGATCTTGCCCTCCGGTTTTCGTTTCACGCCTCATTACAAGGCGATTTACCCGAAACGACATAGAGACGTCCCGGCACTTTGTGCAATTCCGTCGCGGCGCCGAAACCGCACTGTTCGAAACTGGTTCCGCATGTGCAATGACGGTTATACATTACGATTTTTTCCCTTCCTTTCAGAAATAAACGGGCAACATCGAAGGAGAATGCAGAATCCTGTTCCTCGCTTTGCGCAACGATTAACAGTGCTTAAAAGATTGTCGAATGTGCGAGTAACCGCGTTTTTACGCTCCACGTAAACGAATAATTGGAAAATGCCGATGGGAACGTTTGACTCTGATTTCAAAACGCGTTCCATTCATATACGTGGAGAATCGAGAACAAAGCCGTATTCTCTCTGGAAGAAGCGAGAGAATTCTCTGAAAAAAACGAGAAGCGACGCTCGTTGCATAACTGAGACTTCTTCTCTATGGCTACGTAATAAATGTGAGTTTTGCATTAACAATTCCCGTGCAGCGGAATGCTCGAGCGAATCTAGTTCATCGCACGGCCGAGAAAGTGCATTAATAATTCCGACTAGCAGCCTCGATCGTTTCGCACACTCGCCGACAAACAACTTTTGTCGATTCCCCACCCCGATACAACATGGTAATCTTTTTCAAAGTGGGCCCGAAACGTGACGCAAATAGGGACGACGCACGATGCCGCGAGCCTATTCGAGCGGACGAAAGTTCGACGATATTATCGAAGATTTCTCGGAAATACACAACCCTTCGAGGTGTGCGATAAAGTCGCGACGCTTGATTTCAATTTTCAGCGATGAAAGACGAGAGTTTCCGAATCAACGCTTTATTTCCAGGATTCCGATGATCCTCGGAAGACGGAAACTTGTTCACGATTTCGGTCCACATCGATCGCGAAGACGTTTCCCAGCGTCCGCTTCGAAAAACTTGGGATACAAAAGATATTGCGCGATTCCTTTCGAGATAACATGGCTCTCGCTCGCATCCCTGGTGATACTTCTTCATACACACACACTATCTCTCACCGTAGCCGCGGGCGCGAAACAATCGGACTCACGTAAACGAGTCCCATGCAGCTGCAACTACGACGCCGAGCGATCGTTGTTTGTTTCACAAAGCCCGACCGTGTACCGCGAGAGTTCCCTCGACGAACTGACGGCAATGACGGTTAAAACGTCGCACCGTCGCGTGATGATGGGTATCGATAGAGTCGTCACGACACAACACGGAGCGATAACGCACCACGCATGCACTTATCGTTAGAAGTTTCGCGCAAGGTAAACATCGCGGCCTCGCTTCGCGAAATGGTCGAGCAACAGTCGAGCAGCATTGCACAGTCACGGTCCTCAGACCGGGAGAATGAAGCGGCACACAATTACGGATGCAATTTTCGATTTCCACGTAGCGCTGGAACACGCGTTCTCCTCGTCGCGTTTTTCATCGCGTTTCACGGGAAAAGATAGACATCGTCATCGCGTGTCCTTTCGGTATCGAAATGACCGATCTCACGAAAACTTCTCGTTCCTCGCGCACGTGTGTCACCGGGGAAAAAGCGCGAAAGGAAGCGACACGACTCGATACATCTCGCGAGGCGAGGCTGCCTACGACACGACGGCGTGCACGTCTCTCACGTTGCTAAACGCCGACTCGTTTACTCTCAACCGGGCACCCGAGAGTAAGCGCTTATGCGCGAGTAAAGCTGCCGAGTCGAAGGAGGGGGGTCCCACACGGACCTTCCCCTATCGTTGATGCCCCGCTGGAAGGGGCCAAAAACCGTAGGGATGAACGAGGAGACGTGGGGCACGGTCACCGCCACCGATTCTGGAAAATCAATGCCGGCGATGCTATTGTGTGTGTCATCGGGGACAATGGTACAATCACGAAAATGCAATTTTCGCGAGGTCGAGTGGTGCGTGTTCTTTGATCGTACGCTCGTGATGTACATCGTATGTGTGGAATTGTGAAAATTACACAGGGATTGTATTCCAAGTTTCGTTTGTATAAGTATCACGATTGAGTTTGTACATTTTATTTCACAATAAGGTTTAATTCGACCGTTATACGAATAAATCAATTGAACAATAAATTATCAGTTCGTAAACAATTTATGAAATAATTTATTTAAAACTTTACAATTATGTAATATTATCAAATAGATCCAACTTTGACCGTACTGGTAATTTATTCAATGATATTTTATTTCATGTTATGATAATTAAGTTTCGCATTTTGTATATTCTATTAGAAAGCTTCTTCGATAGAATGTATATTATATAATTACACTATTATTATATATAAATTTTTTTTTCTGAAAGCCTTGTGTACTTAAATACGTCGATATATATGATAGAAAAGACTAGCGTTAATCAAGGTCGTCTCTGTCGCATTAAAATAATAATTAAGACTCTCGATCGTCATTGCTTTATTCTTCGCGGCATGAAACTTTGATTACATCCCGAATGTTAATACGACGGTTATTTTCTTCGTCGCGTTTCGCGCGGCGCAATCGTTCACAAAAGGAACCCGAGCTCAATTGGTAAAAAGATGAAAGCCGAATTGTCCTGTCAATAATTACGAGCTAATTGGCGCGCGGGATAATTAACGCCGATCTCGCAAGAGTAAGAAAGTCGAAGATGTCGCAACCGCTCAAGAGATGCACACGCTCGACCGTCAAGCTTTCTGCCTTTGCCGCTTTGCATTCACGTGCGAAGGTGCGAACTACATCTGCACGGCTTTCGTCTGTGCTTTCCATCAGAGATTAACGTCCAAAGATGAGATCGGCCGAGTTTCACCGTCGGGAACATAAAAGATACCGAACGAGATCGGGCACTTACTAATCGATTTACTCCGTCATCCCGAAGAGTCGAAAATGTCATTTACCGATTCCCATATATGACCAGGGCCGGTTATTATTTATAATTAAAAGTGTATTAAAGAATCGTTGATTTTTATGAGTTATGCTGAATTTATCATTCAGCATAGCTCATAAAAATCAACGATTCTTTAATATACTTTTAATTATAGATAGTAACCTAACTAGGATTACATTAAATTAAAAATGTGAAAATAATAGGGATAAAACAGTAAACAGCAAAATAAATATATAAAAATACATGTATCATATGTGAGTGTGTGCAACACTGAGAGAACTCATATCTATACGCATTTCTTTGTAACAAATGTTCAATTTTCGAAATCGCAATGTTATTTTTTCATTTCCCATTTAAGACTTCAGCCGACCCTGCATATGAAAAAACATCGACCGCGTCGACCGGCCGATTTCGAAAGGATCGACAAATTGATCGCGATGGAAACAGGTGGGTGATTGATGCGGTCCGATTCAATTTGCGCGAGTTTTAAGTCCGTCGGTTCGGCCGCGGCAGAAGCGATCGAAAGTGAGAGACGGAGGAGGGAGGAAAGATTAATGTGAATCGCGAAATAAGGTTCGGTTATGTCGCCTGTATTAAACAAGAAAGGACCGAGGGACGCGCGCCATGTCGAAACATCGCCCTCGTAAATCTGTCTTGAGTTCGCTCGCGTGTTTGGGATCAAAACCATGTGTGCGGGATGTTTCGTAAGATTCGCGCGAAACTTCGACGGTGAACCCTTTGACGAATTTACTTCGCTCCTTTCGCGACAATTCCGGCGAAATTGCGGAAATGTCTAAAGACATTGGAAGTCGTCATTTCAGTTAATCGAATCGCAGAACTCGCAATCCGAAGTTAATTTCAAGCGGGCTTTGCTCCGTCGCGAATTCCAGGAGCTCGACAAGATCGATGCGAGTCGATCGACGCGTTTCCGCGGGAAGCGAGTAATAAATTATTGCGAAGTATCGCGCAACCCTTAATTAACACGCGACGCGATGCATTAAGGCATAATTAAACGCGAGATACAACTTGCAACGGCCGGATCAAGCTGATCGATACGCGATTACAATGCTCGAATATAACGACCGGCAAAATTATGTCCTTGCGCGTATTCCCTGATATAATTCATATCTGCCTGCAGATCTCGAAAGTATATCGTGTAATAACTCGATCATTATTTCGCATTAAACTTGAAAAATAAATCTGTCGAGTTTAAATTACACTTAAATTAAACTCTCAATACTCTTCGACAAAAATTGTTCAACAAAATATCTTGTAAAATTCTTTAATATTTCAGAAAGAGTCTGTTGGACCCCGTTTGTGCGGCTTTAGGGTCAAGCGACGCTGAATAGTCCAATCATTTGGCGTGATATAAAATACCGGAAGAGCGTATAAACGGCCTCGATCCATCGTAGCTGTGCCACGATTTCCACGATGTAA
The DNA here is from genome assembly GCA_037157785.1 of Cephalotes varians. Taxonomy (NCBI): domain Eukaryota; kingdom Metazoa; phylum Arthropoda; class Insecta; order Hymenoptera; family Formicidae; genus Cephalotes; species Cephalotes varians. The sequence continues at coordinate 1,570,317 of JANQDE010000015.1, forward strand.
CACTACGTGTCACGAAATATTTCGCGATTTTTTCTAGATGCCGTCGGGTGGACCGAAAAAACTGGGCCAACGTGTGCAACAGTTTTCCCCTCGCGACCGCAAGTATCATCCTCCTCCTTCCTCTCTCTGTCACGCAATTATGTCTGCATTCGTATGCACGATGGAAGCGGTATCGGTAATTACACGGTATAATTAAGGTATATGCGGACGTGCGGCGGCGTTGGCCGAAGAAATTGTGTCTTCTGTTCTTTTGCGATGCCCGCCTCCTTAGAAATTCAGCACGAACGTGCGTTACGGAACGGAGTGTTACGGAAGAACGGGAAAAGAGTCAGAAAATATACGGCGAACGTTTCCCGACCGCCAGGGAATCGCGCCGAGTGTCCTTGGTGAAAGCGAGTTAGTAATTTAATTCGTTGCTAATTAGCGTTGTACGAGTTTGCGACGTTCGAGACGTGAGAGAGAGAGAGATGAGGCTTGCGATAGAACGTCAGTCGGGAACAAACAATCTCGTTTTTTAGGAAATGGGATAAAATCGTGTCACTCTTTGCAAAAAGTCGACGTTTCCTGTCACAAGACCCATTTAAATAGTTCTAAAACATCTCTTCACAACTTCAAAGAGGCTCCGAATGAAAAGATGTGGATTTAGAAAAAAATGGCAAACAATCGAAGTTGTGGGATCCGAGTACAAAGTGGCACGTCGTGCTCGAAGGCCAATTTATGATGAGCAATCAAACGTCGCGGTCACTTGCGGGACAGGGATCATTACGGACATCATTATCGGCGAAAATAAGACGGCGCTTGAATTCCGCGTTTTTTTTTTGCGTTTCGCGTCGCAAAAAGAATGAGACGTATAATTGGCCGCTAAACTATAGGTACTCCCCGAGCGACCTTCGCCGAGCGAAGAAATAATGATGCGACAGCCTCGAAAATACGCAGAAAATTGACAGCGTTGATCGTGCGTCAGAGATGTTTGCGATTTGAAAAATTACCGCGAGCTGATAAACAAAGACGGATTTGGTCGAGAGTTTCTCGGTAGGCCTTCATCGAGAGAGATTTCCGCTTTGCTTCAGTTTTTCAATTTTTAATCTCATAAAAAATTCTTAAAAAGATCATCAAGTTAAGATCATATCGTTGAGCGATGTAATCAACGAGTCAATTTATCCGTTCGCGAGTTAAATTCGATGCAAATTTTTATATCGCGTGAATACGAGTGCTAAATATAATCATTAAACGAAAAGTACAGTTCGGAATCTAGAGCGAGATAATTTATACACGACTTGTTTTAAAGATGCTCATGAACAAGACTGTGAATTAACAGATGCTTTTATTGCGATAAGGCAAGAGTTACCTCGGGCAAAACAGGGTGCACGGGTTCCGGGAGGAAGAATAAAAGAAAAGCCGCGAGCGACGATCGATTGGAGATTTTCTGGGTGGCGTCACGCGTCGTGAGATCATCGCCGTTGGAAAATGTGAGCGTCGATTCCCGGCGTGCGAGACACTGCCGTTAGAAAGACAACGCTAAGAAGAATCGCCCACACGGCCTCTGCACCGAAGGCAAGCGATAATACCTCGTCGTTACATAATAGCGCATATACATTGCGCATAAACATAAATCGCGTATAAACACGCTTATCACAGCGCGACGCCGTGTGTCACGGGTTAGGCAAACAATTACTGTGCCATTGTAGAGCAATTTGTCCCTTTTTATTCGAAAGAGAAGACCGTGATGCAGAGATTCTCAGAGTACTCCGATTCCGACCTCGCTCGCTTGTTCGACGAATCTCCCATCGTATTTTCGACTTTCGTTTTACAATGCAAATCGTAGAATAAAACATAAGCCATAAATTGATGTCATAACGCTTATAATCATTGACGCTAATTGTAGCTAGAAATTTACACAGAATTAATCCCTTCTTCAGTCGATTTTTCTGTGAGATTCGGACGAACCGTTTGGTTGCCCGGCTACGCAAAAGGTAACGGTCAAAGAACGCGCGATGAAAGGGCAGCGGCTGAACACTAGCGCTGCTTTACGGAGATAAATCTGCGTGTTACCCTACCTTTCACTCGCGCACGTGTACATTGCATCTCGCTGCCCTCGGGGTAAGGTCGCATAATAAGGCGCGAGATTGAGAGCGGGCGCGGGTGGCGATGCAAAATCTGCGACGCGTAACGGGGTGGTTTCTATCGCGTGCCAAGTACGGGAACGCTGGCGCGAATTATTCTATTGACACGTCGTAATTAAAGTTATCGCGAGGTCTAAGATACGGTAATTTAAATGTAAGACTTAATTTAAATTTAGATCTCTAATGCCCGTTTCTACCAACGCAGATTAACTTTAATCTCGGTTCAACTTACTCTTCATCTTTTTCTAGTTCTAAGAATTAGGAAAAAATGAAGAATAAGTTGAACCGAGGTTAAAGTTAATCTGCGTTGATGGAAACAAGCGTAAATCTTTGAGATATTGCTTCATTTGAAGATCAATCCTTGCAATTTGTATCCGAGAATCGTAAACACGTGTATCAGGATTTAAATATACAAACTAGAAAATTATTTCACAAAATATATTTCTTTTGCGATGGCCACATATTTTTTCATCGTCACACGACTTTCATTGATTTAATTTATATCTTTTTTATTTCCAGTTACGAGAGGTGACTCGAGGGAACGTTGACGCGTTTCGGAGAGATCGTGTGGTGTAACCGCGTCTTGATGCGAACTTCTAACACAATCGCGCTGCACGGGGTCACGAGGAAAGAGAGAGCGAAAACGAGACTTATGCAAATTTTTGTTCGCTCGTCGGGTGAGCGCAACCTTTCCGCGTCGCATAACTTGGAGGATACCGTCGTGACAATTTTAATCGGCGTGTTCGTCATAGAAATTCTATGGTGCGCTATGAAAAAAAAAAAATACTTTGCCTCGCGTTTCTCATTTATATTCGATGAACGGTTGTCAAAACACGGCGGGTGATTACGAGCGTGATTACGTCACGATTGTGAAGTATGCGTAAATTATAAAAAAGTAGAAAATTGAATGTACGCAAAGCGTTAAGCAAACGTCGTTCGCGTTTATGCATGAATGAATAAGATAGACACCGATGTATAGCATAGCCGATCAAAGATTAATTTATCAGAATTATTTTAATCACGAGGGTCAATTAAATTTTCTTCATGCGGCATAAATTCGATTAAATTACATTTTCAATTTAACATGTGAGGCACGTTAGATGATATTCTGAGATGGTAATGCTAAGATTCTGTAACACTGCTGTAGAGCGCAATTTGTGCAGGAGGCTGAAATATTCATAGATGCGTAATCAGTGTGTAGAACGTGCCGCGAGTCGCTCTAATAACGCTCGAGATTGATCCCTCGGACTTTGCCACGACCGGAAGTTCGAATGTCCATGAAGGGGATGGACGACGCTTCGCGGAAGATCGTCATTAGCGCTTCACGGCTATTTTGAGTTCTATTAATATCTCTGAAATCAAGCGAAGCGCCATGGCCTCTCCTCACCAAGCCCAGGTATGATCTAATCGTGATCGTACATGCGTAGAGTGTAGCGAAGGAAACAGACCCGCGCGCATCTTCGATTATAGATCTGAGTGAGACAGAAAAAAAGAGAGGCGAGAGTCGAAAAAAATTTCCTGGAATCTACTTAAAATTCATTGGATAATTCACGAAAGTGTAGAATTCATAAACACGTCACATCAATATGTGTGCCATCGATTCTAATTCTAAATACTTTCACTACCATGACAAATAGTCTCGCATTAATTGTCAGTAATCATTTAGTAAATTTTTCTACCGAAATTTATGTCGCGACAGCGAAATGTTTAATTATTTTGAGTCGTAAGAATAATTTATATTAAACGATAAATAACATTGAACGATGAGAACTGCCTGGCCTTTCGCGGAACTACCGCGAGTAGCGCGATAATTAATGACGGCAACTAATAATTGTACGGTGCTCGAACGAGAAATGTCGCGGAGCTCCGATAAAGCTTGTCATAGAAAAAAATTAAGATATAGGCGCGAAGATGATATTTGCGGAGTGTTGCAATCGTGTACATGAGGAAGTCCCTCCATTGCAGCCGCAACATTTTGTATTGCGATCGATTGCGCAAACGGAATGTCACGGCGATGGCAATTCTCGTCGGACAAACTTTTGCTCTCGCCGTCGGTCCCGACGGCGAATTATTTCCTATCAATGTCCGCGAGAAGCGAAGGTGCCAAGTGTGCGATTGCCAGTGCGACACGTAATATTCGCGACCGAAATTCGAACGCCCGGCGAGCCGAGCAGTCATTGCGTTACAAGGCCGTACGTTTCGAAGCGGGACAGCCTCAGCTTCGGTATGGATTACAGGTATGGTGCGGCGTTTGAAACAATATACCGATACGATATATCGCACGCGGTTCTATCGCTCTGCAATATTATGTAATCTCTCCGGCAGTGGGCAGATAACACGAATCAGCGACCTCGTTGTATCGCCTGTTCAAGGAAACGAAACTTTACGAAACGATGAGCGACTTCCCTTTCTCGCGCGTGAACTCTGAACGCTATTTCTGTCATTAACGTTGTTTGTTCCCTTCGCCGGAAGTATGGAGGTAAAATTCCGATCGAACTGAGATATCAACGTGTCATTAAATCGAAGTCGTCGAGGTACATGGTACCGTGGAAGCGATGCGTATTCCCGTCACATCGAGAAACACGCGGTCTTTGGTAAATATTCATGATGTATACGTGTAACGTTAAGTTGCGAGGAGGACGAGACGAGGCGAGCAGACAGGTGGAGGATTCTTCCTGCATGCGAAGGCAGAATCGCCGCGTGATAAACTCTACAGCTGCACGATGGCAGCACGATACAAGCGCACGTTGAATAACGATATACGCTGCGTGGCATGCTCGCGCCTTACTTTCCGTCATCCTCGTCGTCGAGCTTAAATTAAGCGGTATCCCGCGGCGTCAGGGAATTCAATCAGTCTACTCACCATCGGACGACATTGCCAAGGGTAAAAGATCACCGGCGGCCTTCAGTTGATCGAACTTCTCTATTAGCAGGAGCATTCTGTAAGTAGAATGAGCGACGAGTTTATATAACGTTGCGATCGAAAGATTCTATGGTTTCGTTAACGCATCACGCCGATCAGTTGATATTTAGCAAGAAAAGTTTCTTGAACGACTGAATCACGATTAGGAGATATTGCCGTGAAATTCTAGACAGACCGAAAGACATCGCTTTCTCTGGCCATTTCACTTACTTGGCTTGCGGCACATTGTGCTTTCTTTGCAAATCGACGCGTAATCTCTCGCCTACATGTCGATAGATGTCCGCCAGCGTGTTCAGAGCAGTTTCCCGAACCTTTTCCGACGGATCAGACAGCAGCTTTACGATGCTCGGGATCACTCCCGACAGTGCCATCTCGTCTGCTCCATGTCTGGAAAAATTTGAATGTTCCATTAAAAAAAAATCCATCGTTTTTTCGTAAACGTAATTCATTTCAAACAAACGCATTGCCACTCACTCGTTCAACGTTGTCGTCAACAGGATCAGAGCCTCCTCTCGTAATTTTGCATTCTTATGATTAAAGGCTGGACGAAGTCTATCCAGAAGATTCTGTGGCGACATGCATCCCTTCTCCATAATTTTCAGGAGCACCAGTTGCGCCTTCTCCCTGGTAGCATCTTTACTGTCACCTGTAATAAATGCGAATTTAATCGATTCGCGCGCACGTGAAAATTTCGACGCAACGACGCAGCGTTCGCGAATATCGCGTTGGATCGCGCGCGCGCGGGACGCTTATTCTCGTCGACTTCGCGGGACAGCTGAAAGCGATCGGCGGACCGGTTCTCGACAAATATGGTGTACACATCTGTCATAGGCTTCAACCTCATTAGAGGCGTTTAAAACGTCACTCTGGCTCGTTCTATTTGAAACTCATTTAGTGATTAACGATGATTCATCCAATATGCGGCAAAATGTTCGCGAAACTTCATCACCTTCGAGAGATACAGGGATGGTATAGCTTTCTAATTAATGCTCGATGTTAACATCATCTTCGACTATATTTATATCGCGAAAACGAGATATTTATAAGCCGGAATATACACGGTGCCAATTATCGGCCATTGTGGGCGATGGAATTAACGATCGTCGTAAATAATAATAGAAATTTTTGATATCGCGTACCGTGTATCGGCCGATTCCTTCCCGACGATTTACGAGACAAACGGGTAGAACAAATATACCCGTACTTACCTAGCCTGTCTATTGTCGGCTGGATGATGGTGGAGATGTAAGGCTTGAAGTCGTGACCCATCCGATCTGCGAGATACGTAAGGATCTCTAAACCGTTCTGGACAACCTGCAAAAGAAGAACACGTACGTCGTTTGAATTTATGGCATATCGGCTGATTATAGTGACAATGATTGTCCTTCTTCGAGATCGCATCGTCACTTTCGCGCATACCGGCCGGTACATCAAGGCGATCGAGGTCTACCGATTAATTTAGCGAGCACAGAAAGTGTTTATACGGGACTCCATTACGGTATATTAATTAACACTTCCAACTACGGCGAAAAAACCGGGCTAATAATAGAAGCGCATTGACGCAATCGACTTACGCATTCTTCGCGTTTCAAAAACGCGATTATGTTTCATGACAAAAAGTCACTCTTTTCTAAATATATTTTATTTTTATTATGTTGTTTTATCATGCCTTATTTTTGTATTATTATACTCAGCAATCGAATGGCCACAGAAAATTTTTTTTTCTAGTGTTGGAAACCTTCATACGAGTACATCAGAGAAAGGAAGATTTTATCGAGGGTCGGCTATTCTTTCGAATGAAACATCCAGTAATTCATCTAATGAGAACAAATTTCTTTTCAGATTACATCTGTGATGTAGACTGGAGAAATGGGTATAAAAACAGAGAAAAGTAATTCTAAGGCTCTACAATAGAGTTCTACAATAGAATTGTAAGCCGTAAGAAATTGACCAATCATAATTGATTCTTCTCGCATTCGACTATGATTGACCAATTTCTTACGGTTTACGGCTCTATTGTAGAACCGATCTAAAGCCAATTCCACAATAGTGCGATAGTCGAATGTGAGGAGAATAATCGATTGATCAATTTCTTACAATTTCTTACAACCACTTACGACTACGTTTGCACTATTGTAGACCTTAAGAGATCGTAATATCTCGCGCAATGTTGACATCTCCAACTCGCGTGATGCAACATATCGATCCAGAGGGAGACGAACCCCATCCTCTTGAGAATCGCTGCGCTGTGTTTCCTCTCATGTGTTATTATACGAGTCTCGCCAGACGCAAGTGCACTCGTGATTACCTCAGTAACATGACACGCATAGAGGTAGAATGCCGTTTCTGTTAATCAAGGGAATGCACAATAAACCAACTAACAAATTTTTTGTCGAACGCTCGCAGGTTAGTGCCTGCTAAACGCGCACGAAAGGCGACAGTAATTACAGTGGAAGCTATAATTAACACAAACCATTGAGTAACGCCAACGATAATACTATCTTTAACGTGTCGATTTTAATATCCTATACAATATTTACATCTCGCACCTAAAGAGTATATCGAGGCAAACGTTGGTAAATTTAACTCTTCATTGAGCAGCTTCTGTACTACCGTCACGAAACTGCAAAAGTGTTTCGATGCAGTGCGGCCGTTTAAATACATTTAACGAAGTGCTATACATAGGCGTATAAACCTATTTTCGAATCGCGGGGTAAACGTTCTCTCAGAGCTATCGTCTGGATGTGACATCATTGCTCAGCACCGAGGGTTTTTGCTCTTCTCTTTAGTTTTGCTCTTCTGCGCCATTATCTTCAATCTCTCGATAACGCTACGTGCACCTCTGATCCATTCGTATTTACGTATTACGAAGTGACTTCCATATTATATTTCTATGCTACATTAAATCCGCAGAACGTAAACATCTCGATAAAATCTATTCGGTACACGCCTTTCAATCTATATCAATTACAATGATTGTCTATCGAATAAAATAATGACGTACAATAACGCATCATATATAGCGTATACAAAAATTTGCATCTAAAAATATTGTGTCGAAGAAGTTCATTGTATATAAAATTAATTAATAAAAGTCAGAAAGCATTTTCCAAATTAATCATTTTTGTATCTTTCTAAATAAAAATTTTCGGCGAGCTGTTATGATAGATATCTGATATGATAGATTCTTCGTACGAGAATGTACGATGAAAACCATTAGTGGCTCTTTGCAGCGAAAGGATTAAACAGAAACGATACGCGAGAAGTCGTACGCGGCACGTGTGGGCGAGAGATCCTTACTTGTCGAACTTGGGTGCACGATCCGTTAAAACTGTTGTTGACGCTACGTGGGAGGCCGCACACGTTTCTCCCTCTGCACGCACGCAGAAACGCACAGCGTGCAGATTCGAGGCGCCACGTGGTCGGACGAAAACGAGCCCCTCTCCCCCTCCCTACGCCCTGTGAGAAAAACGCGCCCGTCGAAAATACGGAACGCGTATTTTCGGGTACGGCGAGATATATCGGATATCAAATACGTCGCTGAACTTCTTGGCAGTTTAACAGAAAAGCCACAGGAAGCGAGAGATCTGCCGGCGATTAGCCGAAAGCGAATGCAAATGTGGGAAAGAATCAATTTTCGTCGGGTTATTATTTTTTCAAGTAATATAAGGCACAACAACATGGAACGGATTTAATTATTTTGAGACAACGACTTGGATTACTGCGGTTAAGACTTTTCATTTTCTTAGAATCGCACGAGGCTCTTCGTCACGAGGCTCTTCGTAGCTCCGTGTCGCGACGCGAAAGGCGAGAAAGGGTGAAATGCAAAATTTCACCGCGCCGAGAGTCGGTCGTCGCGCGATTTGCAACGGACTATATTTAGCAGACCATATTCCTCGGTTATCTCTCCACCGTCGTGAGACAAACGTGCCTCAATGCGCGAGATAAACTGCAATTCGATAATGTCAGCGTTCTCGTTTTATTGCAGCAATTCCGAGGCAAAGCGACCGACACTATATTAGTTCAGTAATTCCGACGTTACGGAAGATATCCCGGAGTATACATAAAATTCACGGAATTCTAAGGTAATGATCCGCTCCAAATTCACGCAAACTAATTACATTCGTATAAAAATGACTGAGATAAGCGGAAAACTGTCTCGTAGTCGTGCAGCTCGGCTCTTGAACAATAAGGTTGGTTGAGAGCCGCTTAAGACGGATTCGACGATGACATGTGTCTCCGCGCTTTTCCGCTCCTCCGATCGCGAATATTAGATGCACAAGTAATGTACCTTTTTCTGTTCTGTTTTCAAGTCGCCGCGAACGTTGCAGAAGTAATCTGCGCACGCAAATAACGTAACATTATGTAAGAGACGTAAAACGTTCGCGCGTATCGCACGGTACGTGTGTAAAAAAAACATCGAGGTGAGGGTGATGTCATACTTTAAATCCTGAAAAGGAAACATCTCCGCGGCGGGGCAAAAAAAAAAGCGAGTAGAACGCGACGACTGTAGACGCTGCGGGCGGTCCGATTCGATTCGCGTTTTGTCCGGTGTCCTTGACATCGATACACGGTGCACTCGTGCCTTGCAGAAATGATGCGGCTATCGTTCCGTAAGGAGAGACATTGTTAAGTCTAATTATCCGCGACGATTCACAGCCGGACGGCCATGGTTCGGCAACAAAGAGTACCATGCGCTTTAAGATTCTATTTATCTACACTTTGTGCCTTTGCGCAAAGTGTTACGACGTAAAAGCAACGCATTTCATTCGTGTCGCTCGCTCGTCTGTTAAAATAAATCGCGAATAAGATTCTTTTTAAAATATTTATATCAAGGATATTTATATTTGTACAAGGAAAAATAATATATTCAGCATTTCATAAGTTGACAAACAGTATTTTGTAATCTCGCATTCGTATCGTCAGAAAGTTCAAAACAACATGAAAAATATCTCGCTGACATAAAATAAATAAAACACGAATCAATGAAAACGAAGAATCGTTCTAAAGATTTTGGTGTCAGAAAATATCATGAAACTAAAAAGAGAAAGTTTATACAACAAGCTACCAATTCTTCCATTTTGCTTCAAGAAATCAGAAAGGAGTTTCTCGGTCTAACAGCAATCGGGAATAATTGTAAAGAAAACATGCTTTGTTTCATTTCGTCGGCAGTCTGCCAAAATCGCGAATCGGAATAAGAAACGTTTCGCCGAAGATTAAGGACAGCGATTCGCTTGGCGATCGAGATATATTCATTAAGAATTAAGAAATGACTGAGAAAGCGAAGCTTTTTTCAGCGATGCATAACTTTATTCTTGCGATCGAACACAATGGATCGTCGTGGGCAGCGGACAGCTGGAAAGGCCCGAATTTAACGTCACGAGTCCTCGTTTTTGTTCCCGGCCCGAAGGTGAAAACGACGTGTGCCACTTGCGGATTTAACGTCGCGCGACGGCAACAAGTGGCGTCGAACGATAATCACGTTCGATTCTTGCTCGAAATTTTGCGTTGGAATTAAGCGCGACACGCGCTTCCGCTGTCTATACTTCATTCGGTTTACTGACGTCCGACTCGCCGGCGCATTATGCGAACTGAACGATGCATTGTGAGGAGTGAATGACGGTCGCTCTCTCGAATCGAGTGGAAGGAAGTGCATGAGAGTTTCGCAATTAAATCGCAAGAGCACGTTCTTAAATATACAGGACACCGAGTCAACATTCGATATCGGAGATGCAATTTTTGTCTGAATGCAATTTTAATTAGCGAGAGAAACTTGAGAAAAGGAAAAGATTGCTTTCTGGGAAGGAAGCAACTTGCGATTCTGAGAAGGAAGCAACTTGCGATTCTGAGCGAATGTAAAGTTAACGAAACCTTATTTTCAATCATAGATCGTTAAGGAAATTATTATGAAAATGCAGAAAAGAATTATAAAGACACGGAGGAAACGGAAAGGTGACTCGAACGACAATAAAAAGCCGCGCTAAAAATAGCAATGAACGCTCGATTGTATATACGAACGCACACGAGTGCGATTTCGTCTGTGCGTATGTGCGTACGTGTGAAATCAGAACATGCGAGTTTATGCATAATGCAGTAGTTTCCAAATTTTGACTGAAACTGGTTTCGCTTATTTATTTATTGCGTTGCAAAAACGATTTTTATATAGATTCTCGCCAATGAGAATGAAGAGTGACGTAAGACGATCTATCGATGAGTTTCGTTTGACGATGGATTTTTTAAAAGTCCGCGCATGTATCAGTTACAAACACGGAGATCGCGAAGTAATTCGATAAGCAAGTGAAATATGAGCGAAATTTCTGAGTAAAACCGTACAGTACATCGAAAGAAAGAGAAAGTGATTATTAGAAAGGGAGAAGCATATAATTATTAATTTTATTATTAACTAAAAAGAAATATTAAAGGATATGTCAGTTTGTATTTTACAAAGTATCAATTTGTTGTAAATTATCGTAAAGAGTTTTATTATAAAACTGTAACATGATGAATCATTTATCAGATCAAACGAGAATCATCTCTTACTCCCACTCGTCTTCAAGTAGAAGTTTTGCCACATGATTCGGCTTTCAGCTAATGATAAAACAAATTCGTAAACAATCTATTGTCCGAAGTTATATCTCGTCGAAGATTTATCAAGATTTCGTGAACAAGGAAATTCGATCGAGCCTCATAATCTTGGAGCTTCTTAATTGGTCGTATAAATTTAAATTTTATTTCGAACACGTATTTAAGGCAAGACGTATGAAAGTGACAAAAATTTTGACATAACCGGGAAGGATTATGCGCGGAACGTAAGTTTAAATTCACTTGTCACTAATCGTACCTGACGGTTCAAATCCCGCGATAAAGTTTCGAACCGCTCTCGATACTCCATTAAACTGTCACTCGGCCTGCTGCGCATTTCTCTCGAAGGGGTCAAAAACTCGCAACGGCCGTACACTCGGCCATTACCGGAGAGCATTTAGCGACTTGACGGCTCCGACTAAACGACATCCCTGCGTCACTCTTTGCGACAAGCTTAGCAAAAGGCTCGTTACGTACATGGCGTGAAAGTTTTTTCCCTTATTCGCGAATGAATCGAGCTCCGTGATTTTTCGATTAGCGAAGGATGTAGAGTGAATTAAATAAATTTTGAAGCCATGTGTTCAGTGAAATTAATTCAAAGCTTTTACGTAGGGTTTAATTTTTTTATCTTGGAAATTGAGACAAATTTAGCAAACCTGTTATGTAAATTAATCAGAAATTTAACAAACAGGCTCTTAATTCGATTATGTCTACTATCATGATTGTTGTCCTCGAAAGTTCGACAAATAAAATAAGTAAATGAACGATAGCACATTTAATTCGGCAAGAGTACCGAGAACGTAGGAGTACAACTCAATCGGCAACAATAACACGTCATAAACTTGATTACTCTCGATCGCTCGACGCAGATTGAGCAATTTAAAGGTCGTACCGGCGAATCGTGTATCCCAACGTGTCCTTTGCCAAAAGAGGATCTCGAAATATCTCCTCGGTACGTCACGTTTTCTTGATGCAACGTTCTTTCTTAAAGATAAAAAAAAAATTTCAATACGAACACGCGAAGAGAGAAAGTCTAACGATAACATCGCGGTTATTATCTTCGTGACAAAAATAAATTGAATTTGAAAGCGCGGTCTCTCTGACCGTATCTAAATTTATAACAGGACGAGGTCATCCCGATTATCCGAGTATTAAAGGTTGCAATATCGCGCATGAATACCGGACGATTGAGAACCCCTGCACGCACACAAAGTAACAAGTTTGTCACTCGACACACCCCGCGATCGTACGAAATTAGGATCGAATGAGATCTAATGTAATTTAACAGTTATAAGGTATATATGAGGGAGGGGAAGATAAACGTCCATAAAAAGATATGACGAACAAACATAGAAGTTCAGTTCGCGAGCAACGCATCTATCACCGTCTGTACATCACGAAATGATATTTTCACGTTTATATCCCTTATTTGTTCCTCCAATTTATCGAACGTGCCAATGTCTATTTCACTTTCTCTTCGGTCCTTGTATAGATATTATTACGCACTGGTCACATTTTATTCTTGTGTTCAATAGTGCATTGTACGTCGGATAAATGCGGTCGAAATCGACATATCCATTCGCAGGAAAGATTAAAGGCTTTTACTGTCCCGATATATAAACATCCCTCTTCGTGCCCCTGACAGTAGCTTTACGAAACTATGCGTATTGCTCGAGTTTATCGCGCAATACGCAAGGAAAGCCCGACGCGCATTAGGTACGTTAAATTAACTGTTTTCTATGCCAAACTACTCATTTAACCGTCTGCGCCGTATCGAGTTTCATTGCTCCGATTTTAACGATGTCACGAAATGCCGATGGAACGTAAGATGTGTAATCGCAAATAAATCGATATGACACGCTGCCTCGCTTCTCGAAGGATTGTTTACATCGGCGCACGGCGTTATAATTTACGACGTTTATTAGCGTTTAGTCTTGAAACGTGACGACGCGACATTGATCTTTCGCACGCACGGAGTGAGCAGATAACCGAATCTTCGGAGTAAACAGCTGCGTATTCACCTGAATAGTCGGTGCATCAGCTTGCAATCGCGGCGCTTTAAATCCCTTTAAGCACCACCTACTCGGATCTTCGTCTCGCGTAATGCGCAGGTACTTAGCGTTAAGTAAACACTTCGCAACGACCGATATTGCGGTTTTCGCCTCCGGGTCGTAGAAACGGATACCGTAAACACAGGTTCCGAGAGTCGTAAAACCGCAAAGACGTTTACTTTGGCCCCCCGGGGAGGGGGAGTCACTTGAACCCATCGGGAAGAAATGAATGGAAGAAAAATTGAACGCTGGTCATTCACCACGAGAAAACGGCAGTAAATTATGACAAGTAGACGGCTTTCGTCGGTACCGAGGACCGGACTCCGACGCGTCACCCCGCGCCATCGGTTGTCGCTAAATCGGTCGTTCCCGTTTTCACGCGCAGGTGAGAACAGGGGGCGGTCGCGTTCTCACGTGCAAGCGCGAAAAAGCGGCGTTTTACGGAGCACGCCGAAGGCGGCGGCAACGACTGATCAATCGTCTCCTTTCTCCATTTATGGACCGCACGCGTCATATGTGCTCGACTAGGAGTTCGCGGCCGCGAATCCAACGTGATCGACTTCGAAACGTTAATCTTCTGTAACGCCGTGTGACTTTAAGTTACATACTTACGTATCTATATTTTTAAGTCTCAATGATGTCATTGCATTTTCCCTCTACCGATTGCGTAACCTTATTTTCAAGCAAAAAATTCCGGTTATGCAAGCTCTGGGCGAGTTATAATTCGGCGAGTTCGCATCGCTCCGTCCCTTCCTGATTATAACTCGTCCTTTAATACAGAAAAGCAAGGTACACGAAAAGCAGCTTCGTTTGCCTTCGGATGTCAATAAATTAGTAACAACTCTCTAAAAAGTAACGAATGTTACGAAAATCATTCCTGACGCAATCTTCAAAGTAAATAAATAACGATAATAACGATGATAAATTAATTTTTTAAATACATCCTTATCCGTCTATCGCTAAACTTCATCACTAACGCTTATCGACATTGTGAAAAAACATTTCGTGCGTCACTTTGCGGAGATAGAAGAAAGTTTCTCTCGAGGTTTTCTTCATTTTCGTTTTAATTTTGGCGCTTGATAAAGCGAGGTACAAGCACGGACAAGATAAGTATCTATAAATAATGTGAAAGTCATTCGGAAAGTAGCCGGAAAAATGGTCCGGGTGAAGGTTAGGTGCGCTCGGAATGACTCGACGTCGGCGCGGGCGATCTCGGATATCGTCGTCGTCGTCGTCCGACGGGCACGCTTACCTTGGGATTGCCGTTGCCGAGCCACGGTATAACGTTGTCGATGAACATGCCGATGTCCTGGCACTCGATGCTCCTGCTCGAGTCGCCGAGGTAATTCAGCAGCGCGTTGCCGACGTTGAGCTTCTTCTTGATATCCGTCGTTGACAGGAGCGGCATGAAGCCGTCCATATCACGCGGATTCACCGCCATGGTCGGGCGAGATGCTAGACGTCGCACGTCGCCGTCACGGTCGCCGCCGCCGTCGTCGTCGTCGTCGTCGTCGTGGCTGCGCACGTCGTTCTCGTCGCCGCCTCCGGAGGACGATTCGCCCGCGGGTCCCTCGCTCGCAAACGGGACAAGGACGATACGCGGAGAGGTGGTTCACTCGCGCACGTCAACACACATTACCTCGCCGCGCAAACGGGGATCTCGCGTCCTTCGTCATGCCAACGGGGACGAGTGCGGTTCTCGCGGGGGGAGGGAGATAACACGGGAGATATCACCGCGAGTCCGTCGGCGCCGAGACCGTCCGCGCGATTTGATCACCGTCGCCGCGACAGTCGTCGTCGTCGTCGTCGTTGTTGCCGCCGCCACTGCCGCCGCTCGTCGTAACGTCCGTACGTGCGGCGCGACCGCCGAGCGAATCCGGTTGCCTCACGGGCGATCCTCGGATCGCGCGCACCGTACACGCCGAGCGCGATCAGTCCGTCGTCGTCGTCGTCGTCGTCGTCGTCGAGACGCTCCGTCGCACGCCGTACACCGCAACTACCCGAACACGAACGCGGCGAAACGAGGGATCATCGGCACCGTGCACGCGACGCCATTTTCGTTTTTCCCCATCATGGCGGTTGGTGCTCGTCGCGCCGCCGGAGACGCGCCGCGCGCCGCCGCACGGCCGCCGCGCCAACTACCACGTCCTCGCTTCGTTTCAAACGTTCCGGTAACGGACGTTTGAATCGCGTCGCATCTCGCGCGGCCGTCGGCGCGTTGCCACGTAACGTTTGCGTCCCGCAAACGATCCCGCGACTCGAACGACGACGCACGCCGCTCGTTTTTCGCGAGACTGATCGTCGAATCGTTCCTCCGACCCTCCGGCGACTGCGACCGTGGCGTCCAACGTACGGCGGTTTGAATTCGAGCGAACAATGAGGTGAGTCGAGAGATACAATTCGATAAAAATGCTGATTGACGTGTTGAACGACGCCGCGATAAGCGTGTGGTGTTTATCGTTTGTTCGTTTTTACGAAAGCGCGACGGCGATTACGCCTCACGAAATCAGCGGCGCGAAGTTGCGCGCTTTCGGACCGCGGCGATCGAGTCCGAACGGGTGCCGACGGGTGAATCAAATTCCGTTAGACGCGCGTTTCCTCGTATGCTTTTTGTAATGAGGTTTTAATGAAGGATTATATATATATATATATATATATATATATATATACATAGTTACATTCACATATACAATATTAGGTATGTACAATTTGTTATCGCTATCGCTGTGCGCGTCCCCGCTCGCTGTACTGTCGTCACGAAAAACGCGGGACGAAAAGTATCTCTGGCGAGTGGAGCGACGCGCGACGCGACGACGCTGTGATTATGTAGAATTTCGACGAACGATCTCCATCCTTCTCGATAATCGCCTCCACAAAGTTTCTACAATCTTTGCTCGTACGAAGTCGTACGTTACAACCTAAGAATGAACGGAAAATGCTCACGAAAACAGTTCGTCAAGATCGACGGAGACAACATGGCGCCTCATTTCTATTCTCTTTTTTTTTTACTTTTTTTACTTTTCGAGCAATACAAATGAGCGGCTTGTCGCGTTTTGTACATGGAAATATTCGGACTCGCGGTGAATTTTAAATTCAGCGTCAATTTTGACGCCGAAGCGCGCGCGGTCACGGGCTTTCGAATAGATTTATGTTACAGAAGGGTGACAATGGCGTCTGTGTACGCGCGTAACACGCAACATTTTTAGAAATCCGATAGCTCCGACACTTATTTGTAATTAAACGGTGTTGCGCACGCGACGTACACGGAGAGACCAGTCGCGAGTCGTGAAACGATCCCTTATTAAAAAAACACAATTGCCACTGTCCTTATAAAAATTGACAAACGCTGTATGAAAAGTGTCAATTAACGCCGGTTACAGAAAATTACGCCCAATAAAATAAATAGGATCTGTATATACGTGTATATGTATAACTTAATTTATATATAAATAATTCATATATATTAATAATTTATATATATTATATATTACTCTTTATAAATAGCATATTGCATGCGTCCTTTGCACTAATGTTTTCGTTCGACGATTGGATAACTGAAAATCGTCTAAAATCGCTAAGAGCTATATCACAATACGGCAATAAAAATGATGGAGCTACACTTGAATCTCACTCATCCCGAGTGCCTGAATCCGTTCGCGAGCACACGCCTCCGATTTGTTATTATCGCGATCGAGTATCATTCGGCTGTCCGGATTATTTTGCTCGCGATAATTTGTATACTTGTATATTTGCGAGTCACACTCCTCGCTTATCGCACACGATTTTGGGACAGCCGTAACATACTTATTTGATAGGCACGCGTCGTTCCTATCGCGTGACAGCAAAAAACATTGAAAAATATCTCGATGAACCTGGCTGGGATGAATACTATCGTCTTATTTACGTCGCTTCGTACGTGAAACAGCATGACTGCCGAAGCCGCGAGAATCTGTGCCCAAAACGTGTTGTCACCGATCGAACGTACAGCTGGCCCTCGCGAATTAAATTAATGAAATTCGAAAAGAATACTTTTCGGGATGACATTGACAGTACGTTTCGCGTACAGACTTATGTAGAGTTTAGAATTGTTATGCTACGCTTATATGTACAGTTTGTTCCGTGTTTTAGAGATAATCTGACCATCGCAGTCATAATTGGCATCTTGCAACTTTCTATAGGTTTTTTTCTTTCGGCTGTACGCTTCGCGAGTAACTTAGTGGACCAACCGATCGTATTTTGACGCAAAAGAGATACAGAGAGACAAGGAAATGCTTATCATGATCGGTTATCTTCGAACGTAGCGTGGTGAACCCTGTTTTGTTCACCTAAATTGTCTAGATTGTTTGATATCTCGCTGTGGTAGCACAATATTCTAATATATTTGCTTAAACGCTCCGAGAGACTTTAACATGATAGCAGTCGCATGTAAAGGCAAGCAAAAAATAGTCGATGCGACTCGGAATAAATTTGTGTAAGAGTATCTAGATTAAACTACACGATATCCTAGAAAAACTACATATTGCTTTCTCAGCGATGTTTCATGATAGTTTTTACCAAATTCTAAATATTAGAAAGATTTTATAGAATAGAAAGTTCAAAAACGCCCTCCAAGCTGAGATATCGTGTGTCATCCATAAAAGATGACGTTAGGCTTCATAGAGTTCGAGGAGCCAATGAGACATCTTTTCAACGCAAGATCTGATTGACTAAAAGCTTCAATCGATTATATCCCTGCTAACAATAAGCATATAAATATTATTTTGTAAAACCAACTAACTAACTAACAAAACAACCTGACGATATCGAATAAAAACCTATGAATAATGTTTTCGCGAAACCAATCTACCGATTGCCCAGAAATACAATACTTTGCCCTATATCACGTAATAGAAAAATGTATAAATTACGATACGCAATAGACAGAAACGTAATATGACGATGTGCAGTAGCGTAACGAAAAGAAGATGTACCTTAATTATGTTACCATTTTATAACGATCTTGAACACTTTCTATTGTTGAATCTTTGCCACTTTATCGTGCAAATTCCTTCGCGATAAGGCTATTGTTGCTGTAACTGTTGCAACAGCGGACATACTTCGACTAAGGGAGTTCCCAGAATCTCTTGGCATACTTGGTTCATGTCCGGCTCCATCATGAGTGAAGAAATTTGATCCTCCGTTAGCATCTCCACACTATAATTTGTTAAAAAATAAGTTTAAGAAAAAAAACATTAAGATATCGTTGATTGATGAGAAACTTACCTAGCTAAACTTTCGCTGTCCGACGTCTCCTCGTCAGCATTGAGATAGCTCATTGTTTTCTCTAACGGACTTGGAACCTTCTTTCCTTTAACTTCCAACTTTTCAGACTTTTCAGACTTGTCCTTGTCTCTCTCCGCTGTCTTTGGTTCGCTGGAACGTCGTTCCGTTAAACTAGATATGTTTAGCATCATCATACCGTGATTGAGTAATTCCTTAACGCGTTCCCCGGTTCCGCCACTCCATAACATATCGAGAGATTGTCTTCTGCTTGAATTCGCTGAAATGACAATGAACGTGCATCTTACAGTATATAAAATTTTTCAAAGACGCATTTATCCACTTACCGGAACTACCACCACTAGTTTCACCACCAGCTGAACTTCTAGTTATCCAATTGGTTAAGCTACTGTCGAGTTTGCCTCTGTTTTTCACCGACGGACTTCTCGTAACTTCGGCTTTCTTCTCTTCGCTTAAAGTACTCGTAACTTCGTTTACTTTCGACATTGCGGGTAAAGATTTTTGCGTTACTAATCTCTTTTGATTGATCTGTTCCTTCGGCGGCTCGACGGTGGTATTATTTACCTGAGCAAGTTCCGGACTCAAATCCATCGGCAGCGGTTTGTAGGGAATTTGATCTTCCTCATCGGAATACACGTCATTGTTGTAATAAATTTCATCCGGCGAATTGTTCAGGCTAATTTCCGTCCATTCCTCGCCCCCATTTTGAGTATTAGTAGAATTATTCTTGCGATCGTTTACGGGCGTCTGAATCTTCACTCTCTTCTCGACCGGAGATATAATGCCCGACAAATCTGTCAAGCCTGGTGCAGAAGAGCTCATATGATTCAAAGGTACGATATGTTTCGAGTCGGTCGCGGCGATGCTCCGTGGACGATCCCGTTTTATGTATTTACGTGGTTCGGTGGATGAAAGGTTATTTAGGCCCAGGTACTCCGACGATGAGTCTTTCTCGATCTGAAAAGAAAATATGGTTTATCGATTAATAAAATTAAGAAGTACAATTTGCCAGGGATGTACACTTACTTTTGTAGGCATGGGACATGGTACATTCGGACTCATCTTGTCGGGAAGGCGTAAGTATTCGTCGCTAGTATAATCCGTGCTGTCTGGGGATCCAGTTACACTGGAATCCGTTGGAGTCGCCGTGTTAATTTGCGCAGTGGAGCGATCGGGCGCGTCTCGTGCATTGTTATCGTATTCGTCCGTACCGTCGTATCTTCTTGTCTGTTAGCGAAAATATAATGAAAATTTTGTACACGGTTCGAGTCACATTTATTCAAACAAGTATGTATTTATACCCTATGAATCTCGTCGCTGATCTTTTCTAAATTTCGTAATGCTTCCGCGTACGAAGCTTTTGCTTCGCCAACTGATCTCTCCAGCGCACTGACCCTCATCTTCTGTTCCTCTAGCATTTGATTAAAGTGTGCTTTCATCTCATAGTAAGGCCTACATGATTATGTAATATTTTATTAAGTTGGAGTTACGTAAAAATTATATACTTTTACAATATTTAAATACATTATTTATGCATAACAATTTATTGCATGGCAATTTAATTGGGAAGAAGCAACTTGAACTTTGTGCAGTATATCTATCGTGAAAAGCTCAATCAAAAAACTAGCAGATTGTTCGAAATATTCTCAGAAATACATAATTCATGCACAATCAGGATGATGATTAAAATAAATGAAGAGAGCTAGTTCGATAGCATACACACAAAAATAAAAATGTCATGTATTTAAAAAAAAATAAAAAAGAATATCTATCCTACTTACAACATGAGCAAGTTGTGCCTGTAGGCGATACTGTTTATCAGAAGCAAGCTGCGGCGTGCACCCATACTGCCAACATGAACATATAACCAAACACATAAATACCATAAGAGGTCTATAAAAAAACAACATAAACGTAACAATCATTCGAAAGTAATTCGATGATTATTTGAGTAAAGATAAAATATGTCAATAGCAACAGGAAGAAACAATAAGAGGTTTCAAGTATAAACAGTTATCGTGTTCCTATACATTAACTTGGTTGTATACAAGGTTTAGCTCTTCAAAGTGATTCATATAAAAAAATAACTGTATGCAATAACTTCATGCATTATAACAAAAACCATCAGGAAAAATACTCAGGTATACTCGAGCTCCATTAACGGAAGGGTGGCAGGTTCCTCACGTACCTAGATTTGGCAATGGTACGCTTCAATTCACGCTGCAACCTTTGAACTTCATGTTCCGCTTTGTGATATAACGCAGTCGTATGTCTATGCTCCGCTTCAGAGAGAGCTCTTTCATGCTCCGACTCATTAACTCGTGATGTAGCATGATTCAACATTTCCTATAATATTTTTCGTTATTGCGCAATACCTCGCATTATCTCAATCTTTTTAAGACTTAATATTGACACAGGCCTCACCTGCCAAGCATGGTCAAAGCATCTTCCTTCGGTCCGTAGTCCTTCCTCAGCTAAGTAAACCATTTCTTTAGCCGCCGCATGTTGACTGTTGGCTCTCTCAAATCTAATCGCAGCCTTCTGCGTTTCTTGTAATGCCTGAAAAAAATATTTATAAATCTCTTGTAAATCTAGCTATAGGAATGCAATATAGTTCTAGATACAAGGCGATTCCTACCTCCTTTGCTTTAAACCTAGCGTCATAGTATGGTCTGGATTTTTCAATGCAAGCTCCAAGTTTCTTAGCCAAAGTGTCAATCTTGATTGTTGATTCACACAATAATTCTCTAAAGGTTGCTCTTGAATCCTAAACATGACAATCTTTCTATGAGATAAAAAAATTAGAATATATGTAAAAGATGCATAATTCCTTATAATTCTTTATAAACTGCAGTTTCAAATTAAAAATTATTTCTTTAGTCGAAGCCATCACGAACTGTTAAGATCATCGTTTCAAGTCATTATCCATTTACATGTATCTTACACAGCAATCATCTCAATAAAATCTAATCGCGACCAGTTTCAAAACTTGCCAGCAATTTTGTTCCTCAAGCATCATTCATACATATCACAATGCGAAATCTAGACAGGCAAGCGACTATTACAAACGCAAGGTCATGCTTTAATAGAAAGCAGTACTTACATCTAAATCAACTTCTAGTTTATTAATATCGTCTGTAGCTGTGTTTAATCTTTCAAGTTCAATCTGAAACAATATTTATATTTTGCATCAAAAAAATAAATTATTATTTTTTAAAAGTAATATTCATTATCTTATATGCTATAACGCAATAAATACAAAAGTATATATAAATATATAAAATATTTTAAACAGGCATGAACTTTTTAATCGAGCAAATAATTTATTTTGTCCCCTCCTATCGTCAATATTTACATATAAATTAAAGCCCCGTGCATTGTGCTCCAATTTCTTGCATCGAGACTGAGTTACCGGGCAACGAGAATAATTTAGCACGCGCTGCCGTGGTAATAGGCCGTCCCGGCCGAGCGAGAGAGAAAGGAGGGATTAAGAATCGGGGACGTTTTATATGACCTGTACGTGTGTGTGTGTGTGTGTGCGTGGGCGAGGAGCGGCGGGTTGAGGGAGGAGGAAAAGTAAGAGACGTTCACGAAGGAAAATGGGACTGGTGTTACACACTGGGATCCGCGATGAAATTCACCGGTCGAGCGTATCGCACGACGCGATTTCTTCCGCACGATTTAATCGCGACGAGGCCTCTTCTCGCTGACGACGAGAGTGTCAATATCGCGGGATCGCGGGGGCTCCCCCCGCGGTTCCGTCCGGGCGACGCACACGCGAACGGCGGCGGCACTCACCTGCACTCGCGGGTCCACTGCATCGTCGACGCGATCGGAATCATCGGCACTCTCCTTTTGCACACGTCCGCTCATAATTAAATCTAGAGGGTGGATTTTATTTACAACTCTCCCATGCCACCTGTGTGTATCGTCTGCTAGACATCAGGTGGCCATGTTGGATGTCAAAACGTATCACCACGACGAGCAGGGCCGTCGCCACGCTGTGTGCTCGAACGGGAAGGCATGCGCCTTCCTCCTCGCGAGGAGAGCTCCCACGGACCTGGAAATGTCATCCGAGGTCGCGCGATAACGGAATCGAACGCAGCGCAAATTTGCCGCATCGGATCGAAGATTACATCGTTCAATTTGTATAATTATAGTATAAAGATTTTCGAGAATTTTTAGTAAGACTTTAATACAATATCTACTTATTAATACGAAATTTTTTAATATTTATACTGTATTTTAATATTATATAAATCTTTTAATAATTTTATTACTTTCAATAGACGTCATTAACAAGCTTTTTTTACATACTAACACATGCGACCTTTGATCGCAGTACTATCAAATCATTCTTCCATAATGCATCTTTATATTTCTTCTTTTAGATAGCAATTATTTTAAAAGCGTAATTTTATGTATATATATATATATGTAGAAATTATTTTTTGTTTATTCAACGAATGATAATTCCTAGTTATTGACTTGAATCAAAATATTCTGTCCAGATTCCTCGTGCATTTCGATTTTTCCCGCCGACCGACATGACGTCGCGGGGGATCAACTCAAGATGGCGAAGAGCATGCCGACAGGCGGCGTCGCGCGCGCCGATCCCGCCTGGCTCTCAAATGTACCTTTCCCCGTTCGCACTGGTGAGTCGCGTGCCCGTCCGAGCGGGTGGATTACAGTTCTTCGTGGAAAACGGCGGCCCATCCAAGGAACGTCCGTCGGTCAGCACAACGATCCGTCGCGGCCGGTAAGTGAAAACACAAAACACACGCAAACGTTGCGCATCGCGTCGCCTCGCGCGGGTCTCTGAAGAAAGGAGAATCGCCGCCTTCGAATTTCCCTCGGGTGCCCGCGTGTGCGCCCGTCCCGAACAAAAAGGTGAAAAATATCTTTCGGGGTGCAGCGTGGAGCGCGCGGCTCTGACTTTCTATTTCGGCATTTTTATATGAAGAGACACAAGCGCGCGGTTAACTTAACGGTGGAGAGAACGCGTGCGCAAAGGTCGAGCCGTCCTCCTTCGTCGTTGGTTCCCAAGGAAGGGTAACGCGCAAGGTGCGTGTCCTCGCGATCCGGTTGCCGGATCTTCGTTCCTTCTCCGTTTACCGCCGCCTCGCGTTCGAACAGAGACCGGCGCAATCTTGGCACGGGATTTCTTCGGTCGCGCCGTGCACCGCACGCGACACCAAAGTTCTCTTCTCGCGCTTTTGTTCCGGGAATCAAAAGTGACGCGCCAGATATGTATCTGATTTTCTGTACCGCGGACAAGAAAAAGTTTCTCGTTTCAATCATCTCTGAGATTCACGGCTGATTCAGCGAATCGAAATCCGGAGTTCCCGGTATCTGTTTACCTGTTCCCGTGTTTAGCTACGCGTGCTCTCGAGCTGTGTTTTTGTTTACGCGCTCATGGAGATTCTATGGAAAGATGGGATTGAAAATGCCGTTACCGACGTATCTAGGCCTTTGACGGAATTGAACGAAGGGTCCGTGTCCAACCGCCCTTTTGCAGAATTTCGCGGGACATTCGGCTCTCTATAGAGACGTCCTGAAAGAACGGATACTATTTATTCCGTAATCACGGAATTTATCACGTAATATAAAATTTATAATATAAAATGTAAGAATAAATCATACTAAAGTTTATTAATTAGTATAACGTGAATAGAAAGTTTAAATAAAATAAATTCCCATTTATATATCTTCCATCAATATGTTTTGAAGAATAAGGATATGCTTAAATATACAAAGTCACAAAAAAAATATAATTTCAAGCTTTGAAATTATACACATTTCACATACTTATATTTATAGTTACTATATGATTAAAGAAATAATTACTTTAGTTCTTATTTAATTTAGAAAATTCTTGTTTTTGTTTAAAATTGTTTAATTTTTATAACACACATATTTTGTTAATGTTGAGCCAAATTGAATTCGGTATTAGTATAATTATTTCTAAAATTATGTATTATTTGTTTGATAGAGAAAGAAAGTGTATTTTATGTTAATTTTTTTTTTCATTATCTTTATGTTTCATTAATGATTATTCTTTGATTTTATTTCAAGACTTATTAGTCTGATTTTACACTAATGATTATTTATATTAAAAAATAATAAAAGACTATGTTCTGTGTTAATTAATTAATATTGACCTAATAATAAGTAAACATTTTATTTATCTTTATATATATTATATTATCTAATTTGTTCAATCTATTTATTTTAAAAATTAATATATCCAAATATATTTAAGTATGTATAATAACAAGAAGGGACATGTGTACAAACGTTAATATTATAAGATATTTTGTAATCTAACGTATCAATGAAAACATTTCCCGATTTGTTTGGATGTCCCGATTTTCTAAAGTCAATATCCTGAAATTGCCTGATCACCCTAGTCCATGCAGATGCGCGATGTAATCGTGAGCGATAATGTAAGCGGCCTCGCGCGATCAGCTTGAATTTCTGACGTCGCGCACGGCGAACTGACCCAAGGACGCCCGTGGAAACATTCGCACGCGAGTGTCTTCAAATGTCAGAAGCACGTTTATCGTAGAATTCGTCGCCGCTCGCGGACGGCTCGTCTCCTTTTAACCGATCTGGATAACGAAATTTAATTAATGGAACCCCTCGAGCGACCGACGATCCCGTAAACATGTTTGGCTGTCTCGTTAAGGAACAGTCGGTTCATTAAGCGCCTGATTCTCTCATTCATCATTATTTATCGTTTATTATTATGTGTAGTGCTGTTCCTTGAATGTTGAAAAGGTTAACGACGCGCAGATAACGTTTCGTATCGTACGAACGCCCACTTTTTATCCTGTTCGTGAGTTGTCTCTTTAAAAAATCGTTTTAAAATGCGATGTATAATACGAAGAGAAAGTAATCAATGTCACGAATGTTCAATCGATTCGGAATTAGCAATCTTCGCTTAATTTTCAGTCGAGATATTAATATAAATGGAATGATAAATTCGAAGACTTTGGAATTTAAAGCGAGTGTTTAATTATATATATCGAGAATATATTAAAGAATACATTAAAAATTTAAATTTCTTCGATATTCTCATAAAGCCACAATAGAGCGTTGTTCGCGGAGCGATGGAAAAAGTGAGGAATCCGTCGCCGCGAGTCCTTCGCCTCGCTCGAACGAACACCATCGACGACGATAACGGAATTCTTCGAAATACGGTATTCGCGTGTCGCGCGCGTTAATCAACCGCTAATGACCGCCGCGCGAGTCGTCTTTCGCCGAAATGATTGATTAATCGCGACGGCTTTCAATTAGATGGGGATTAATCCGTCACTTAGTGCGTGGAAATGAGTAACACTCGGCGCTTGTGTCGCTCGGCGACTGCTCGCTCGCGTGCGTGCGTGCGTGTGCGTGCGAGCCTGCTGGTTGCAGGTTCGACTCGCGCCGGCAGCCTGACAAAAGCGACCGGTTTAATGGCTAAGCGAAATGGCTAGGCGAATCGACTTTTAAAGAGCCACCCGTTGCACACACGGCGGAAGACACATTGATACGAGCGAGGAGCAGCCGGTGCGTGTGTTGCTCGCAGGCAGGTAGGCAGGCAAGCGGACAAGGTATTCGAACCTGCCATTCCGACAGGACTTGATGGCGTCACGTCACGGCAAATGTCCGCCGCGAGTCATTCTGCGCCGTTCTCTCACCGCCGTCGTTACGTGTCCTTATCACTTTTCTCAAATAATCCGTGAACGTCAAACACGTGCGCGCGCGCCTTCCAATTCGTGACGTGATGTTAAGCGAGTTCACGGGATAGAAGCGAGAACGAAATAGATGACATTTCCTTAACGAAGCGTCGGAACTAATGTCTCGAATTTATGCACGATGTAGAATAAGTTAGATTTACATCTTGTTTATTTGAAACATTTAGAATAACTTTAAAGCATTTTTATATATTTCATATTTATATATTTTTATATATTTCTAACTTAATTTACTTTGTTTGATTCTATAATAATGATTTTTCCAAGATATTTAGAAGATTATTTATCCTAAATAATTTTATGTACAAGGAAAATCCTGTTTCTTTTGTATTTCGTATAATTTTCGAATCAGGAGTCACTTGTCGGATTCTCTTTTTTTTTCTTTTTTGAACTTAATTATCGTTGATCTGGCACGTCGGATAAGATAGCGATCTCGGAGCAAATCGAATTTACGTAAAGGATCCGAATATGCTCGTTCTTTCTAGTCAACGGCGTGGATACGTGTGCTTGAGTCACCCGGTATAGGCGAAGGTAGCAATTTATTGCAAAAAAAAGAGAAGAAACCGCGGAAACGCCGGCTGCCAGATAGAGGCAATTTGCTCTCCGGATGGCGAAATAATCTGCATTTTAGGCGTTATCGTGACGTACGATAACCGCGTGCGCGACGTCGACGCATCTGGATGCGCTTCGACGACACGCATCGGAAACGCTGCGGAAAAGTTCGCCTAGTTACGACACTGCGAGAGAGCAGGAAAGCGGTAATACCGCAAAGGAACGGTCGACTGTTGTTTTCGTTTCGCTTTGTCCCCGTATTCCGGTGCTGCCTACATACGCGAGCCACGTACTGTGAAATGTCATTAGCCCTGAACGGAGGGGGCGTAACAGACCTCGTGATATTAATTTAGTTTTAAATGCAGCTGCGGCGTATAATGCAGAAGGCCTAATCAAATCAAAGAATATTTATGACTTGTTTTAATATAAATATTTTATTAGTAAAATTTTATTTAGTAGGGGATTTTCTTATTTTTTGGAATAAAATTTCCGTCAGTTAGTTACAGCGAACAAATCCGCTCCCCCTATTCCGGGGGAACGACTCGCATCTGCTAGAGTTACTAAAGCACATCGCAGATGTGTTGTTCGAGGCAGATGTCGATTTAATCTTTCGTTCTTCAGATTTAATATCAAAAAGTTTCGCGCTAATAATCTGCAATAATTCTTGTAGAATTATGTCTTCATTCATCCTTGCGTGTAGCTTTTTAAATTTTACATATATATTTATTATTATATTTTTTATATTTTATATATATCTTGTATATATTTTATATATATTTTTATAGACTTTAGATAACCTTTTATATATTTTAGATGAAAGAGTTTTTATACGCTTTTCGTATGTTAATAACTACTATTAAAAGGCAACGCTAAAGTTTTGTATAATATATACATATTTACATTATTTTGTATTCTCGACGATAGCTCGAATACTAATGAACACTAAATTCTTTCGAAGATGCTTACAAAAACAAAAGAGAGAATCTTTTTTCCGGTGACATCAGTCATGTCGATATCGTATCAGCTAATATAGTCACATTTTGGAGCAGCTATAAAGCATGAAACTGCGTAGCACTTTAAAATGTGAAGCACTTTGTGAAGCGTGGAAAATGGTATCGCCAGTCAAACCTTTTAGATAATTCTATCTCGAACGTTTATCATCGTACATAACGGTGCAGACAGCCCCGGTAAGTCACCCGGTATATAAAGAGAAAGAGAGAAAAAGAACGTCGACCTTTTGTCGTGTAAAACAATGCCGGTACACGAAAATGCGGGTGGAGAGATCCTCGGTGGTCAAGAGCATGGTTATAGATTTTCTCGAGTATGGTTGACAAGTTTTCTCGCATGAATTTATGGCTCAGATAGTTCATGGTCATAATGCGTGTCTATTACAAATCTTATCCAGCAAGGACAACAGGACTGGATTTCCATGCAATATAAACAAGTTTGAAGCGTCACATTATAAGAAATGTTGAGTTAAAGAAATAGATCATTTATTTTCTATTTTATTTTAATTGTATATTTTTTATTTTTTTGTATGGCTAATCGATTTTATTTTCTATTGTTATAACTTTGTGTCGCTGTTTAAATTTGTTTGTATTTAAGGATCGACGATTTGCGGATTCGATTGGAACAAGGCGCGATTTTTTGCATACTCATCTGGCGTCGAACAGATTGTGATTGATTGATGAATTATTGGCTCGTCATATGTATGAATTATGAGTCAAACTGGCGAACAAATACCATCATTTCTTATGTTATTTACGAATCTATGAAATGCAGCACGGGTGTGCCGCGTGACTAGACGCAGACTCTTTTGTATCAGGTAATCATAAAAGTGTCCGTAAAACGCCACGTAATGCCGAGATCGACAATCGACGTCGCTCGCGTTGCGAATCGCGTTTATTCCGCTTATTAACGTTTGACTTGCATTTCTCGAATCATCTGCGAAACTCGCGTGCACGATTCGTTCGCTCGTCGTACGCAAATATTAAAAAAAAATACAATGTAAAAAGATGTTAAACAAAGTATTTACCACTTAGAAAAACCTGGAATTTTCAGGGAATTTCTTTTTTAAAATCAGGGATTTTTAAGGAATTTTATCGGATTACTCAGGGAAATTTTTGGAATTTTACTTTAAATTTAAATTCTATTTCTTTTTGAAAATATTGTTTGATTATTTTTTCTTGACAATGCAAAAAAATGTCAACATTTAGTTAACAAAAAATATAGCTACACATTCGCGAATATACGTTCTCGTGTGTCTCGTGGATTTAAAAAAATAATCAAGGAAGACAGCGGAAGATAATGCACAGCAGAAGAAAATATCTCACTGATACTATAATAACTTTCCCTGCTATCTTACAAATTTTGCAGCTTTAATTGTAAAAAAATATAGACAGTCTCGTGAAATCTCTGTCTTTTATTAATTTATAATATATTGTACAATTTGTTTGTTTTCTTGCACTCCAATTTATTTCAATGTTACATTAAAAAATTTTCTAATCTTATTTGGAATTTTGAATAAAAATATCTGGAAAATATCTGGGAATTCTCAGGAAATTTTTTACAAGATTTCACACAGTAAACATTTTGTTAAACTGTCATATCTATATATATCTGTAATCGTTGTGCATATTTTATAAAATTAAATGCATAAAATTCTAATAAAATGATTACTACAATAGCGCGCGTGCGCTATTTGCAAATATAAGGATGCATTCCTGACAACTAATGAAATAACAAATTGACTTTAATAACAGCTTGATTGTTAAATGCAATTATAGCCGATAGAAAGAATAGGCACTATACGCGCGCTTTACATATTACATTATGAGGCGGGGAATTAAAGAACGAGACATGAGGAACGCCGTATAGGAAGTCGATAATTGCAGCGTGACTATTGGCTTCTATAGCCGCATATTCCTGAGACGGAACGAATCTGTGTCTACACGCGTCCTGCACGTAGGAGATGCGTGTACGCACATGCGTGCGTCGCTGGCGAGGCTTGTTTGAATGCACGTGAACTGCATTCCACGATAATTTTATACGCTCTTGTCGCCGCGCTTGCTTCGATTCCGATATTTCATGACTAAGCTCTTAACTTGTTCGAGAGATCGGAGCATTAATTTTTTGCATCTCTATATTTATCTCTGTAAAATACAGCGGGCTTATTAGCGTTAAAAATTTAAGAAACTATCCAAACATTTTTTTAAACTGGTTTAAATACGACAATTTCATATACGAATTTTCATTTTCGAATAAATTCTTTTTGCGTTCGCGGAATTTTCAGGGTCGTATGCGGATGAGCGAAGACGCAATTAAAGTTGAAGGAGAACTGTCGTCACGGAAGCTCGTCTTTTCTCGATAATCTTTGTTCGCGCACTGTCGACGCGGAAATTATATACCTCGAATCCATCAATTCTCTTCTACCAACTTCTTTCTGCTTCCGTAATCATTGTCTACGTTATGTTCTATGATACGAAAGTTTCGCTCGTGTTGCGTCAATAATTTTGAGTTATTAAATTCTTTAATTGACTAGGAAATTTATTAGTAAACATTCATCAGTCGGATTCAACGAATGGGGATTCTAGAAAAAAAAATCCAACCAGAGATCCTGTTTCAGAGTGTTGCCCATTATTCCCGCTCGAGACACATCCGTTTAAAAAAAATCGTTTGCCACGTGTTTCGTCGATCGTGATACGCTATTATATACGATCTTGGGTTACATAACACGTGTACATATATTTTTTATATCGCAACGATACGCTATCGTAATATTATATATTGTATCGCAAACAATGTTTCGAGCAACACGATACTGAATAATTTGGCAACTCGACTTTTCATCATTGATGAAGTAATCTCGAACGTCGCACGAAACGTACACAAAAGTAAATCAGATCGAACGTGATGGAATTGATCAACAGATTCGTTATCAATGTCATAAGGCGATAAAGAAAAATCCTGCAGTATATTTAAACGTCTCAAATATCCGAATACTTCAAGATATTTTAAATATCCCGATTATATTATTATTCGAAAATTTAATCGATACATGTATTATCTGGTAGAAAGTTTGAACCGATATAATTATTCCAAGTGTTTACAGTTCCGTTCCACGCTTGGCGCGCCGGCGACGATTACGCGGCTGAAGATCGCGATTTCACGCCCGTGCGCGCGATCCGCACGTTTTGCGCGAGCGTCATTACGAAAAATGAAAGTACAAATCGAAGCGCAGGAGAGAAGTCGCGTGGAAAAAACGCGCTCGTCTCGGCTGCGGTGTAACGCGGTTGCGCCGATATCGCGCGATTCCCGCGTTGTATCTGCGGCCACCTCGTGTTTCCTATTACAGCGAATTCGAGATATACGATTTCGCCTCGGCGTTTTATCAAGTGGGCGTACGTACATGCGTACGTACGAACGAATGCGTTTCCCAGCGCACCTTTTACGCCTTGCTCTCTCGAGGGCGTATCGCGACTGCCAGGCCGAGTCGCTCCGATCAATCGCGCAAATTCCAGTCGAATTACACATCATAATTATTTCTCACGTAATAGAGAACACCGAGTCACCGACGCGCATTTATTTTTATGGTAAGCACCTGGCCGGCCGTTATTATGTAAAGTGAATGTGCACACGTGTACACGTATACGTATGTAATCATCTTCCCGTTACCGTGCGATCGCGTACTGTGCACAATGCGCGCGATCGAGATCTCCGCGCGAGAGATCTCGCGAAGGAGATTCGTCGGCGCGGTAAACGTTACATTGTCAAATATTCCCCTTCAGTTTCATCTCGCGTCAATCGCAATCGATCGCGAGCGCGTATATACGCGATGACGGCTCCGAGTTATTTTTCTTTCATCGGCGATATGTATGTCAGACATGCGTGCGAATCGAGAGATACTTTCCCTACTTTCGCGCGCGGCGGACTATCGTCCGAGGCGGCTTCTAGTAGCGATTGGGCATTGTTCGAGGTAGCCGTTGCCGCCGGTGAAACCGAAACTCGAGAAAGTTTCCAAAAAGATCGACGAGACGCGTGAAAATCACGGGGATCTACGATTCGTGAGAAATCGAGACTGCGAGAATCCGTCTCGCGAATATCTCGCCGAAACGGAAATGAGGAACCAAAACAATAATTGTGCAACCGAACCTTTCGGAATTTGATTGTATAATGAACGTGGCGGCGCGCGAGGAGAAAAAGAGATAAAAAAAAAAAAGAACCGGTTTTCCGCTTGGACGCTCTGAATCATATCTGAAACCTGTCCGCATTTAATATACCTGCCGATTCGACGCATTCGCCCGAATGCGCGAAACACCATAGTGCGATTTTGTTTGGAACTGTCGCGCGAATGACGCATGAAAATTCTGAACGCTTCCGCAACATTTTGCGAAATTTACAGAGACGGTTTCAAAAGCGAATATAAAACTACTGATTTTATCGGTGAAATCGGCAAAACAAAATTTTTAATTGATCATCGAGAATAATTGCTCCGATGGAGAAAAGATTATGCGATCTCCGAAGCACGAAACTTTTTTGCGGTATATAATTTCTCGAGTTTGAAAAATATTATTGCAAAAATAAAGAGGAATTTCGAAGATTCCAAGAAATTCTGAAGAGGTTTAAGAGGTTGTTTTTAAATCTATGCTAATTATCAGGAGTAACGAATGAAGTTAAACGTTACCGAAGGATATTTTGCTATTTATAGCAAACTGTTACTGCTCATTTTGTCGCAAATCTCGTTAAAAATCTCATTAATGTTTCTTTACGTAATGATTTGTGGTCATGGGTTTCCCAACGAGAAAAAGGAAAACAAGAGAGACAGAAAAATGTGGAAGAAAAAAAAAGGAATGATTTATGATCTCGCGTTTATACGCGGTCACGCACCTTTTGCGTACGCGGAACGGCCCTCGCGATTTCGCAATTCGGCATTATTTTCTCACAAACGGTAGTTGAATGCGCGGTCGTTGATAGCGTGTGCTCATAAAAGAGAGACACCGGTGTATGTGTCTACTCATATATACACGGGGTCACTCGTTGCGAATGTTTCGCGTTTATACGGCGTAGAAGTGCGCGTGCATCCTGTCGCGAAGCCTCGCCCTGAATTTCACTTGTAGATCTCTGTTTCTCGGGAAGGACATTTGCGGTTTTTTTGCGCGACTTCGGACACGAGGGAGATAGAGAGAGAGTGGGGACCTTCAGGCCGAAAGGAAAATTTTATCAGTCGCCACGGGGAAAATTCGCATTTTAATTGCCATAGCGCGTGAGACCAGGCTGCGAAAGGCCGCGGTCGCACTCGCGGGAACCGGGAGCGACGACGTGCACTCCGAACGAGTCCAGACTCCGACGATGCGAAAGATGACTATGTTTGTTCGCGGCAATTGGCGCACGGTTCATTCTCCCGTATCTATAGCGCGGTCGAGGATTGAATTCGTCGAGATTACGTGCTAAATGTCCGTGCTCGGCCTCGCGTAACAATTTCGCACCGACAGACTATGAATAGAAAATGGAGTGTAACTATCGTCGGCCGATTGTTCCGAGACGATCACGTCGCGCGGCGCCGGTTATCCTCTTATCTATTTAGCGCAAAGGGACGGAGATGGATCTTACTCGTAAGAATACGGCGTCTTAGTTCTCTCTCTCTCTCTTTCTTTCTTTGCTCCGCGCCTCGCCTACTCCTCTTCCTTCTCCCTGTAACAACCTGCTGTAGCTCGAGATGGAGGACGGACAAGCTCTCGGCGCGACTGTGGCTGGTACCGCCATCCTCTCCTATTCCCTTCTCATTCTATCGGATCATCTACCATCAACGATCGCGCTCGCTACTCCATTCTGCGAAGAGACCCGGCGCGACAGCTCCCGGCCGACCAGTCCCTCTCGATCTCTCTCCTTCTTGTTCTCGCGCGCAAGTATCCCGGAGATACGAATTTCTATCGCGATCCGATCTTTCTCCTATCTCGCGACGTTTTCCTCCATCTCTCATCACAGATGGAAATTTCATTACTGACATTACTGGAAAGAGCATCCCGCGCGAGTAATCGTTCAATCTACCGCTTGTTTAAAATTTTTTTTTCTTTTCAACGCGAGAGCAGATAACGAACGGGTGGCGGGGAATAGGTGGATGATGAGGAGGGAAGGTCCGTGGCTCGACCGTGGCTGGTACCACCACCCAATATCAGCCTCCGTTTCACCGAATAATCTACCTAGCGGCGGCGGGCGATTCGACTCCCACGACCAGCTGCTCGAAGATCGGCCGCGTACGTTCGCGTTCGTGCGCGTTCGGTTCTCCTCACCGCGCCGCGCGACGCGTTCACTCGGCGACGTGCGTTCACTTCAGTCCATCGCGAGCCGTCGCCGTCGGTCGGGTCGTATTGTTCCGCAGCTTCCCCGAGTTGTTTCCCAGCTCGATTTCCTGCGCGAAGTTTGGGAATGTATCCCGCGCGACCTCGTTGAATGTCAGTGAGTCGTTTGCACGAGCGAGAACAACAGGTGAGCGACTTTTGCAAACGGCGAACCCGCTAATAATATCTATTTATTCAACAGCGAGATTTGATATCGCGAATGTCTTCCAAGCGATGAAAATGATAGGAATTTATTCCAATTGGCTCTCGCAACTTTGTATATCGTTTTTACATAGAAGATCCAATTATTCGTAACATGAATAACAATATTTGCATTGTTCTTTATACATACAGACACAAAATATATATTTTACGTATGTATTTTATGGACGTGTACGAAAAACTTATTTGTATACAGAAACTGATGTTAAAAAATTATTGTTTCAACAACGCCGTGGTGTTACATCGGCTGCGGAGTTATCGACATCCGGCTTGTTCGCACGAGATAGTCGGGCGCACGTCATTTGTACGTGCGAAATCTCCTTGATTAGATTTAATTACGGAGGCGTAGTTCCCATCGTGTGCCGATTCGAAAGTCATCGACACGAATGCGAGCGTGCGAGGTGATTGGTCCCTTCATCCGTAACGCCGAACTAACTAATCTCACGACACTTACAATTAATGGCTAATTGTCTGTTCGTTTTCGCGAAATCGCGCGGGGAACCTCGATCGGACCTGGAGAACGCAAAATGGGTTACTCCGTTCTCCGCGCGAGTGAAAACGCGCGCGCGGCCGCGATCGGGCCTCTCGGACGCGAATAGAATCACTTTCTTACGTTCGCGAGCTTGATCGCACGAGTGATCGTGTGCGAGCGCGAGATCCGCGGCGAACGAAGTCATGAGACGGACGTCTCACGCCGACGGTTCGGCGCCTGACTTTTCAGTGAAATCCGCAAATTACGAACGGACGTTCCACTTTTCCTTACGGCGCCTCGCCGTTTCGTCGATTACTTTCTTACGTCGGGTAACACGGTCGAGGACCTCCGCCTCGAACCGGGATCGATCTTCAACTCGGCCAGCCGTCGCGAGTTTCTTCGTCGCGCCATTAAAGGTCTTACCCCCTTCGCTCGCTCCTGAGGTTCTTCTCCCTGATGGGCATTAAACGCGAGTTCCGCGTAGAAACTATCGCTTTATATAGAAATCGGAGTCTTTATTTAGCGGTCAAACAATCGGTCTATACAATCGGAGAAATCGGGACTCTTTCTTATCGTAAATGATAAATAACGCAGCGACACAGAATATTTATGTTTGCGATCATTTTCATTGTCCATCTATTTACATTACCCGTAAATTGCAGTTAGAGACAATCTAAATTAGACGTGTTGAACGTCCGTCCAACAGGTGGTTGTATTCCGGGAGAAAGGATCGATGAGAGAAATTACTTATTTTATTTATATATCAACATACTTAGATTATTTAATTTTAGGCGTAGACAATATGTATATTATGAAATTTATTTATTTACATTTATTTTGTTATAGCGATGATAAGATAATAAGATTAACGCAGAGTGATTTTGACGCGCGTTGCCCCCGTTGCGCGCGCTATTCGCGCCATTAATTTCATTCAAATGGACCGATTTGAGAGGCTATATATTTATCATAATTACACACGCGTAGCCGCCCAACGCTGATAACGGCGCGCTGTCGACAATAAATCTAGCGACAATTAGTTGTCTGCGACGTGCCTCGGTTAAAAAAGATAATGACTCGTTTCTCACTGCATTTTCTCATGAATGCAAGTTACTGGGAGAATCTGCCAAAATCTCGGAAGTAACACACACAGTATCAGTTTTTATAAGGCCGTCTTGTTCGCCAGTTGTCCTCTGGGGTATCAAAGGCCGCGAAAATCAAATATTCGCTATAGTGTGTCTCAGAAGTCGCGGGCGATCGGTCTCAGTCGGAATGCATCCTTTGTTTCAAAAACAGATGATAATTTATTTACATTTAATATACACCAGAGGATGTTTTATCTTCGAGACGATGATAATAATGCCTAAACTTTTAAAATTCTTTCGTTTTCGAACGAATTTTATCTAATCGTTTTAAAGCCCGTCTCCACGCATTGCATTTTATTCTGCATTGCATTTCAAGAATATATCGTAACGTACGTAAATCGCGGTGACGTATAATTTAGTGCACGCTTGCAAAAAAATAACGATGCAATGTCGCGAGCGAGTCCTTTTTTTTTTTGTTCACGCAAGATTGCTGAGGAATGCGGCATTCATGCAGCTCGATGCAGCTCGATGTGGAATCGAGAATATCGGGCGATCTTATCGTATGTTATTTTGACTTTTTGAAACAGCGGCGAATGTCGCATTTGACGCAATGACGCAACAAAGATCCCGTCTTGAGCAAAGGCTATCGATTTGTTGCTATTTTTGTGACGCGGAGGCTGAAAAAATATTATTAAGCGCCAGGCACCGTTAATTCCTTGAGAGGTTATCGGCAGCCGAAAGTTTTCGATACGAAAAACTCGTGTCAAAAGTCAACGGCAAAATGTCGATATAAACAGTATTGAAGTATTTGAGAAATCACGTCGAGACCGATAGAGAATTGAGATCGAACGCGACGTGACTTTTTTTTAAAAATTCAATCGTGTCTTATCTCCTCGAGATGATCTAGGAAAAACAGAAGAGGAAGATATCGAACGCGTGTCGAACGAACATTTAAAATGCACTCGAGAGTACGAAGATCCTGAAATTTTACGACTTGCCCGATCGTGCTTTCGTCAAAGTCGAAACTATCTCTCTAGTCTATTTGCGTATAGTACCGACGATGTTCTCGTGATGCAAAATGAACGGAATTCGACAGAAAATTCTGTAAATCTACGTAAAAGTTTTCCACAGTTTTATCTTAAAAATACGTGTGTTATCGAGAAACAGAGCATTGCGTTTATTTCTGAGAAACGTGATCGTTTATTTTTTCTAAAGGCAATATTTTCGAGGAAATGAGGAAATAATATTTTAGAAGATACAACACAGCCACTTTACATATTCATGTCAGAAACATATGCTAGATAATTTCTATCCCACATGTCGATTTTGCAATTTATTTTTTATTGCAATTATATAGAACTCAGGATTGAATTCATTTAAATTAAAGTATAGTGCGTAATCTAGAATTGGCAATCTACAGTATAATATTTTAAATCACTCATTCATTAATTAACACACGTATATAGTTGCATTGTCGTTGTCATGAGAACTAATTTACATTAAAATGGCACACATCCAAATACAGATGTAAAAAAATACATACCGACATTTCCTTTAAATAATTTTCACATAAATCTTTTTGTTATCTCAACGACGCTACGATCGATCTATATACGTATGATCTTCTCTCAGACGCAATTCATCATTGCCCGGAAGCGGAAAATTTTCTGTCGGTGCATCCTGTGCCCGTAATATATATAATAGAACATTTTATGTTTGTTATGGGAATATTAGACGCTGGTTTCTTTTCGCTTGTTACCTGGGCATTGTACTCACAATATATCACTGGCGTAAGCGCTGTAGGATAACACGCGCATTATGTTTAAAGGCAGATGTAGAGCGAAAAGAACAAGAAAACGTTATTACGTATCGAAAATGCTAAAGAATCTTAATGAACACAGATATAGAATAACATTAATGAGAATAAAACTTGAACACGAGATATATGCAAGATTGGAAAGGAGATATGAATTTTTTGCCAAATGGCAACATTTCTTAATCTTCCATCAGTTAAACTCATTCTATCTCAAGCAAAAATTTCTTACGGGCGGAAGGTTAAAGCTTCTTTACGATGGCTGATCATGTAGGTCACGACCCACAAGATTTTTTTCTAAACAGCGCGTTATAGGAATCTGGGAGAAAGTGCGATCGGCCATTTTCTAATTGTTCGCCGGAAAAATAGAGTTTACCTCGTTGAACATCGTAGTCATTCCACGACGATTAGTATGACCCATGGGTTCTCGGCTAATGACTCGTAAAGAAACCCGCGCGAACTTCGTGCGCTTTTCCACGTCATCCTTTCTATGCAAATCGAATTTTCACTCGCGCGCGAGCCCGCGCTATCGAACGGATCTTTTTGCGTTCCGCTCACCGCGGATCACGCTCGGGGATTTGTTTTTATTTTTTCTGAATGAAAGTCCTCCATGAAATGATGTTTCCAGTAATAATCTCTGGCACGACTCTCTCTCGATATCGTTTTAAAAAAATTAAACTTTATTGCAATCGGTTTTTAATGTATGAATGGGAATGTATCCCGCTATCCTACATAATCTATCAGGTTTAGACGTTTTAATTATATTCAATACAATAAATTTTAATTTAATTTGTATATTAATGGAGTTCTAATGAAGTTCTAAATGGCGGATAAATTTTCGCTGAAGCAAAATTAATTTCGATTTCGCCACAGATGAGCGAAGAACGCGATGCGCTCGGTACAGCTTCGGATGGGTGCTCCATCACCGGATTTACCACAGGCAAGGCAGAGATTGAATTAACAGCGATACTAATTGGCCACCGGCACCGCCGATGGGCCAGCAGCTGCAACAGCAGCGATTGTCTCGTTGACGGTGGGGGAGTTTCACCTTGAACGTTATGCAACTCGTCGCCTCACATATGCATCAGCCGTACACACACACCGGGGTTAGATGCACGCTAGGCGATTCCGCGCCTATGGTTTGTGTGTTTAACGGCTGTCTAATGGTGCCAGTGTCGTCGGGCAATTACAAATTCCGCGAAAGCGTTTCTCTCGCCGGCGCGTCTCGCATGCATCTGTCGTCGCGCGACGACAGATGCATGCGGAACTCGCGCGACGCGACGATACGCGATGCGATGATTGTCCGATGGAGCAATTAGACAAGCGACATTTACGTTCGTCATTAAGTTTTACGAGGAAGAACTCGTTTGAACCTTGTCGTTGGACAAATGGCAAACATATGCTCGCTCTTAACAATAGTTGGGATCTTTACTGTTTTCCTCTCGTAGAAGGAATTAAAAAAACTGTACTGTAATATGAAAATATAACATTGTGATAATAATATGAATTCTGTGATAAAATATAAAATTGTAACAATTAAAAACTCAATGAAAGATTTCGTTCAAGGTCGAAATTGGAAGCGAAAGTTGTTAATATCTGGCACGGAGGGAATGATTATTCATTACTCATGGCGCGAATTATTCTCGGTAACTATACATTTTAATGATTTGCAAATGGGCCGGCGATTAAAATTATGTTAAAAGTGTTGGCGGAACGCGATAGCGTAACAAACACACTTACCGCTTCGCAATATCGATTCTCGAATTATGAGTTATTTAGATGTAAATCTATAATCTATAATCTTTGAAATTATTCAAATTAAATTTGCAACGGATATATTAAAGACATATTAAAGAATGTTATTAATTAAATTGCATTTCTCTTTTAAACCGGACATATTGTTTTCTTAATTATCTGTATTGAGTATCAATGAACTAGAATTGCACACGATAATTTAATATTGTTGCACTCCCGGAAGCACGTGTAACCTTACGTTTGTCTGAGGAATCGAGGATAACAGCCCGATTAAGAAAATAAGCCATAATAACAGCTTCGACGTTTGAATCATAATTGAAGGTTCTCAACTTCTTGTTGTCTCTCTTCGTATCTTTCTCTTTTTTTTTCTAATATTCTTTAAGAAATATTACTTTCCTTTCGGCACACACATTTTGCCCTTGGTCATGCTAGATTTTGTAACTATTAATTAACTATTCATTGTAAGAGAGCGAAGTCCGGGGTAATAAAAATAAAAAGATTTTATGTGAATTTTTTTTATGTTCCTGTAATTTGATTATGCAGCATACAATTTTTTGCATCGTTTATCATTCGACTATTTTTCACGCCTCAAGTAATAGCGTCATTGGCGTATATATTTGCGTATATATTGCTATCCTTGAATCCAGTGCGTCTCGTCTTGTAGTGCCACGTGCATCTTCGCACGCATCAGTGTGATAACAACGTGCGCGCGTTGATTAGCATACGTTTTTTACAGCGCATCTTTCCGATCGAACGCTTAATAGATTGTCTTGAGACGATTATTATTATCATACGCGACGGATACCTTTCTAAGCATCTCACACGCACACACGCACGCACGCACGCACGCACGCACGCACGCACGATTTCTCACACATACACGATTTAATAACAGCGCATGTTTGTTAAATTTCGCAAAGTTATCACCGTTCTGTTTGTCCCAAGTATGTTTTATATAAGTTTTGAAGGCACTAGGATTAAACAGCGATTAAAATATAAGTAAAATAAGCGTGCATATTTATTGCGTATCAATTTAAAAGCTATGATGACTAATTAACCTTGACGCATTCGAACGAATGATATACGATCCGTAAACCGCACATAATTTATATATAGTTTGACACGTCGAAGTGATAATTATAAGCGGAATGACATCTATAGTTTCCACTTTTTCGTTACATCAATTTGAATATTTGTTATTTCATTACAATATTTTTAATTAGATTATCTCCTTTCGCAAATTTTTAATATTGAAATATGAGATCTTTACGAAGAGATCTTTACATTGCAAAAAAAAAAAATCTTGATGTATATATTTGAACCATAATTAGGATTACGCTGTCGTAATGCCAGTTGCCCAAGAGCGTCATTCGTGTGAAAACGTTTCCCTCGAACGCAGAGCCTTTTGTATGTCCACATTTCTTTGTGTTTCCGGCGAATGGCGTCGAATAGAGGATCCTTTCATTCGTACGTCGCTTCGCGTTCGCGTTCCCGACGCGAAGAATTTCGATGGCGCTCTCGATGCGTTCATGCGAACGTCGCTCCCTACGTTCGTGAAAGGACCGCTATCTATTAGTCTCGTTGCACGTGTCGCGCATATGAAATGTAGTAACGCGCGTGACACGTGGTAGTCGTGATATCTTTTGTTGGCCCTTCTCGCGGCGAATAATT
Source organism: Cephalotes varians (assembly GCA_037157785.1). Lineage (NCBI taxonomy): Eukaryota > Metazoa > Arthropoda > Insecta > Hymenoptera > Formicidae > Cephalotes > Cephalotes varians. Next base: position 1,611,919 of record JANQDE010000015.1, read on the forward strand.
AAACGTCGAACGTTTCCGGAAACGTGAGCGTCACGTGGAAACGGTTTATATTTCTTTTCAGACCTATAAATAATTTATTAACGTTCGATCGGAGAATTGAGAAAAAAAAAAACAGTCATTCATCTACCAGTCTATCTGTGTACCAGTCTGTAACGCGCTCGCTATTAATAGATAATTACGTGTCGAGGAAAAACGCGACTAAACGCCGTTCTCGATTATTGCCCAATTGTGGCACACCCGGCTCGGTGCAAAAACCTACGATACTTTCCATCCTTCTTATCGCGAAACGATAATCTATCCGCGGCGGATGTAGGCGCCCGCGAGACATGCCTCTCGTGTGCGATCTTGTCTTCGCGAAGTTGCTATCGCGCCTATGCGCGGTCGTGCATGACGGCGGTCTAGGGTTCTACTTTCTTCGATGGCCTCTCTAGAATCGGCCCCATCGAACGCTATACGCAACAACACACGCCGGGTAACACGCGCGTCGTACGACGATCGGGAACTTGTGCATTTAGTAAACGCAGCCGAGTTCGCTTTCGCGTAATAAATCGTAAGGCGACTTTTCCTGCTGCGAGCTAAATCTTAACGGTACATCTCCGCGTTATGAAAGCTCCGTAAATAATACAAGCAACTTTCACGGTTCCCACAAGGGAACTTCGAGCGCTTGCGATGCAAGGAACTCGGCGATCGTGTCGATTTGAGGGATAATTCGCATGTAACGTTTGATGGAAAAAAAAAATACGTGTAGGAAAATAACGATGCGCGGGATCTATAGAAAGGAGAGGAAACAATTGTTTATTATATATATTGGAAATATTTATTAGAGAAGGATAGACACATGCACACGTACATGTTATCTATCTTATTATTAGCGTAACATATATACAGCTATGTTGGCTGACGTTTCTAATAATCATTAAACATAGATTTTGCTTTTGATCCTGTTATAAGTACAGAGTGCACGAAAGCTCATTTGTTACACGCGATATGAAATATATCCCTATCATTTTAGTATAGATACTATTCATTATCTCAGTAATATTTTGATATTAGTATTGTTTAATATTTTTTGGCGGTTATCACTCGACTAATTAATTATTCATTTCTTATTTTTTCTACCCTTTTTTCTAGCACTTTGTGAGACATTTGCTTTGATTTAAAACGCTATTGATTTAATAACGTATATCTGCTTATATTGCTAATATTTTTCTTTTTGCCATATACAATGTAATTTTATAATTGATAAAAACATATGTTATTATGGATATATTCAATCAAAGACTCGCAATTTACTTTTACTCATTGGATTTATAATCGGCTGGTTTAATCGTAATTACTATTATCCGTCGCGAATCGTAACCGCGACGCACCCGGCGACTGCGAAAATACGCGAAGAGAGGAGGCACGGGGGCGGACAGTTTGATGTATCGCACGATGGAGAAAGAGAGCGGCACAGATCCGCGCTGTGATCTGTTCGCACAGCGCGGCAACAGCCGGCACAACGTGCTTCGGCTTTGGCGCTCGCGCTCGACCTCTTTGCGCCTACGTGGGAGGAATAGGAAGTCGTGCATTAAATCCGAACCTCCACCTTTCAGCACTTAAACGCCTCTCAAATGGCACGGCCGCGGGACACCGATCTTCGTCCACTTTGAGCGCACAAAAGCGATTGCGTTTTCCGAATTGACCGTGACGACGCGTGACGTCGATCTCTTCGGGAACGTTTCCTCTGGGACAATTGATACTCGTCGCCAATTAAAAAATTTGATTATCCTTGAATTCATGCTGTCGGTGCGACATCAAAACAGTCATCATCTGTTGATGCTCAGTTATCAGAGATGTATCTCGATAAAAGTTATTTGTTTATTTATTCCTGCAGCGTACTAGTACTATAAACATTGTAAAAGTTTATGTGACTTTTGTTCTGTTAACTCGTGTTTTTTATCTTTTTTATCTATGCTATTAATGCCGTTTATAATTTTTTATTCAAAACAGATACTTCACATAATTACATTTGTGAATTACATGAATTTCGGACTATTTTTATATCTTAATATTAATTGACGATGTAAGAAATCCAGTAGATATTAATTTATGAGTATTTTTTTATTCCTTTTTTTATTTCTTACAACTTGTCTTTTTTATATGATTGTGTTAAATTTAACACAGCGTTTTTAAATGACCGGCGAAACGAAATTGAGTAATAAAGTAAAACAAAACTGACAATAACAAATAGCTAAATTTTGTCTCATTCGTGCTAGAGTAGCTGTGCCAGACATATACGTCTCGGCGAGTTCTTAGACTTTCTCGCTCGCGCGTATCGAGCGGAAAGATCCCAGCCTCGACCGCTCACTCGTGATTGCGCTCATTGCCGAATTAACTGCGAACGTCAGACGTTCCCATCTGTGCGAACGGAAAAATTCTATTCCGAGGTTTTCTTCGAATGCAGCGGTGGGTGGTATCGGAATTCCGGATGAATACGCATTCTTGTGAGGCTGCATTCCTCTTTTGTTAGAGAGTGTATGTATATATGTAGATAAGCCGTTTAATCTCGCGCAAACACGCCTACATACCGTGACATTACGCAGTCAAATTCGCGACTGTGCGCAAAAAGATATTCAAATATTTCCGCAGGCGTAAATATTTCTGGTAAGTCGCCCGAGATAAATTTAAAACTCTCACGTCATCACGTATAATTAACTTAATTAAAACAAGTGTTTCTTACCCTAACCATCCTTCAATTAGTTAAATTTTCTTGTTCTCCAATTAGCTAAATTTTCTTCAAATTTTAAATTTGTGCTAACAAAAATTAATGATTAAAAAAATTTAAAGATATTTTACTCACAAGTAATCCAAAATATTGACACGTGTCACAAGTTTAACTGTCGCGCGTAAGATTAGGAATAGATAGATCTGTATCAGCGTTCTGTTATACGAGAGTTGCAGAACGAAAGCAGATATAAGATCGATCAAAGATAGATGTAGCCATAACGAAATATGCCGCAACGCAACGTGCCGATCGCACTTTATCCGACATCTCTATCTGCGCATACTTGATCCAATTGGATACTTAATGTCTCAAAGTCTGAGGTGGTGTCATGCACAAGATGATGAAACGCGAAAGGATTTAGCCTTCGTCTTCAAGGCTGACCGCTGGTGCACCGCGAACAATCATCCGTGCTTTAAGTGGATTTCACACGGTGTCCGCGGCACCTACGAGAAACAATAGACCTAAGAGAGTCTTCATTTAGTTTTAAATTATCATAATGATGGATATCTTTTGAGAAAGAGAAAAAACATATCGCGATAGGATGCTCAGAAACGACAGACAGACACTCCGAGCGTGAGAGAAAACTTGATGTGTGCGTGTGTTAACACGTATGTAATTGACCTGATTTTCTATGAATATACATAGGCTTCATTACATCAAGAGATTCAGCGTTCCTAGGAATGATAAAGAAAACTGGATCTCGCGCACGGGTAGGGAGGACGGGGAGAGAAATGACGGGAGACGTCGAACAAAGATTTCGCGACTGCAATCGTTTCCAATGAAAGAGCAAGGAGAGGACAGAATGCACGCTCTCATTGCATTCTCCCTCAGGGCCGCGTCAATCTAGAGCTGTAATTCATAGCAATGCGATTAAAATTGTCTAGTATAACAGTACGGTTATAATTATAATTGTTACAAAATATAGTAGTAAATGTAATAATTGTTTTATAAAATAATATTAGTTTTTTTATGTTTAATACATTTCATAATACATATTTTAATAGATGACTTCAATATGTAGAACGTGAATTACGGATTAATGATTCGAAACTATAAGATTAGAATTTATTTTTAAAATTTATATCTATAAATTGCATCGAATGCAACTTGATATGTTTCTACTCTCTTTTGCAATATAACAAATCACTCTTTGACCTCACGTGCTCTCATTGACCACGGTGATACACGCATGATAGTTTCTACGCGGGAATTTTAAATGCGCGGATAAAATATAATCTTCGAGACACAGATAAAAGCGAGGGCGTGAGAGATCGGAAATAAGAAGAGAACGGTAACCTGGATAGGGTCCAAAACTCACGTTCTACCTCATAGAACGCCGAGGGAAAGGAAAAATTACATCTGGCATTGGCTTTTGACGTTTGACCAGCGGCCCCTTTAAATCTTTCGCATTCATAAGCAGTCGATCTATAAACCTTTCGCTTGCGCTATCATAAACAGAAGTGTTTGGATATACATTTAAAATGATATTTATGTGAAAATCATGTATTTTTGAGCTGAGAAAGAGAAATTAATTGCTACATATTAAAGCAGGAAATTTTTTAATTATAAATCTTATGTGTATTTTAAATGGGATAATCAATATCTAAAAAGTTCAACATATGTAGATATATCTAAACTATCTTATGTTTAGAAATGATATAAAACTTACTTTTTTGAGTTGTGTCACTTTTGAGGTCGAAGTGCGATGCAAGCGTTACTTGCATATTTGAAAATTAGTTTTTTGATACGCTAATTCGACGGTCGATATTTGTGTTGCAGAGGGGTCTGAGAGTCGGTTGTAGCCAGAGACCGACAACATGAGGAACTCGACGTTATTGAAATGGGCGCAGAATTCGGCGAACAATAAAAGTCAGCCGAGTAAAAACGGAGGTGAGTAACCTGGCTCTCCAAAGCACGCGTATCGTGACTAGTTTAGCAAATATGGCTCGCCGCTTTATGGCGAAGGTTGAAAATCATCGCAACTCTCCTGTTCGCAGGAACGGGCAGGAACTGGATACACCCACCGGACGCGCTCCAAAAAGGACACATCGCCTACCTAGTCAAGGTATTGTATGAGATTCTATACTGCGAAGATTTCCTCGTGCCAGGATAAGTAATGTTTTGCCTCATGTATTATTATTTGCCTTAGGTATTATTTATATCCTGAATATTTTCGCAAAGAACTGCAACTTGCTTTTGCCAGTCACGATTTGCATTGAAATTCATGCCAAAAGATTAGGGGATGACGTCGTAATGATTTTTATGAAGGAATGAAACTTTTTTATTTTAATAAATAATTTATTAAGATTGCGTTTTTTTTTAAGGGGATGTTGAGAATATTCTTGATTATTGATATGACACTAGCGTATGCACGTTGACCAAGGTCGCGATACGCGATTGCAAAACGCGGGATTAATTACAACGAAGCTACAAGTATCCTGACACCGTTTCTCGGTACTGACCGAATGAAAGGTCGAGGTCGCGTATCGTCGATCCTCTTTTTCCGCTTTTAATTTCATCTCCGGTAGCTCATCGCGTCTCTTATAAACCCACCGAGTAGGATATCCATTACATGGAATTTGTCGACGTGCGTTCGCCTAATTATCTTTCACTGTTAATGAGAGTAATTAAGTCAAGTTGATTATTTCATCGGGCGGATTATTTCGTCGAGGCATACAGACTGAGAAAATCTGGAGAAATTGTTGGCAATTAGCAATAAGTAGTGGAAGGATAATAAAAATAGAAGCAATTGATTGAGAAAAAAATTATTCAACATTTTTTATCTTTTTATAGAAAAATAAATATTTTTTAATGAAATTTCAATATTCGATAATAAAAAATTGTTATATTTCTCTGAAACAAGATTGATTAGAAAACGGTTTCATAAAAATATAAGAATTTGTGATAATTTAATTCAAAAATTTAATATTTCCTGTAATGACAGAAGTGCAAGTTTGAAAACGAAAGGCGCAGTTGTCTCATAAAGTTTTATCTCGTAAAGTTGAATCTAATGAAGGGAAGAGCTTAATGTCCGCTCGTTAAAAACCGTGGAAATAGCCGTGTAAAAACCGAAAGTGACTCACTATTTGCACTTTCTAGTCGGTTATGGAATCTCGTTATTTCTGGATGACTTGCACAGAAATAGAAAAAAGATCCTATAATAGCCTCGAAACGTTCATTCATTCCGCGTCACTCGGAAAAAGTGTGCAACTCGCGACCGTCTGCTTTTCGTTTCGAATTGTTACGTGCACGTACGTAAGTTTCCCCATGAATACGAATACCTGCATATCGCGGATGAATTGTTGTTCGAGACGCTGAGACCCAACCGGCGGGTCGCCGCGAGTTCGTTGAACTTCGAAACTTCACGAGCGGCCAGATTTCACTATCTCACGAACGAAACGACTGTCGTGTCGTCACCATTAAACACGAAACAGCGGAATTGGCATGTCCGGACATGCTTTTTTCTCTGATCGGATTGAGTTTCCGCAACTCTCCCCGTATATTTTTTTCAAGAGATATTTAGCTGAAGAGAAGTTTTCTCTATCTGTATGTTAATACATCTCAGATTAATCGAAAGCAAAATCGATTTCTCTTTAGATTGAGAGAAAAGAGGCTATAAATTTTTCTTTTTAAGAATAATTTTTTAAAAATTAGCAATTTATGTAAGAAAATTTTTAAAATTTTTTAATCTAATTCCGAAAAAGTTAGAAGATTAGATTTGTATTTCGTATTTTTGTTATAATTATCCATTTAAATCCTCATTTTATTTTGTGTAAATAGAAAATAAGATGGAAAATGCAATCAGATTCAGATTTGCGTAAGTGATACAGTATTGTCATCTAAAAAGATGCATAATGATCGGGGATATATATACAAGTATCCAAAGATCATTAAACTACGCAGCGAAACGTCATTGTAACGCGATAATATCAACACAATTTGTCAGTGTTACGTTTATCACGTTGTTCGTGTAAGATTAAAGTGCAGAAATATTTTATCGGGTAGAAGGAATGCGGCGTAAATTGCCGTTAGATGTACGTCGTATTTTCAAACGTCATTGCGAAATGCTTCGTTTCATTTGTTCGATTTGCGAAATGCGCGACGATAGCAAGCAGTTCCATTAATTTATCGATTGGGATTAATTTCTCTTCCCTGCCGACGCCTATCCAATTTCTTGTCTCACTTTCTACGTGTTGCGATAAAAGTCGATCAATATTTTCAATTCAAATATCCTTAATTTTTTTTTTGCACATATTATAATCTTTGCGCTTGATAAATAAATTTGTTGTTAAATATCCGAAACTCTTAAGTTGTTTTGATTGCGTAAAAATATTTATAGCAATTTATACAGTCATATTTATACAGTCTATAAGTAGTTGGACAACTTTTCTCTCAGAATTATTACCTTGACGAGAGATGTCGTGCTCTGCTAATGTACAGATGTATGCCGGAGATTTATAACGAGATTATAATGCAAAAATATGCAAGCTACGGAGGAATGTGCTAAAAAAAATCATCATTAATAAAGAAGTACATTCGCATCTCGTTTTCCAACGTGCGATTTTCTTGGAAACATCACGGAGCGTTTTTCCCACGCTGCGTCATTCTTCTTTCTGTTTTTATAACAAGTTGCGCACACCGAAGAATATCTGATTCCTTTTTTGTCATCATCTTCCTATTTAATTTTTATTTAATATTTTAATATTTTAGTATTTGGGCAGCACAGAGGTGGATCAACCCAAAGGCATCGAGGTTGTCAAGGAGGCGATCTGCAAACTAAAATTCAATCAGCAGCTCAAGAAGAGTGAAGGTACGAAAACCCCGAAGGTCGAGCTCACCATAAGTATCGATGGTGTGGCGATACAGGAACCAAAAACGAAAACGACGCCCAAGGTTAGTGCTATTATTGATGTCAGGATAACTTTTATAATTGCCTTCCGTATTCACGCAGTCAAGGTTCAATTGCTTTCGTCGTTTGATCGAAGGTTATTTTTGCAGCGAATTATGCATCAGTATCCATTACATAGAATCTCATACTGTGCCGACGACAAAGGAGAGAAGAAATTTTTCAGTTTCATCGCGAAAGAAGAGGACGCGGAAAGACATACATGCTTCGTTTTTGTCAGTGACAAGCTAGCCGAAGAGATCACGCTGACCATCGGCCAAGCTTTCGATCTGGCTTACAGAAGGTTCCTGGAAACATCCGGTAAGGATCTAGAAACGCAACGACGTTGCATGGTGCTGCAGCAGAAGATAAAACGACTCGAGCACGAGAACAACGTTTATCGGCAACGATTGCAAGATGTTGCGGCTATTAAAGGCTCGGTTAGTTTGGAAAATATATGAAAAAAATATCTTATATAAGATACTTTATAATATATAATAATTATTTCAATAATTTTTGACTATACACGTTTTTATTCTCATTTAGGCGGATATATCGGCTTATCTATCGCAATATAATATACCCGATATTCTTCATGTTCCTGGAACTCCTCCTACGGATTCATCGCAAGTCAATGGTACGACTAGCCAGCCATTGCTGAACATGAGCGACAGCAACGGGAATACGTCTAATGGACCTCAGCAACCGCCGCCAGTTCCGCCGAGGAGTTTCGAGAAGAGTTTCGACGATGATTTCATGGGGTATAATCAAATGATTATAAATTTCATTAATCTCTGTTTTTTTTATTTTATATTTTTATTTTAGGAATGAGCCAACGCCAACGCCGTCGGTTGGCACCAAATTGGAAGGACTATTGATGGACGAATTCGAAGAAGATTTCAATCCAAGAGCTTACGAGACCGCAACTAATGGTCTTGCCAATTATCAGTCAAATAATCCGCTTCTTAACGGTCAGATATCTTCGGGATCGAATTTCTTTTCACAATCCAATGGTACCAGTCCCCCGCCTCTGTGTAAGTATACAATTTATAGACTTATTTCTAAAATACACACACACACACATTATTTGAGAATATTGTATATTGTATTTTTTATCTTGTATTTTCTATATAATTGTATATTGTATTTTCCAGTGGCACCACCACCAAAGACGAAAGACTCGAGACGTCAAAACGGAATCAAGGAAGATTTGTTTGGTAGCATTCCTTTCAATCCTACGCCAACTTTAAATATGAAGAATGAATTTAAGGATCCATTTGAAATGGGAGAATTCGGAGCTTCGACCATGACATCTAATCCTAGCCAGCAAGAACTGGAAAATGCTATTGGTCTGCTAGATAAGAAATTGCTGGAGATGAAGGTGAAACATGCAATCTTTATTCTTTAATTTCTTCTGTTATAGGCAGGTTGTAACATATATGAAAAATTTTCAGGATGGTTTTAGTAGAGGGCTGTGCATCGGAACTGATGACTTTTCTTTGGAGAGCTTGGACCCGCTGCGAAATTAGACTCGCCAATCAGATCGAAAGCTACAAGCATTCGAACGAATACTTTATTAGTGCTCTTAGGATGCAGAGTACGAAATACCAATTAACGGATAAAACAATTAGGAATTATGTCCGTGTAAAACCAAAATTAGTCAATTATTATTATTACCCTCATATATTTATGATCATGTTCGATATTTATGATACACATGTATGAAATGATTCTATAAGCGTGTATCCTTTTACACTCTGGTAATCTATGCTATTCTATTCGCTGCTTTTGAACTGGGGTCCAATCCGAACAACGCACAGAAAACGCGTTATCATTGTTAATGATGATTTAGTGAGATGAGATCTCAAGTCGATCGTTAGAATGGAATGAGATATTATTCTAATCGAGACAACGTAATTGTTTAGATGAGAATTTGTTATATTATATATACTTAAAAAGATCTTATCGCGAATCTCATATCGACGATAGTATGCTTGCGTCTTTCATATTTTTTAACGGGATATTGAAAAAGAACTAATGTTACAATCCCGTAGCCACTGAATCGGAGACTTGGACGGTCGAGTAATCTCTTACATTCTAAAGCTACAACTAAGAAAAGTTGATAATATGTGTTTTACACTCGGCCTTTTAATTTAAATTTGTCATATCGTTCAATCGTCTGTTGGAAAATGAGTTAATAGAGGAAAAAAAACGGAGCACTAACCGTTGTAGCGTTTAGAAATCACACTAATAATACGAACGCATAGTCTGTCGATTGAACTCGTACACTCGGCATATCCTCTTTTTTGATCTATCGTTGATACCTTCATTTTTCTTTTAATGCGCGAACATGAGCGAAAAGAAAAAAAAGTTTAATTGTAAGAGAGAACTTTTGGCTATAGAGTTTACGGTAATCTCTACGATCCAACCAAACGTAAGGCGAGTTCATATAAAGAGGATTAATAATTATGTACATATGAAATATTATTGTTGCTATATTGTTTAAGAATCATAGTTAAGAATATAGCATATAATTATTACAACTGAAATAACGAACATCCAATGCGTCTTCCTTATACTCTGTGTATTAAATCTCGAAATAATCTGAAGTTGTGCAACCGTCTCGTCATAATACTATCCCCAACGTTCTCGTTATCTCTGACACGACTAAAATGTCATAAACAAAATAGTTGTCGCAACTTTTAAAAATCCATTCATCTTTGACCGTCAAATTTCCTTCAAATTTTACTTTCATCTCCTTTAAAATTGCAAATAATGGCATTTCTTAAATCAGTTTTCCTTATTTTCTATATAATTTTAATCAGCAATGTCACGTTGCATCGAGGTGCAGATAATAATGGTAAGAAAATATACAATGCAAATTAAATATCTCAAAACGTTAATTAAATACATAAAAATAATACGTTTGCAAAGAAAATAAAATGGAAGAAAGCACATGCTATGCTCTTCAAGAACGTTATTCAACCGAGGAAAATGCAAACTTTTCGGAAGAATCGCGAAAGGTTTAAATTCAAAAAATATTTTCCATTACACAAGCTGATATATCACGTTTATCATGCAGGAAATCTCAATGGTAGAATCGCCTGTGCAAAATACTTGGAAGACTGCAAAATGTTACATAGAACCTCGAAATAGCGAGTCATTGAAGAAGATATTGTCGCCTACATGCGCGCCTGATGAAAACAAGCAAATTAAAAAAACGTTTATGTAACAAATATTTGGATATTATGTCCAATTTTTTATATCTTAGCGCGGCAAACATTTAATAAGGGTGTGTGTATGTATATATATATATATATATATATATATATATACACACACACACACTCTTTAACGTTAATTATTGATTACATCAATTAACTAAACTTGTAGAATTGTATAGTAATTACAAATACAAACGACGCAAAAGCCTAGAATAAATCTCAAGAGCGCCCAAATGCACTAATTATATATATCGGTACGATATTTTTGTAGAAGTCTGGTATCTTAAACTGAAACGTTTAATTATGGTATTACGTCAAATCGCTTTCAAATTAAGCGCGCTTTTCGCGCGTGCGCGCGATGAAGCGTCACGTGATTCAGCGGTCGCGCCGCAGGCGGCGCCAGCGGCGTGAATGTGGCGCGGCGCGCGCTGCGTCAGTATTTCGCGGACATCCATCGCGTTCTGTTCGTTTCTTGGTTTCACGTCGAATCGCGAGAGAAAGAAGGAGGGAGAGAGAGAGAGAGAGAGGTAGTCGTCGAGAAACGCCACAGGACAGGAGTGCCTTCTTTCCTTCTTCGCCGAGATTCCCGTCAGGATGGCGGACGACAACCACGAGAACGGCACCAGTAACGGCGACGTGCCCGAGATCGAGCTGATCATCAAGGTGAGTGTGCCACGCGCGGTCGAGGATCGCCGTGCGAGCGAGACGGACGGATCGGAACATAGGGAGGAAGGAAGGGAGATGAAGGAAAAGGAGGCGGTTTGTCCCGTGCGCGCTATGGGCGTGGAGCAGCCAACTGGTTCCCGTTCGCTCCCGTAGGAAACCGCAGGCTAGTTTCCCTGTCCCCCCTCCTTTCCCGGCGGGAAACGCCGCGGCCGTGAAAATCGGGCGTTCGGCGGCAGCCGTGAGCGGCCAGCGCGAAAATAATCCGCGTCGTGACCGTTGACCGTACCTCGTCCGTCTCGGTCCCTCTTTCCCTCCTTTTCCGACTTTTGTTTTTACTTCGCATCACGTTCGCTCGTGATCTCGATGCTGGCCCCCCTCGCGTACCGTTCGTTTCTGTTGCCCGAGCGAGGCTCCCTCGCCGAACGCGTGATCGCCAGGGACCGAAGCCGTGAACGAGCGAGCAAAACGGACGCGGTGCACGCGGAGAATACGTGCGTGTACGTATGTGTGCACGTACGTATGTGCGCCGCCGTTGCTCGGCCGATGCGACGGGCGAAGAAACTCCTCGCGGCGAGGAGGGCTCGGCGCGATAGCCGCACGTGTGCCGCGAGCTTTTCGGTTCGCTCGGTGTCTAACGTTACATCAAGGGTCAAGACCGGTTTGCCGTCGCTCGATCTCCGACCCGCCAACCGTTTCCCCATCGTCGCGAATGGAGATTCTCGTCACGCGCGCGGATGTCTCGAGATCACGCCGGTCGTTATTAGACGGGATCTTCTGGACGAGGCGCGTTCGGGCCCTTTACGCGCCGCGTCGCCTCGTAAGAACCGGACATTAAACGCTCGGCGCACCGCGACGCGTATGCTACACATTTCTTTACGCGTGGAGTCATCGAGGGCGCCGAAGCCGCGTGCTCTCCTTCTCCCTCCCGCCGACGAACGTTCGTGCATTCTGCGAGCGTAACGCGCGGCAGATGGGACACGACGAAAAGGCGCACCCGTCGTTCCCATCCCTCGCCTTCCGACGGGAAAAGCCGCCGGGCGAAAAAAAAAGTGGTCTCGCGCGCGCGCAACTCGTCGACCCGGTGGAAGTGGACGGGAAAATGAAAGGGACCCGCGGACCGGACTGGTTTTTCCGTCGGGAGTTTCGAGCACCCGCGGGCAGTCGCGAGATATCGGGATCTAGGATCGATCGATCTTGTGCGCCGGGGGTACAAACTCTATCCGTCGCCGCTAGCGTATACCTTATCTTATCGGAATAATTCGCGGCGGCTTCTTGAGGCCAGATCTGCTTATCGCTATTAGCGGCAGTCGGAGAAACGTGGAGAATTTCTCTCCAAGGGATCCTACGCTTCCTTTTTAGGAGGCGCGTTGAAAGCGTTCCGATTTCGGAGCGCGCGCTACGAGAAATTCGTGTCTCTTACGTTAGATAGAGTATTTATAATTTGGAAAGTAGAATATTTCGATATCGTTTCAAGGTAACTGGAACTTCTTTTGGATCTCTTTCATTTTTTTTTCCAAATAAATAAATGAGTCAACGGTAAGGTATCAATACGCACGACGTGTTCTTCGAAACAAAAATATGATATAAACGGAATAAATGATTGCTCTTACGACATGATATCATAATTTTGCGGTATCTATATCGCCATATTATGATTTCGATTAAATTACGATATCGATTCCGATTAGATAAACAGTCAGGGCTGTTTGCGATTATTATTGTTCCCGATCGATCCGATTCGATCGAGGGTGAACTCGGCGCGAGTTCTCGGAACTTTCTTTTCACCGAGTTTCCAGGGGGAAACGACTCCTTGAGTGGAAACAGGCTACCTTCGGATGACCATTAAAAAACTTGCGATGAACTTTCGCCGGATCGATCGGATTTCTTCCGAGAGAAATACGCCGTATAACGATCTTAAAATGTATCGTTGAATTAGATGACTCGTGAAAGGAACGAACCAGTCGGTACCGACTTCTGTAATTTTCTCCTGAGGAGACGACGTGCCATAATTACGTATAATTATTGATTAACTTTCTCAATAATAATTAATACTTATTATCAATTATAAACTACAATTGTGTAAAGCATAATTATAGCAATGTGAAGCATTTAACGTGTGCTTGGCGAACCAACTGTTGATCCTAAAACTTCAATATTTATAAATTAATACTTTTTGTACGAATATATATATAAAGAGAAGGTTAAGAGAAAGAGATTATACACATCGCGACGTTTCGGTGTTTGATTTCGTCGAAAGTCTTCGCTCTCTAGTCTTCACTCGTTCCTATTGTCGAAGGTGAGACGGTCTCCATATCGGTGCAACCTGTCCTTAAGTGTGCCAACGAGAATTCTACGCGACAGCCTTTCAGATAACTGGCTTATCATCTTGATTGCAGCGTTAGATAAATGCTCAGATAGTTGGCGAAGTATCACATTGCCCAGAATGCGCTTTTTAGCGTATATCTCGCGAATAAACATGATAAAAACACAAAGGCCCGATCGCGAATTATTGATCTTGATGCAGAATAATAATCGCGATAGTCGATTCGTCATGGAAAAATTGAGATCTCGCGGAATCTTGAGACGGAATCTCGATAAAAATTTCTCGTTGACACGATAACTAATTATAATAAAATGTATCCATAATATTTTATTGAGGCGTGCTATTATCGAATTGGAGAACGTCTCGCACGATTCGAAAGGTAATTTCGAATCGAATCGTATGTATATGAATGCAAACATGAACATTCAAATCAAGTTGGGTTTTGCCGCGTGCTCTCTCTCTTTCTCGGAACGAAATACCGTAGACGCGCGCATATTAAATGGCGACCGTTTAATTTATTCGGTTAACGAGGTCAGAACTCTATGCCGGCGCGCCGTCGGGTCGGCTATACCGTTGTTGCAAATCGAAAAACGGCGGAGCGATACAGGCGTAATTCTGGATTCGATCATCGAAACCGCGCGCGTAGATTCGCGCGGGTAGATTTAATGATAAACCGGCCGACCTTGCACTCTCGGCAGGCAATCATGCGAAGTTCTCTCGGGTAAGTGTGTCAAACGGGACGAAACGACGAGCGGCTACCACGAGGTCCTCGTCGAGATTCTACCGTTAAACGATGGACTCCTTTGCCTTTCCTCGCTCCTCTGGCTTTCCCCGCCAACTTCGATGACTTCATTCCCCGGATCTTTTCTATTATATTATTTTTACCATATTCCTCGACGATTCGACGAATATGCTCGTCGATTTATTAAAATTGAATCGTAAATTATTAAAGAGAAAAAAAAAGAAATATATTTTTTAAAAAGGCAAAGGGAAAAATCAGTGGAAAACGAGCTTGACAAATTATACGATAGAGTATAATAATTTTTTAAGCTAGGCGCTAGAAATAATAGAAAAGATCTTGTTCCTCTTTAACGTCTTCCTTGCGCGCACATTATTTTTCTTTGGACTTGTTTGTCACACTTATGTATATACCATGTCACGAGTATATCTTCACCGTCTCGCTAGAGTTATTTTTCCCATCGTAGTTGTATATTGAGCGGAAGAATAATCGCGTAACCACCTGCGAGCGTGGCGATCGATCGTACTTTAATCTCCTTTAAGGTCATTACGAGCGTGCCTGCGTGGAAGTCAGAGACACTCGGAGAGTTCGCACGATCGTTCCACAAACGCGTAACGCCGTCGCTCAAACAAGGCATTAGGAAGAGTCGTGCGAAAAGGAGTTCGCGCGCAAGAGGAGGAAATCGTCCTTCGCGAGATCCGCGAAGGACGATGTCCACGCGACTGCGAAACGTCGTCCCGGTAATAATAGCCGCTTACGCGCGCATCTTCGCGAACGACGTTCCGACAGCGTCGCTTCCTTTTTTTTCCTTCTTTTTTTCCCGTTCACGTTGTCGGCTTCATTCAGGAAAAATGGCGAGCAGGAGACTGGCGTCGTGAAATTGTGGCTCTCGCCGCATGCGCCGTATATATTCGTAGAAGTCGTACTCGCACGCGTACACGTGTATACATTTGTCTACTCGTAACGGTATACTGTAGATACAGCGGGATGCCAACTGCGTTCTGTACAAGTACGACATGCGATGAAGATGTTTGTAAAAGCTGGTCCCGTATAGCGTTATGTAAATTGTGACATTCATTTGTAAGGCGAATTAAGTTACAAATATTCAAATAATTATACACAATTATAAAAGATATAATTACGACAGGAATATTTAATCAATCGTCTACGCACACATCGTGGATTATAATATATCTATTAAATCGTTACGCTCATTATGCTTAATCGTTACGCTCAAAATCGCAGTTCGAGAGATCGGGAATTGTGTCACTTTTGAAGTCATTGACTCGTCCATATTTCATGAAGCCGTTCGCGGGGGGTAACTTCCTCGGAACTCGGACTCGAATTCCTCGGGCGGATGACACGAGTGCGCAGGCATGCATTAATTTCTTTCAGGCATGAAACAAGGCTGTTCGTGATGTTACCATTAGCGATGCCAGTGATGCGTACACCGTTTTTAGCCGTCGATCTCTTCCTTTTTCCATTCGATTTCTTTCCCCCGTTTTTTTCCGTCTCCGCGGCTTCGACAGAGCCGCGTAACGCTGTAGCGAGGCCGCAATAACGCGAATCGCTCGCGTAACAGACATCGACGCGAAAGAGAAAGAAAAAATGAAACGCTACGTCTCTCGCTCGTCTAAATCGAAATTCCACGTCGAGGGTCTCCCCGTTTTCCCCGCGTCATCAAAGTCCGTAAATATGCTGAACTCGATCAAACGCCAAGTGGTCTCGTCAATCTCCGCATTCGACAAACGCTTGCGCGGCTTTTTAAAAGAATGGAATTCGCCTGCGCGTCGTATCTTTCTCACGGCGAGTTAAATATCGTTAAAATTCTGAACGATAAATCACGCCAATATCGCGGACGGAGAGCGACTTGTCGCGCGACCTTCAAAAGACGCACCCTCTCCCAATTCCGTCATTTCGACGCAAATTGGTTTTTGTTTCACGGAATATCGACGGATGCGCACCTGACGTCGCGTACGAATTTTCAGACTTTCGTAATAGAGAAAGGAGGTGAGGAGCGTCGACCGGGTGAGAGATAGAGCCGCGTTCGAAGATGGAAGACGTTCAGAGTCTTCGTGACATTTGATCCACCATCCGCGTTCTCCGCGCGACTCATATATTCGATATGAATACCAATGCTAGATTTCCGCTGGGGAGATAGAGATACTTCGCCAAGCCGTTATCGCGCTCTCGCTTTTATGTTCAGTTTTTTTCATTGTTCACAGTTGGCTAAATGTTAATTATCTTATTGAATATTCTCCGTCATTTTTTTTTTCAGAAATCCGGAAAAAAGATCGATATTAAAAGGTTAATTGAACGTTGTAACAAAATTGCGGCTCAAGTTAAAACTTGTAAAGACGGCTTCATTTCGCGAATTATTTGCCTCCTATTTTATCTACTTTATTCAGAATAAATGACTCGTATTTCAAAGGTTACACAATCGCGGAGAGACAAAGGGGAGAGGCACAACTGTTTGAATATCCTTCGTGGAATTCCGAATTGGCCGCGCGGAAAACCGAGCTCGCGTCGATAATCAAATAGCCGTTTGATTTATATCTTCGCCGAATTGTCATAATATTTTATTCTCGCACGTTCCGAAAATAATGATGCAAACGTTGCGCAATGACGCTCCGCGTTTTTGATTGACCGATAATAGTTTCGATACCGTGCCAAGCAACGCGTTCAACTCTGAAAGATGTTCAACAGATGTCTGATAGGCGCCTGAGGGATTACACACATTCATATTTCATATGTAGCATCAAGAGCGTGGCTGTTTGAATCTTATTCGCGCAATACAAATAAAACTTGGTATCGGCAACACACACCGCTGAATGGAGTGTGGAAACGGATCCGCGTCTTTGAGGCTCGTACAAAATACGTGGCGATAGAATGTAAGAGGAATCGACCTCAGGGCCCGTCAGTAAATCGAAAGAACCTTGAGAAATATGAGGAAATTTTTTTAATTAAATAATCTCAGGGATAATTTTCTTTGATCCGCTTCTCGCTTTCGCTGACACAAAGATTCTCGTTATCGCGTCTTCTGTAGGGGCGTTTTTTTTTTTAGGCACATGTAATTGCATTAAAAACTACAAAGAGCCCACAACTGACAATTCGTAAATTTTCAGTATCGCGTCCTCGATCCGCAAGGGTCACTCGTTGACAGGAGATTCTCTTCTCCTGGAATCGCATGCGCGTCAAAAGCCTTTGACTCTCTCACATTGTGCAACGTTCAAAAACGGACTGTGCGTCATCGCCGAGAAAGAATACAAAACGCGCGAGGTGCCGGCTGCTGCATGACGCATGGGACTGTGGAAAGTAAGATGACATCGGCGGTAGTAGTAAACGGTAGTAGCAGCGGCGATACAAAGACAGCACGGCGATATTGCGCTACCACTTCCTCTTCTCTAAACGCCTGGCTCGTTAGATCCTGGAAGAGCGACCGATTGTTAGCGCCGTATGAAAATAGAAACGCTGTTGTTGAAGAGCGAAAGAGAGAAAGAGATTATTGGCGAACTGCCGAGATTCAATTTGCTCGAATTACGGGCAATCGTGGTCAGGCCTGTCCGAGAAGAGAACGATTACGTTACACAATGCGTGGGTTGTTTAGTTTCCATCGGTTGGGTAAAGGATCAAAGTATCGGGGATAACGATCAGAATGGAATGTCATAGCGAAAGATATTCGCGCGATTGTCCATTAGATACGGTATTAGATGCAGTATTAGTATCTCGAGACGCGCGATGTAATAATTCTTGAAATGGTCAAAGGTTAAAAAGTATGAAGGCACGAGAGGTGCACGATTACAGATTACAAATGCCAGGGGGAAATAAAGTTGAATGGTCGAAGCCGCGGGATTAGAAAGAAAAATCGAGAGATTCTCCGATGATGATGTAAGGATTTATTTTTTGATGTTTAAACGGTAGAAGTTCGACGGTAGACGCCATTTTTAATGTCGAAAATATCAAGATTCGCGCCGAAAATAACACGTCGGCGGAGCAGAAAGAAGCGAAAATAAAAAAAGGAGATAATTTTGATCGGTAGATTGCGTAAGGTTTTCTCAGGATGGCCGTGAACGCGGACGAAGTTGGGACGTTAGAGACAAGCGAATAAATAAACCGTGACATCGAGGAAATGAGAGCGTCGTGCTCTGGCGGGTTCGATTCGGCCGATCAAGCGGTAGAAAATATGTGGTGGTGGAACGTCGGTCGAGGGTTTGACTAATGGGTTGGGTCTGCTCATCGCGAATACAAAGATCTGCGCGTTTTGTCGTGCGCGGATTCGTGCACTAGCTGTTAGCTGACGTCAGCCTCTTATCGCCCAGAGATACAGACAGGATAATCGAATCCAGAGATACCGCAGAATTTACATGCTAGCTTTAACGCCGATAGTCGCGAAAACGCGACTTTTACTACGAAGAATAACAAGATGTAATAATAATCCATGTGAGAGAGAAATAAATAATAAGATCTCATAAACGTATTTTAAATCGTGATAATATAATCTTGAATCTAAAATATATTTGAGGTAGTGTGTATTTTTTAAATTTTAAATATTCGCTATTCACGCGCGCGCGCGCGCACATACACACACACATACAAAACGAAAATTTGTTTTGATGCTAAATGAAGAAAATATTGTTTCTAGGCATCGACGATCGATGGCCGTCGAAAGGGCGCCTGTCTCTTCTGCCAGGAATACTTCATGGATCTGTATCTCCTAGCGGAGCTGAAGACAATCTCCCTGAAGGTGACCACCGTGGACATGCAGAAACCGCCGCCCGACTTCCGCACCAACTTTCAGGCCACGCCGCCGCCCATCCTGATCGACAACGGCGATGCGATACTGGAAAACGAAAAAATCGAACGGCATATCATGAAGAACATCCCCGGCGGGCACAATCTGTTTGTACAGGATAAGGAAGTGGCCACTCTCGTGGAGAACTTGTTCAGCGTAAGTGTCGATCAATCTGGTCGAGAGTGAAACCAATCGAGAAACCGATCTGTCAAATTATATCCCTTTCTCTGGCGAGGCGAGAAATTACATGTCGTCCGTTCATTTTGCAGAAACTCAAGCTGCTGCTGCTGAACGCGAAGGACAAGGACAAGGATCCCAAATCCTCGTCGCTGATGGCGCATCTGCGTAAGATTGATGAGCATCTGGGCCGCAAGGGTACGCGCTTTCTTACTGGCGACACCATGTGCTGCTTCGATTGCGAACTGATGCCGCGGCTGCAGCACATCAGGGTCGCCGGTAAATACTTTGCCGACTTCGAGATACCGGAGTCCCTGGTGCATCTGTGGCGGTACATGCATCACATGTACAGGCTCGATGCTTTCCTACAGAGCTGTCCAGCCGATCAGGATATCATTAATCACTACAAATTGCAACAGGTGAGTCGAGTAGACCTCTAATTACGTTTGCGAGATGTCGGCTGAATAATTAACACTTTTCGACAAGCCTTTAATTCACGCCTACGCGTCACGCAATGACGCAATCCCATTCGCCGCGACATTTTCCATGTCCTCGACATAATTGCAACGAATCTCTATTTGCAGAGTATGAAGATGAAGAAGCACGAGGAGTTGGAGACGCCGACCTTCACCACGAGTATTCCGATCGAGGTCAACGACGACTAACCTGGATCTTCAAGTCTGCGATCGCATGACTTCGATTACATCGAGATCGGCCTATAGCGAGACGACAAATCACCTTGACGGAGTTTCAACGGCGCGCATTTTATAATTTAATATATCCAACACTAGCATCGAAAACAAGCAGGGATTCTTTCGTTGGAACTCCCGTCTTTTGAGCTGCCAGCTCGTGTTATCGTCGTCATTGATCGATTTATATCTTTTTGCTAAGCAATCATTGCTAGATTTTATCCCTTCCTTATGGGATCAAGTCAAATATAAACGGATTAGCTTTTTTACTGCAAACGACGCGAAAACATACATACAAGTGCATTAAGGACATTCAAAGTCTTAAAAATGATTCTAGAATACTGATCTTCATTTTTTCTTCTTTCTTCTTTTTCTCTTACTATGTACAGCACGCGTACGTAGTTTTGACCTGAGTAGTATTAGCAAGATTTTAATTTGCTATTGTTGATTCAAGGATTAAGTTTACCAGGAGAAACGATAATATGATTTTGTCATTCTCTGACGGCAACAATCATGAAAACTAAAATCAAGAATGCAAAAGAAACGTATGCATTCGAGAGCAAATTGGTGCCATTATTAACAGCTTTTTAATCTTAATAGAAATTATCTTTTGGATAGTAATCATTATTTCTAGGCATTATTCTTACATAAGATTAAGCGAATAAAGTAGATAAAATCAATGTATAGAACTTGATAAAACGTTTCATCATTCTTAAACTTGCGTAAATCTTTTTAAACGTTAGATTTCTCTTTTTTTTCCATCGTTTTCATTCAGCCACTCATTTATCACGAGCTATAATAACGAGATACTTAAGAAGTATGATCAAGACATTTGCATCAATGAGAAAGGTTTCTTTGGAATTATAAACTTGTTTAACATGGCTTCGCGCTTACGCGTTCGAAACGCAGAAAAAGAGATGTTATATACGTAGAAGAAAAAAGCTTTGCCGTATCTTTCGCGATCCAAAGTGCGTACGTTTCTTCTGGATTCTGCAGCGTCGCATCTTGTTATTCCCGTTTCATCGTTAGCACTTTTACTGATTTACAAGCGGAGAACGAGCGCAAACATTTCCCACGATTGTTTTCCCCCGAGCCGAAAGCGTTTAAAGTAACAGCGTCCGGGAGCTCGGCTCCGCTTATTTCCACTAATCCACTGTTCCAGAAAACAGAAAACAGTGCAACTCGTAAGCAACTGTCTATTCCGCATTAGTAATTCTATTATAATTATTATTACTATTGTATTATTAATTTTGGTTTATATATCCGTAGAAGTCAATATACCAGTGTTTACAATATAAATGCCTGGAGTACTTCGTCATTTATCATAGCGCAGATGCGCGGCGTAGGCTAAGTTCTCGTATCTAATATATAACATAAAATATTATAATTTTATATATGATATCCGAGTGCTTTTTTTCTTGTTAAATATATGTATTGATATTTTTTATATCTCGATATGAATGATAAAGGTGGGCGATCAAGTGTACATTTTATTCAGAGCGTCATCTCGGTGTCGTCCAAAAAGATGAAGAAAAAGTCAATGCAGAGTGAGACATAAGGTGAGTTTCGCGGATGTTTTACTTCTTTTCGTGAAGCGACGGATTATGAGAGGAACGAACATCTCTTCAACACGGAATATCTTTGCGTTTTTTTGCCGTATCTCTCGTTCTATTTTCGTCGATCTAGTTTTGTCAGTTCGGTCTCTCTATCATCGGCGAGAAATTTCCGCGCGAGAGCCGCGGCAGGAAGAAGCGCCAGGCGGAACCAGATACAGAGGTGCACGACGAGAAAGGGAGGTCCGTATCCGTCGCGATGCCGCGCGTCCAGTCTCGTACGCATCGAAAATAGCGCGCGGACGTCGCGTTCCTCTCATCTTTCTCCCACCGCCATCGCCATCCCTCCTCTCGGTCTTCCTCATAACTGCGGCGAACTATCGTGACGCGACTCCCATTCATAAATAGAGACGGCCACTTTATCCGGCGCGACGGCCATCTTGACTACGCGATCGCGCGAGTTCCCGTCGCTTCGCGCGGCCGTCGACGTTCGCGATCGCTTCGCTCCCGAGAAATCCCGGCGGGATATTAGATCGCGTGCGGGACGTCGTCTTCGCCGTC
Source organism: Cephalotes varians (assembly GCA_037157785.1). Taxonomy (NCBI): domain Eukaryota; kingdom Metazoa; phylum Arthropoda; class Insecta; order Hymenoptera; family Formicidae; genus Cephalotes; species Cephalotes varians. The sequence continues at coordinate 1,634,295 of JANQDE010000015.1, forward strand.
GTCCGCGACTCGACGCGTCGGGACGAGAGTCGCGGCCGTACAGCGCGGTGGTCGGTACGCAGTGCACAGCTGATCGGTGGCTCCGACGGACGGTAGCTGCTCGGCTCGTCGTTCCCTCGAGGGAGAAAAACGCGAAGCCAGTGCGAAAAGAAACGTAGAAAGAGACCGATAGGAAGAAAATCGTGAGTGAGAGGCGGGACGCGAGAGACCGTCGGTGCGGATCGGGCCGCGCGTGTCGCGATCGCGCGCGGTGACAGGTGAAAGCTCCGCCAGAGAAAAGGGGTTTCCGCACGAGACTCGCGGGCACGAGAGTCTTCTTGGCGAACGACCGCTGGTCTCTTCCTTCTGCTACGAGCGAGGCGTAGGTGTCCGTGAAGAGGAGGAGGAGGAGCGCACAACAACGTCGTAACCCGCCCGTCGGACGTCTCCGATGGTTGCCGTCCGGTGAGTCCGCCTGCTCGTTCGACTAAAGTTCGGGTCTAAAAACGGCGCTCCAGGGCGATCGCCGCCGCCGACGACGACGGCGACGGCGACGATGGCGTCTCATCGTCGCTTCTTCGAGAAGGAGCAAGGGGGAAGAGAACGAAGCGCGCACTCCGACTCGCGGCGACGGCGGGCGCTCGACACGCGACACGAAAATACACCTGTGACGGAATGCAACCGGATGGGATACGCGCCGCGACAACAATGCGCTTCCGCGCGGAGGCTGCGGGGACACCGTTCGTTCAGTCTTGCATTCGTGCGCGTTCCCTTCGGCCGCGCTCCCCCCCGTGCTTTTCCCTAACATTGTCCGGCCGGCGTGTTTTGCGGTGTCTCGCCGTGGAGAACCTTCACTATCGCCAGCATATGACGAAACATTGTGATTAAATAGGATTACATATATCTTTATGAGTGATGGCCCCGGCGCATCTTTTGCCCGCTTCGTGTCATTCGAAATTTCATATTAGACGGGATTTATGTTTTGCAAGCGTCTCAAAAGGTCTCGATAGCGCCGACAAGTCAGGCACCGGTCACGAATGATCGCCGTGGCGATCGGTGTGCTGACTCTTAAACCGTTAACGTTACACATTAGTGATCGTAAAGTAGGGGGGGTTTCTAATTTCACACGTAAAAGAAATAAATAAATAGATATAATTCAGCCTTTTTATATATTTTTTCGACCTTTATACGTTGCGTTACACACTCGTTTTATTTGTTTTTCTCAGAAAGGAAACATAATTGGCCAAAATTCCCAAATTTACGACAGGAATTCCAGAGGCTCCACGTTCACAATTGAGAGTCAATTTTCCTCCTTCGAATTTCCTTGATTCTTATCGATTACGTACATTCAGTAATATATACACTTATCCTGTTTTGAGAGTATAGCGCGAAGCGGATAGGATTTATCTTTAGCCGCATCCAACGGATCGTATTATAGAAAAAAATGTTTCGTCCGCATCATACCGGTTTCAATTGCGCAAGTTTTACGATAACGCAGCGAGTTCCCGGGATTATTTCCCAAGAATTATGCGAGTCCGCGTAAAAACGCGCGACGTCACCCCCTTTAAACCTGTTACGAAGGCGAGCTTCTTTCGATACGATCGACTGATTCTCCAGTCGCGAACCTCTTCTCGTATCTTTCGCAAACGATATTTCAACCGCCGTTGCGAGAGCCGCGATTTGCGAATCTCGGATTATCAAATCGATTACATAATTAATTCTCTCGGACGGATGCGAACGAGAAATACGATCTTTTTACGCAAGGATCCTTTTACAACTCTTTGCGTTTAAAATCATTTAAAATCGCGAGAGAGAGTTTCGTTTGATAGCCGGGGAGATGGAGAACAGGGAGGGAGAGTATCGGTCGGACAAGACTCGCGGTCGAGTCTCCGCCAGTGCATCAATTTAACGAGCCGCCATAAAACAAATGTATCGCGTGCCTGTCATAATAAGCTCGTGGAGCGTCTTACGCCTCTCGCTGCGTCGGTTTATTTAAAGTCGGAGTACATACTGGCGACGATTGGCTAACCGTCGGGCCAGGTGCTCGTTTCCTGAAACGTCCTGGGGCGCCGATCGACACACGTCGTCGAGCTTGGAGCGGCTGCGAGATCGATCATAAAATTCATTAGATTTATATTGTGAGGGTGCCTCGACCGTTAGTATAAATTCCGCCAATCTGGAAATCTCGCTGATAGATTTTAGTGCTTCTGCATTCGACACCGCCATTTCAATCTTATCAATGTATTACGGACACCTTAACAATATTCTAATATTCTTTGTATTAATATTATAATGTCGAAATCATGACAAGGATACAATTGTCGATATCCTAATCATCGTCATTTTGATTGGGTTTTCTTAACATTCGCAAATTAAGATAACCAGCGATTCTAATGAATTTAACGCACGTTATCATTTCGACGTAATCGCGTCATTATGAAGTGGTGAGATCCCGCCTACCTTCGTCTGGCGAAGAGGAAATGTTTACCATCTATCCGCGCGACGACGATAAATTACGTAATCATTGGCAAATTGATCGCCAAACCCAGCAATTTCGCTTAATGGCTTTATCGGAACGCGCGCGCGAAAATTCCGCGCCCGGTGAAAGTTTCCGTCGAGATGTAATTGAACGGAATTCGAATTTAAAGACCGAAGATGTTTACGTACGAGAGAAAGGGAGCCGCTCCGAGAATTGATAACGGTTTCGAGGAGGTCGAATTATCTGAACGATTTTATCTGAACGATTTAGTTTGGGTCTTTCGCCTTGAGATAATTTAACACCTTTTCGATTGATATATTAAAAATATTATTTTTTAAAATATTCTCTTTCTTCGATTCAATTAAGTCAATTTGGTGAATTAGACTCAATGGCATTTAAATTCTACCGGCCGAAGAGATGCAGACTTGTACATTTGCAGACGGCGACGGCCGTGTTTTGCGGATTCTCTCGCGGGAGGGAAAAAATATGATATTATTTTCAGTGTAGTTGGCGTTTATTTTTGCCGCGGCGCGCGGTAGAGCGACTTATCGTACGGCTCTGCTTAACGTTAACGGTGCGCGTCCCCCGTCAATTATTATTCTTGGTTCCTTATTTTCGTCTGGTGGCCGACCGACTTGACGCCCCCGACGTACGTTAAACTCCGCGGATCGGATCTCATTGGATTTCTACGAGACGAGGGAGCGTCGCGACACCGACGTTGAATTGCGCCGATCGTTCGGCCTGTCCCTTTGACAATTTTTACGAATGGATTTCTAGTAATAATAATAATGTAACAAAATGTTATTTTACTTAACGAACTTCACATCCGATTTACAAAAGTATTCGACACGTTTGGTCTCTGGAACAGAATTGCGAGCATCGCTGCTTTAATTGCCACGCACGGTTCATTACGTTCATACGTCACTGCTAATTAGACGTTATTACATGCAATTAGCGCCCACGCGACACCGTCGCGAACAACAGGTGTCGGATAGCCGTGCACTCGGTAATTTCAGAGACGTGCGATTCGCCGTGCAATTCACGACCTCTTGACAATCGATACGATTGTCATTAGCGTCAATTATCACAGGGAAACTCTCGCCCACAGAAAACCGCGTGGTCGTGGGACGCGAAATCGGGAGGCAAACACCTGCGCGAAATGTTCTCGCTGCTGATAATCGACACCCCGGATTTCGACGGATTTCTGTGCGACGCCTGAGAATAATTTCATGCGAAATAAAACGAAACGCGAAGGGCGGAGGCAGGATGGAAATACCGGAATTCGCCGCTTTTCCTCCGTTTCTACACGGGGCCCAGACGAAAACAGCCGCGGTCTATGTGTACGCGTGTCTCTCGGGTATTTCATGACACAAATATCTTCTCGGCAGCCTGGAATTCCGCTTTTCCTTTTTCGCTTGTCCCGACGCGAACGGCGCACTCGTTCCTCTCTTAAAACGTCCCTGCCGAGTGCGGTGTGCCGAAACTTTCGGCTTTCCGATAGAATCTCCATCTGTCTTTATGCGATATATGCGATTTTACTCCCTTATCGAAAAATGACACGTTTCAGTTGTAGCGCGTTTTCTTTCATCGACTCGGCGGAGCTCTCTTTCGCGAATGTTTGATTAAACGAAAGAACGGTTTTGCTGAAAGATCTAACATTTTAGCTGGATACAGATCAAGAAAAGTAATTTCGTTGAACTATCAAAATAATTATGTAAAACGCTCAGACTAGTTGCTAGAATATCATTTTTTGTGTAGCATTGCTCATTACTTTTAAAATTCCAACAATTATTCTGATGATCCAACAAAATTATTTTCAGATTTGTACCCAACAAAATTTTAGATCCCTCAACAAAATCATTTTATCCGTGTTGCTTTTCGATTTTGTGTAACGTTCACCTTTAATTACTTTTAATTTTTTTATAATTAGCTCATAAATCGAAAAAAATTATGCGTACTTTTATTATAACTCAAATATGTTCGATTTGACGAACAATTTTGTGAGAAAGAGAAAAGTTCGTTTATCGCGAATTTGGTTTACTATCTCGTTCATTTCCTCCCCATTCTTCCTGCGACAATTGTTTCGAATTCATGCGGGATATAGCAATCCCATCGTATCTACGCCACTGAAAAAAAACGCCTTTGGCACAGACGGATTCGTTTATCTCGCGCTGGTCGTGCGCGAGATTAGCGAACACAGCCGGAACGAATTCGCGCGGCCACCATCTTCGAGTGCCGACTGCCCACTCGCATTTATTTGCATTTCGCTCATTTACATGTAGACTTGTTCTCGAAAATCTCATTTTAGAGAGGTAGAACGAATTACCTGCCAAAGAAACGAAACAGCAAGCGAATTTGAAATAATGAACAGAAGTAAAAGATTCGGGCTTTACGTAAAAAATTTATATCATATTTATATCATGCAACATGGCGTCATGTTTTTTCTTTAAAAAAAAATATTTAGAAAAATAGAAAAAGATATTAATTAAATATAAATAATTAATGGGAGTTTTAATAAAGAGAAAAAGGAAGAGAGAGAGAGAAAGAGAGAGAGACGGCACTGTAGAATGCCAATTAGATTTAACTAATTAATTCATCGAAGAGAAATGGCAGAAGGCACGAATGAAGCAAGGTGCGTCAATAAACACTTTTCTCCCTGATTGATACCTCGTTCACCTGACTCGCCGTCTCGCCAGGTGCGAGTAGACGGAAGAAAAGGAAACGACGGAGATTATTAATTCTAGCACTTTATTTTACCACTAGGAGGTACGCGTGGCTATGCTCCAAATGCAAATTCTACCCGGCTGAAGCTTTTTCGTCCCCTCCGAAGTCTTTTCCGATCAAATTGGCGTCGTGCCGTTTGCCAATCGAGCTTACGAAAACAGTCAAACGTTATTATCCGAAAAAAAAGCATTTTGTATCAGACCGAAAAGGAAGTCGACGGTAATCTGCGAAAGAAGATATATATATTTTTTTATTACCAAACATTATACTGGTCCTGCAATATTTTTGTCTGATCAATGCTATTTTGATTGCAATATTCTTTTAAGATATTTATTTCTTAGAAACATTTATTTATTATTATTGTTGTCATGTCGTTCGATTTTTTTCTATGACGAAAGACTATGCAAGCGCTCTCTTTCGCAAATAATATAATATTTGTTAAATTTCATCACGGCCGCTGGCGGAAGGGATCGCGTGGCACGTTTCTCGGGTGCCGGCTAATAATTATGTGGCACTCTTACGTGGCACACCGCACAGGTGTCCACTGTTTTTCTACGTAGCTGCCAATTCCGCGATGTAGCGGGTGTCGTGGAGCGATCGGCCGCGTGGGAATAGGATCAGGTTTTCAAATTAACCCTTGCGGATTTTGGCAGTTTTTAACGAAAAAAATCTCTGCGATGATTCATCTCGTGCGTAAGCACACGCATTTAGATTTCTTCTTAATCACATGCCTGTAACTACCCTTTTTCGATTGTTATTTATAAAAGATAGGGGCAAGAACGCAAATATCACGCAATGTACAGAATGTGAATGGAGCGTACAAAAAAATCGACTCTTTCGCTACATGTTATTAGGTTTATTAGATGGTACCGATTGTATGTTAATTATTGAAAGAGAGTGTGGAAGAACAATGTACAGTTGCGCGCGACGTGAAGGTTGCTTTCTGCGGGATAACGAGAACTTCTCATTCATTACCGTGTAGAAGCAGGCGAACAACTTCGACTTGTGCGTTACTCTTGAAAAATGGGTCAGCCAGGCGGGTTTATAAATACGATAAGATATGCCATCGAGAGAGAAAGAGAGAGATAGGAGAGGGGAAGGGAGGGAATGTGGGAACGCTTCCGTCTTTCCTGCAATGCTTGGCACGACGAAGGGGCGAAAGGAAGATCCAAGTTTCAAGAGTAACGCGTCGCACCTGCCGAAGTCGTCTCCGAAAAAGAAATAATGTGCGCGATCGCACATCATTTCTCTATTCATTCACACATTTTCCGATTGCCAGGTTCCACGGTCGCTCTCTCGTTTTCTTTCTTTCCTTCCTTCGTCGCACACGATCGAATTCGAGAACCGATTATCGCGATTCTCACGCGGCATCTCGCGCTCGACGTCGTCGAGATCGCTCCGACGCAGAGTCAACGAGAAGCGTTTCGATCTGGATGCGTCCCAACTCGCCACATGAATTATAAAATATTCACGTTTCTGAGAAAGCTTCCGGATCGCGTTATTACGAGCACTCTTGGCTTATTTTCTCGACATTGCGACGGTATCGCGAGAGACGGGGCGGCGGATCTCTTTTGGCGCGCGTTGGCCGTTATTAGCGCAAATTAACTGGGTAAATTAACTGGGAGGGCCCAGCAACCGACCACCTTGTACTGGTCCGACAGCGAGGACCGACGACATGTAACGATGATATACCTGGCACCTGCAGGTAGGCCCTGCCAGGAGGATGGGGGCCCACGATGGGGGAGTGCCACTGCTCTAACATCACTATCATGCAGCTGTTCCACGAGCTGAAGCAGCAGTTCCCCACGCTCCCTGATCACGTCGTCTCCCAGTGCATCGCCCAGGTATACAGGTGGCCTTTGTCCGTCAGGAGTGTGGCCCTATTAAATGCCGATCCTCCGTCTCGGGCACGAGTCTTCTCGAAAGATTCTAAACTAGCTGAACTAACTCGTCGTCTCTAATCGCCGCAATAACGACTAATCGCCGGTGCCTGCAACGCGATTTACGACGTGCGATTTAACAAGAATTAATAATCATGTCTCCTCTTCCCTTGCCTTTCTCACTTGTGCCATGCATCGCTAAACCCATTTGCACGAGCGTGGAACCTGTGTGTACGTTGTTTAAGTGTGTAGGTTCTTCCAGAATCATCCGGATGTTCCTTTTGTCACGTTGAATTAATCTTTTAAAAACCATCTTCCATCTATGATAACGTTCAAGTGTGTTAAATTTCAGGAAAGGAAACAAACGACAAAATCACATTCTTCAATTAATTGGACTTCAATTTAATTATACAAGCTTAGCAAACGGATCACACATAGTACTAAAAATTGGAAAGATGCGTGACGTTTTTCATTTTGATAAAAAATCGTTTCATTTTGATAAAAAACCAAATTAATCAAAGAGATTATAGTCAGAAGTGCATTTATTATTGTTGATGTAACATTTTCTTTATTCGGTTCTGAATTTAATATGTCTGTTAGTCACATGGACTTCTACGCGGAGATCAAAAGTGTCGATACGAAGTGCCCCTGATTATACTACATGGTCAGAAGAAACATCCGGTTTTGATATTCTGAGATATTACATATAAGTCTTTCCTGGCATACACGCGTTTAATATGAGCGATTAATTGTAAGCGATCGCGCGACGCATTCCTTTTGGAAGGCGGCTTCGAAGAGAAACGCGGGACAAGTGTCCTAAATCGGAAACCGACGTCGGGACGATTGGCGACAAGCTGACCCCAGGTACATGTGCGTTGCAGAACAGTCACGACCGGGAGACATGCGCGAGAAGCCTGCGGGCCACCCAGGAGTCCCGTCCGTCACCGGGCGCGTTTCCACCCCCGGGCCCCTGTACCGGGGTGCAACAGCCACTACCGCTGCAGCCGCAGCAACCTCAACAACAACGAGAGCAGCAACTCACACAGCAACGTTGCTGTACAATGAATCAAACGGTCGCGAACAACGTCGGCGTCGGACGACCCCATCGACCGGCGTCGTTGGACATCGGTATGACCCGTCGTTACCCCCTCGTAGGCTGCACCCGCACCGCTGCCGCCGTCGCCGTCGCAACTGCGACGCCAGCGTCGTCCAGCAACATCGTCACCCCCTCGTCCGCGCCAGCTGTTTGCACGTCGCGCGGCTTCTTCGACGACGGTTGCATCGTCAATAACAGCAACGCCAGCAATGCGCCGCCCGGTTTCGAGCTTAACGTCAACGTCGCCTGCAGTCCTGCGAACAATCGCGGTACGGAAGACGGACGTTGTCTCCTAGAATTAGCAAATAGATATTGTATTTGCATTATTTAACGCTGAGTATCCTGAGTTGTAAAAAAACTGTGCGTAAAATTTCCTCCAGAGTTAATAAAAATATAGAAAAAAAAGAAATTATTTTTTAAAGAGTTTGTTTTGAAAAGAAGATAGCAACTATATGTAAATTGTTCGAATAATAATTGTTAATAAAATATTTTTCAATAAAACATACAACATTTGCAATTGATAAAATAGACTTATAAAATATATCGAAAATTATCTTTTTGTTTATTCGGGGAGGAATTAAGTCACATTTTTTATTTATTATTAATTTGACACAGTTGTCATATCTGTGAATACAGCTTATTTCATTTTTGATTAAAATTCATTTCCAGATATATAAATATTTAATTAACAAAAAAAAGAAGTTTTCGATGCATATTTTATAAGTCGGTTTTATCGATTGTAAATGTCGTTTTATTGAAACATATTTTCATTTTAACATATTTCGCAAGAATTTTTATTGTGTATTTTTTTCTGGCTTCTAACATTACAATCTGAGATAATAATGATGAATAAACAGGAGCTTATCGAGCGTTAAATATGTGATATGATCGAGCAACATACAAACTAAGAATTAGATTACAATAGTATCAAATTAAAAGATATTGTGGAATGACAATATTTCGCTCGTAATGACTGTAGGAAGAGATAGGATAGGAGAATAATTCAAAGCGAAAACGGATTGTATAGCAACGCCATACGCTCTTTTCAGACAGTCATAATCTTGATCTCTTGCGGCGCGCTTTTATTACGAATGTTATTAGAAATAATTCATTTTAATCGCTTCATAAGATCTTGCAATCACTGCTCGGACCAGTCACAAGTTGACTTCGAACATGCACCGTCGACTTCTTTCGGTTTCGACTCTAAGATCGTTCGCGAGAAAAAGGTGGAAGTTTTATTTTTTTTTAAAGAAAACTATCTAATTGTGATTTTATATCGGCAGATTTTCGAACGGCACCGACGATCGGTGCCTGTAAACGAAGCGACCTCGTCGTTGTGCCACGACCTCATTACGCCGAGCCTCTGTTAGCCATCGGGAAGTCCGAGGCGCAGATCGATCACACGCGAAGTTACACGTCGGTCAGCCTGACCCTCCGGCCGCCCTCCTCCGAGCCGCAACCCCCGATCGATATCAGGTCGGAAGGATCGAGTCTGACTTATTCGACCTCGTCCTTGGACCCGCGTGGCTTTCAGAGCCGCCTGCAGATCAGCATCGGTCCTGGAAACGTCGGTAGCGTGGCGGCGGCGAGAATCAGACCGCCGATGGCTAAGACGTTCATACCGCCACCGTGGATTCAAAGCCAACTGCGATCGCCTGGTACATTTTTATATAATTTAAAACAATAGATGTAATTCATGTAGTTTTTTTTTCGACATAAGAGTTTTTAGAAAGAAGTATATAATTTAAAAAGAAATATTCAGGAAGAAAATATAACATTTATGTAAACTTTGTATATAATATGAAACACGAAGCGTGCATAGCGTGTTCCCAGACATTTAATTCTAACTTCAGTAAAGTTTTACAGTTCAATAAAATTAAGAATATAAATCTCTGTATACTCGTCGAAGAATTTATTACTAAAATTAACACGGAATACTCGTTTGCCCGTATCGCTTTCAGAATTTCCGCCAGAACCGCCGAGCCAATTGCCAAGGCCCACGACGACGATGAGCGCGCCGACTACACCCTCCATACCGCCGACGACGAATATCGTCCCGGGTTGCAGCCTTCCGACGACGCCGTCCGCCGTGCCCACGACGAGCAGCGGCGTCGCACCTCCCGCCATTGCCTCTTCCTCCTCCCTCGGGGACCACACAGCTTCCGATCGGAACCGATCGCCATTGTGCCAAGGTGAATGCATAGGTCGGAACGACGCCGACGATTTTCGCCGCTCTAGCGTTATAGGATCGCGCGCACGTGTATATTTACCTGGAAGTCACTCGGTCGCACGTACTTACACCCACGCACGCAACGCCGGGAACGATATTTACGCATTCCTGACCCCACGCTCCGGGCTATACATAGCCACGCGCGTCCGCGGTTACAACTACGCGGACCACCTGATCCGGTTTTTCTAATCGCACGCTATCGACGCGTTTCCTGGGCGCCGTTATGCTAAATGGCGTTCGTGAAGGTCTCCCACTTTTTTCTTTTCGCGACAATGCGGAGATAATACTGCGGACAATGCAGAGAATCGCGTTAATCTGCGATGAAACTGTCTTGTATCTAATCCGTTATCATCGTGATCGATAAAATCCTAATAAGGCGAGGCGATATGATAAAATTAATGAGTCATTCGCGACAAAGTAGAAAGTCGCCGTGATTGAAGTAAGGTCTGAAGTTATTCGGTCCGCTGTGTATCATGTACCAACTAAATAGTCTTTGAAATTTTTAGTGGAGGAGCATCAAAAGAAATTAGTCGCGGAGCAACTGGCTAGGAAGGAGAGGCTTGCCAGGGAGCTAAGGGCTGAAAAGGGACGACTCGAAGCAATGAAGAAAGAAGTGCAGGCATTAGCACGACCGGTGGATCCCTCGGTATCTCCTCAAGTACGTGCAATCGCGAGGATTGATATCTTTTTTGTTTCAATGACGCAATTTTTACAGGAGCTGAAAAGAAAGCTGAGGAGCGAAATATATATGCTGCAGGTCGAATGCGACAGATTGGCCGATGAAGTCGATCAATGGTCGGACAGACGAGGTATTTGTTTCCTATCACGCTATCGCGTACGAAGTTAGGTGCGATTCGTAGCAAATAACTCGTACTTTCCAGTACCATTGGGCGAGACCAACGAAGAGTTTTACCAGGGCATTTATACCGGCCAATCATTGCCGACGAGACCATTGAATCCGCAACCACCGCGCCTACCGAGTCAACCACCGGCATGGCGGTCGGAGCAGCCGATGACGAACGTGAATAACAATGATCGGGAGGAACGGGATGAGCCTTCGTGGGTCTGCACCATGTGCACCTTTGACAATCATCCGCTGATGAACAAGTGCGAGGAGTGCGACATGCCGAGACTGTTGAATCGCGCCAGTGCAGGTATAAATTCCGGTAAATCGATGATAAAGTTGCCGTCGACCTCGTTATCATAGTGATGGTGAATCGTCTGGTTGGTGGACTCCAACCGAAATAAAATAACTTGTTGCCTAACAGCATGCCGATTTTTTCTTTACGAAAACTCGTGAAGATTCTCGATTATACTAATCGATTGGATTTTGACAACACCAGTTAAAGCGTTCGAATAAAAGTGATATATTTTTTTAAAATCTTTAACAGAGTGTGAGTGCTGTTGTTTTTGTAACTGCGTTATAAAAATTGTGTACTTTTAATTATGATTAATTACATTAATCATGTTTTTAGCCCAATAAAGAAGAGTAAAGCTTGCGACTCTATTCTTATTTGTTATAGATGTACGTGTGCCTTTATTGATTTTAATACGTATGATAAACTAATTCCATTTTAATTAAATTCGTTTCATTTACAAGTCATATTTCTTTTATATAATGTTTCTAAGCTATTAACATCTCATTGATACAGTATTGATATTTTCTGGCGAAGCGTATCATCTTTAAGATTGACTTAAGGTAAGGAAAGGAATCTTGCTTAATGAATTATATATGATATTTTGTTTAATTTTGCCGCAAAGCTAATAGTCTGAATTTTTCAGGGGAGACGCAAGATATTCATATACGAGTAACGCATCATCACAATTTTTCGCCACGGCGTGAGTATACTTTATATCGGTGTTTCCATTCAAATAAGATTAATATTTCACAGATGTAATTACTATTTACACTATTTGCAAAAATAATTGCGACGTATTTACTTTTCCAGATATAGTGCACAGTTGGGTGGTATGATGCGAACTGAATTAGAAGTTTTTAAAAAACTGTACATATATATAAAAAAAATTATTTAATTTAAATGAACAAATTTTGTAGGAGCTAAGCGATTGTAATAGAACATATGTGACTAATGTAATAATTTAACTTAATTTTTTTATTTACGATTAGTGCATATCGCACATTATTAGAATCGTTAAATAATTTTCCCCGTTTTTTGGCGATTACATTTCTCTTTTCTCGAAGCAATTTCTACGCATCTTTAGAATTTTGCGTATCGCAGAATAATAAGTATATCGAGCGCCAATAAGAGCAACAAAACATACATTCAATTAAATACCGCAAAATTGTTTTCTCTTCAGATTCTTATTTGTATAAAAAGTCATATAATATGTAAAATATAAAATATTTGTGATAATTACAGCAACGTTTTCCCGTTATATAGCCGTACCCCTTTCCAAGTTTAGCTTTGTCTCCCGAGTATATTCGCCATAGAATCTCTCCAGTTTCTGATTGAACTTGGCGTTACGTTCATTAATGTAATCAATATCCGCGTCGTCGTTGTGCATTCTACGCCTGCTGTATTTTTCCCGTTTTGCGATCCTGCAAAAAAGAAAAAAAGATGAGTCGGAATCTTATCAAAGATTATGCAATTTCATTACAAGATAATTGTAAATGTAACTTACTGCTTCTCTAGATTGGTGACCATTTTATCTATCGCTTCCTTTTTATCTTCGTGCAAGCCATGCAATATCGTATTCGGATCACCATAAAAGGCAGGCCCTAGTTTTTCCTTTGCTTCTTCATACGCCTCCATGTTCGGTTTAATATTTTTCACAAGTCTGTTGTAAGAACGTACTGCCGCTTGTTCATAATCCGAGAAGCCTGGGTCAGGATTCTGTTTGCTTCTCTTCTTCCTGGCTATTCTCTCCGCTTCGGTAGCATCAATATTCAGCAATTTTTTTCGTTCGTAGTCCTCACCCTAAAGAATAAATTAAATATATATATAATATAAATTAAGCAATTTTATATATTTTTTTTTGTTAAAAATGGAAATTACTGATCTCGATACCTTAGTTTCCGCCTCTTTCCTGGCAGCTTCGTCCTGCATTATCCATTCGGCCTGTCTCTTGCGAGATTCCCAATTGGCAGGCAACTTGTTCCTCTTATCCTCCTCCACGACTTCCTTGTGGTTTTGCATTCTGGCTTCGTTCTGTTAAATCAATATGAACATAAACAAATCGCGACAATAAATTCCAAATATTAGTAATTTAACAATCAATATTTTTGTAAATGAAAAAGGTAACAACGAGTTTAAAGCGTCAGAATGACATCTTTAGAACATCGAGTTGGAAAATCTTCCGCAACCTCTCGAGTAGGTTATCTTTGCTCCATCGCAAACTTACCCTCTTGGAGTGAAGTTCTCTGAGTCGCTTCATCATCTCCTCGTACTTCGGCGTCGCAGATTGCGTGGACGATGCACTCGGCGCCGCGTCGTCCATCGTCGAACAGAACGACACGCAAGATCGCGCGGACCAACGTCAACACCGAAAAACGACTTGTCAGAATCAGAGAGAAGAGACTGCTCGCGTCGTGGCAGGACGCCATCTACGTTCCTAAAATGCGAATGTAGAACTACATACGTGATCCTTCTCCCGGTAGGTAAATACGATCCCTAAAAAATGCAGAGGAGAGTCGATCATTGATCGACGGTCGTCACGGTCGACTCTCATCGGTGGTTACCGATTGCCGCGATTGGCCAGATCCCATTAGCCACGAGAGGAAGAGAGAGAAGCGCATTATCGCTTCTTCTCGTCGAGTAGCGACGAAGATCGCGCACGCGGTGTTCCGGAGCGTGGATTACCAGCGTCGCTCGCCGCCAGTTCCGCGCGTCTCGTCCAGTCCGGTCGATCCACGTAACCACGTAACGCCGAGCCACGTTCCGGCCACGTACGTACCGGCCGCGGCTCGCGTTATCGAGCTTTGCGCGACTTATCTCGCGCACACCTCCGCGTTCCTCCCCCTCCGGCTCCCTACTCCCAACGTATTCCCTTCCTCTCCCGCTCACCATTCCACTCTGCTTCGTTTTTCATGGGCTTTTCTGGATTCCCGCGAGTAGGGCGCGGACGCCGCGAACACGCGCGAGCGCGAGCGCATACGGGTGCAGACACCGTGCAGGGCAGGGCGCGCGCTGAGGACGACGGAGCGTGGCGGATAAAGCGCGAGCTGCGGGCCGAGGCGCGCGCGTGCGAGGGCTGTGCCGAGGAGTGAGGCGACGCGCGAAAGTAACGGACGGAGGAGCGTGGCGAGCCGAGGAGGGCTCCGGAGCGCGCGGCATGGAGACCCTCGAGTCGAGCCGCATGTGCCGCCTCTGCGGCCAGAACTCGGGCATCTCGATCAACATCTTCGACGAGAGCGAGAATCACGTCCGGAAAATCAACGCCGTGCTACCGATTATGGTACGTCATTACGCTTTCTCTCTCTCTCTCTCTCTCTCGCTCGCTCGCCCGCTCGCTCCTTCTCTCTCCTTTTCCTCCCTCCCGCTCTTTCCCGTTTCGAGCGCTCGTTCGCACGTACGTTCGCTCCTTTCTTCGCGCCCTCTCCTCCTTCTCTTCTCCGTTTCTTTACAGCGCTCCCCTTTCGCGACTCCCTTCTCCAATCGGAGGGTACGCGCCCGCGTGCCTTACTCGCGCGCGCTCTCATCGTCCTTGCACAACGGCGTAAAGCACACCCTCCTCCCTCCCTTCCGCCTCGTTACGAAAGTCCGCGAGGTCCGTTCTCTCCATTAGCCGCGCTCCATTACGCGCGCTTTCTTCCGACCCTCCCTCTTCTCCTCCCCGTTCGACCTGTTTTTTTTTTTTTTGCAAAATGAGACGAAAAAAACAACTTCCGCGTTCGTGTGCTGAATTGGCGAAGAATACCGCTAGTTCCGCGGGGGAGGGAAAGATAGGGTACGCTTTGTGCGAGCGGGACACGCGTCGCCGATCACGTGCGAGGAACGTCGCGAGTTCTGCGGAGATGAATTCTCGATTTTTTTTTTTTTAGTAAGATTATCAATTTGCAAAAAGTGAGGTTATCGTCGGTTTTGCGCGCGAAATGTACACGCTCCAAATGTCGGATTACATTGCGTAATTTGAAAGAGAGAGGGAGAGATTCGAATGATTTCATAGGTTCCTCGCGACGTCCGTCGCGATGGTCTTTTGTTGCGTGGATGTCCTATCGGCCAATCTTTCGGATTACAACTTATGTTCAGTCGCACTTTCGGAAATTCTTTTTCATTTTTTTTTACATTCCACTTTTCCGTCTTTAAAATGTGAATTCAATTGTTTTCTTTTCTTTCGATGCGTTAGGAATGGAAATATAAAAAAAAACTTTATTGAATCATGCAATTTGAAATACGCGAAGGATTTAATGCATTTATCTATTTATATGTTTATTTATATATTTACATATAAATATAACAAAATGTATTAAAATGATTAAAACATGATTTTTCTAAATTAATTTAATCCAGTATCCGACATCCAAGAGAAAAATTTTTTTTCGGGAAATTGCTGAATAGATCAATCATTTTGACATGAGCTATACATTATAAATATATAATAAGAATAATAATAAAAAGAATAATAATTAATCTATATTACATATACAGAGATAGATAATAAAAAGAATAATTATTCCATTGATAAAAATGTAATATAATAATTTTTCTAATGTAAAAAAAATTATTAGTTTATTTTGAGTATTTGTAAGTGTTTTTACCTTTAGTGACCACATCTTCAGACTCAGAATTTAGTAAACAAATTTATTTTCAAAATTATTTTCAGAATAAAAAAATTTATTTTCACGTTTCAGTTTGCAGATAACATTTTTTATATTAAATAATCGAAATATGATCTTGAGATACGATATCTTTGAGTTGATCTGTTCGTGTTAATGTTATCATATATGTATGTAATGGAAAGGGATAAACAATTCGAAACTCACGATAAATTCATAAAGAATATTTGTAACTTATTGCCATTTTGTTGAAATTTGTCGCATTGTGTGGCATGTGATTTACATTTGTAATTGTATTTTTGTATATTTAAAATTGTAAATTGAAGAATAGGATAGAATCTAGAAATCTATTCTCCAATCAATCGTATCTACAAATAACTAATTACAAATAACTACAAATAACTAATCTGTGACTCGTTCGTCATTACATGAAATCAAATCTCTGAAAGCGAAAGAGCAACCAGTGAGAGCAATAATGTTAACAGAAGTTTCCAATCTTATGGCATACCATTCGTCATACGCATCTTACCTTGGGCGACGCATACGTTTATTTTTCTTTCTCTCCTTGCAATTCGACAATTCAATCTCGCGGCTACTCGCGGTATTTTGCGTCAATGATCGAACAACAATAGCACAACAATCGAGGCGTTTGTTCGTAATAAAAGCGCGCAATTTTTCCATTATTTTTTCTTGCAGAAACTTGAAAACTAAAATATTGGAAACTTAAACTTCGAAAATTTTACTAAAATCTTGAATATAGATTAATCTTCTCCGGCTCTATCTTCATAAAAGATATTAGAGAAGATCGTAAAGAATCGTAAAAGATCATTCTTGAAAGATCGAGTCGAACGTTACACTCGAATAGCGATTGATTCTCCAAGAATTCGCAGATCTGATTTCGTGTTTACTATGCGTTTCCCAGGTGCACGAGATGGATCTACTGCCGAAACAGATGTGTCACCGATGTAGCTACAAATTAGAGGAATTCCACAAATTCTACGTAGACTGCCTGAAGACGGACGCGGCGCTTAAAAGTCAGCTATCGTGGATGCGGAAGGATGATAGTAGAGAGAAGATCGGTGTGCCGATGGTACACATCGAGAACACGAAGATCAAAGCGGAGCCACTCAACTACGACGTGTACGAGCTGGAGCCGTTGGTGGAGAACATCGACTACATTAACTCGATGAACTCGGTGACGTTTCCGACCGGCGGCATTCACGATGAGTTGACGTACGCGGCGTTCTCGCGCTACCGATGTTGCTGTGATAAGAAGGACCAAAGCAGACTGAGGAGAACCACAACGGGACTCTGTCAGAATTACGAAGGACAGATGCCTAAATGTGACAAAATCGCGGACGTCTCGCGGAAGAGGACTCTCGATACCTCCGCACCGTTGAAACCATTTAAGCGGAACCTCCTTACGCAGTCGGTGTTCCCCGATTGCCCGCAGAATCGTCCGTGTATCAAGAACACGCGAGATCGTTTGACTACAGATACGAGTACCAAAGATGACGTAGCCTCTCCGGAAACGCGGAACAATTCTCACGGTAGACTCAGAATGTTTCCTGAGAGTCAGGCGGACACAATAGTACGGAACTTGAGGCCCAGGAAGAATCTGGTGAACTATGCGCCGGATAAGAAGAGAATGTCCAATCCAGGACCATCCACGTTGATCAAGTTGAACATTTCTGAAACGACATCCGCCTCGGACTTCGAGTTGACGCGGCAGATCAAGGTGGAGCAGACGGATGAATCCGAAGGACGCAACTTAAGGCCGAGGAGGAATGTTGTGGACTATCAAGAGCCAAAGATGAGGAAGGTTTCGGAGCATCGCGCGAAGAGACGCAAGATGGATGAGAGTTCAAAAAATAAGAGTGCATCAAGTACTTTGAGCTTCAAGATAAAACAAGAGGTTTTAGACGATTTGGAGGATACGATGCTCAACAAAACCTCCAACGCGACACCACGATTATCGAATAAATTCGTCGCTTTATCCACAAAGATTGAAGCAATAACGAGTGACAATGACGTCAGTCTGCGAGATGATTATCTCAAGACGAAATTTCGAGATCAGTTTCAGTTGGCCGAGCGAAAATCGCTCTCCAACATCGTGAAGAACAGACTAGCAAAAACGAAGAGGACGTTCCCTACGGCGAATTATTCGCCGAAGTGCCTGAGAAGTCAGGACGCTTATTTGAGGAATGGCAAGGCGAGGAAGAATAATTACATGGAATGGTCGGGGAAAAGACCGCAGACAAGGAAGCTGATGGACATGGCCAACAAGAATGCGAAGAAATCACCGATACTGAAACTGTCCGAAAACATGAAGCATTATTGTGAGTCATGCAACGTCAGCTTCATGAACAAGGAATTGTTCAGACTGCATGCGTGTTACTACGATTGATCTTTCTCCGAATTCTCAAGAAATACGAAGTCTACGAGCTGTCTGAAAATCATTCGAAGGATTAAGATGCCTTCTAGATATCTCTGCTAACGTTCGAAGAAAATTAGGACACTTCGCGATGAAGTGTGAAAGATCTATAAAGAATTAAGAAATCTTTGTGATTGTATAACACAATGTGCATATATATATCTTTCAATTTGTTTTTGATTTTTTTCTTTCGAATATTTTGTTCATAAAATGAAAAGTGCTTTTGTTTAAATTTGGACATCTTATAAGAATAATGAGATGATAGTTCATAAAACGTGCCTATCTCTAAAAATTCGACCAAGTTATTATTATATTTGTAGATATTATATTTTTTGCAATATCGATATTAACTAGATCAGATTATTGATTTTTTCTTTCTTTTTTTTTGATAGAATAGATTATTTTATTAAGATTATCAAGTGCAAGGGTAAACGGGCAAATTCTTTATGTACATAATGTACTTTAGATTTAATATTATGTTTACTGATTTATTGTATAAGCGATATATGTGGATATATAATATGTGTATATTATATGTTATCATACATATTATAATATATATGTATATATATTATATTGTAGTATATAATTAGTATATAATATACATATACTATATACACACACACATATATATATATATATATATACATATACACATTATATATACTATATATAGTACATATTATATATTATGTATATATATTATATATATCCATGTGCATACTTAGATCTTGTGCTGACTTAATACGTTCAATTATGACAATTATTGCAACATACGCTTAAGATTTTATGTAGAAATTCACAAGTCGCCTTCAAAGATTAAAAAATAATAACATAGAGATATATTTTATGAGAGACAAGAGATATATATGTATATATTCGATATTCGATGAAACATGTGATATGTGTATTGAAGTACCGACCGATTTTTTTGAGAACTTCACGTTACTCCAAGTCAATGGATATAATAATTGAAAATTACTCTTTCTACTGTTACACATTGGAATTTTATATATTAATATTTACGATCTACATATTTCGGCGATTGTTCCATTCGAAAGAAGTACATTACACTGCGTAAAAAGAGATTTATAGATACACGTTTACTTTGTAACTATACAATATGTTTCAGATTTATGTTAATCAGACGTACGCAGTAAACATGATGGATTTGTTAAGCAACTGTACACACACTATATTTTTCCAATTTTTACATTATTGAAAATTAACTTGAATAATATGTTGTATCATTAAATCTGATTCACAGTGGTTGTTAATCGATATTAAATATGCACAAACTGCATAAGTCCCTTATTATTACAAAGTGTTTTTCTTTTATCTGTCTGTCGATATACAAATAAAGAGATAGTTACTGTTATTCGATAGATATATCTTCCTCATATCATTTAACGGATTAATAAATGTTATATAATTATATATAACGTGTAAATTATGTAATTGATCATAAAATAACCGTCCTGATCCCGTCTTTCTTCTCTTCTGAAAATCTACATGTAAATCTGCATATATGACATTAAATGATAGTGTTATAAAATGGACAAACTGAACAGCAGTAAAATATTTCGCAAAACTGACTTCTAATTTTTTTAATTACAATTCGCTAAAAATTGCGAACTTTTATTGCTGTAAAGAGAGGAAAACATTTCGTCGCATAATTTGCATTAAACGTGATTTCACAATTCACGCTGGAGAAATAAAATATTGTATAGCACATGACATAATTCTTTTTTTTTTTTTAATATTGCGTAAAAAGAAATTATTTTGCCCGACGTTGTGTTCGTCGCTGTGCGATCGCAGCGTTGTGGCAACCGAACGAATTACAAGTAGCAAACAAACAAAAAGTATGGCAGGTGTCAAGCGGTTTGTGAGAAATGACCGGTTGTACACGGTAGTTTGACTTGATTTAACTGCGGCCGAGGAAGGGCGAGATGTCTTCGGGCGCCAGGAAATCGCCGCAAATCGAAGACGTAAGTTTCGCGCGCTGTTGTTCGCTCGCGGACCGCGCGCTTAACCTAAACCCATCGCTAAATTGTTGATTGTTCTACGGAATTTTTAAACGTATAACTTACCTTTTTGCCAAATAGAACAAATGAAAAATTTTGCGTGTCGAATCTGTGCTTCTAGTTAATTTCCACGGAGGATGACACCTTGGGCTCCTCTATAAGTCTGAGCGTCGGGGAGAACTCGGTGCGTATCAAAGAGAAACCTAAAGCCACTAAGGAAGCCGAGCAATTGTCGGCTGACAAGAGAGATGCGGCAGATAAGTGGTGGCTAAAGAGACCTGAGACACGTCTGGGTGTCCTGAGTGCCAAGAATGCAGATGCGAAAGCGAAGCAGTCTCCTACTCCTTCGTCGGACGTCAGCTCTTCCATGAAAGAGTTTCTCGAGAAAGAGAGAATGTGCAAGGTAACTGCTTAAAACGAGTGACGTGACAAAACGATTTTTTTCTCGTTTACAGCGATATTCTTAATTGATTTTATTTTTCATCGTTTCTGACTGTTGCTTCAAATAACTTTTAGGCAATATCCAAAAGCGAAGGAGAAGCAAAAGACAAGGATGACACATTATGCGACATACTTGCATCTGCGGCTTTTGATAAATATCCATCAGACTTTGAAAGTAAGTTTTTTCACGTGATACATAAACCTTTTCAAATTGATACATTTAATTAATTTACTTTGTCTTAGATGCCACTGATGAAGATATTGGCAGTATCCTGGAGGAAATGAGTAAGATTGCTGGGGCATTGAGTCCTAATTCGTGTCCTGAACGTACAAAGTCCGGTGGTTCTAGTAAGAATCCCACTGAAGAAGAAAAGTCTGTGGAAGAGTTATTGGAAGAAGCTGAGAAGCTAGTCAGAAAAAATTGTAATACTTTATCAAAAAGTATATCAAAATCTGATACTCTAGTGCCAGAACATCAAGATGAAAGCGTGAATAGAGTGAGGCAATTAGAAGCTGACATTTTTCAATTAATAGAGGAAGAAGTGCATAAAGAAACAGAAAAAATAAAGAAGAGTCCAAAAAACGAGAGGAAACGGGAGAATAGTCCTGGATTCGAGATTGTTTATGAAAACCTGAATTTGAGATCATCGAAAACACTGGAACTTCAAAAGAAAAAGTTCGAGGAACAGAAAGTCGAAATATCGAGCAGTTCCGATTTGGACGACCCGATTGAGAGGCATTCCAAGTCTGAAGAACTGAAAAGTGTGAAAAAAATTGAAATGGAGAAAGAGAATCTGCAGAAGGAGATCACAGACGTAGATAAGGACTTTTTCGAGGATTTGTTGAGACGATCTAAGGAGAAGGCAGAGGGTAGGATGTCTGCGAGTTCTAGTTTTGGACAGGAAGATTTCTCACATTTTTTGAAGTTGCTTCAAGGACAAAATACAGATAAAAAAGAGCTAGAATCAAAAGAATCTAATGCGATATATGATCTTTTTCTGAAATCTACTAATGGTGAAGTAGTATCAATGGAGAGTCAATTAGCTAATGGCAAAACCCCAGAATTCCCAGAAAAAGAATTTTCCGAGATATTAGAAAAAGAATTACCGGCCATTAAAAATGGTGCACACATGGATCATGAAATTAATGAGAGCGATTCTAGTGTGAGCGAAGGACGACATAAAGGTGCGCTGAATTCTTTGTCAGGTGAGACAACATTTTTGAAACGTTGTAACAAAGAATCTAAGAAGATTATATCGAAAGTTGTAGAGAGAGAAAGCAATAAAAATGTAACAGAAACCAATAAAAAGGTAGTTAATTCTGAAAGTGAATTATATACAGTAGGATTGACGCCGAGATTAGAATTATTTGCGGATGCAATACCTAAACTTATGGCTGAAAAGTTAAATGAAAATGTCACGAAGGCAGAGAAAACAGAGAAAACAGATTTGGTGTATAAAGAATCCGCTTGTTCAGAAATGAAGGTTGACACAAAAACAGAAAATTCATATGCTCCTAAAATACCAAAGACTTCGAAAACACATCAAGAAATGCCTGATGATGTCTTGAGTAAAGCAATAGATGTATCTAAAACTGATCGTGTTGTTAGTGCACCGAGCAATAAGCAATCAAAGAAAGAAATAAGATTCTGCAAGTCCAAGAGTTACGATCAGATATGCCAGCCTCCCCTGAGAGCCTCCTTCGAAAATATCAGAGTTAACAAAGCATTGGACGTGTCTAAAAAACCTGTAAATACAATTTCCAGAAAATCATCGATGATAAAACCGAAAGTGCAATCCCGACCGATTCCCAAAGTCGCATCGAAAACTAACTCAATCTTGAGATCAAAAGTGGATTCCGTTAAAGTTGGATCTACATCCAGCTTACCATCTGCGTGCAAAGGATCTCAGGTGAAATCGCCTGATAGTTATAGAAAAAATTTCATGGCCGCCGGAGATTCGAAGCAGATTTCAATGAAACGTGATTGGGAGATGTTATGTCGTGAGGAGAGACACAAGAACGCTCTGCTAAAGCAACAGTTGGAAACCGAGGCAAAGCTATATAAGAGTCAAATTGAAGACATGCGTACGTCTTTCGAGGGAGAGTTGTTTGCCTTAAAGAAGCAGAACATAATCTTGAAAGCAAGAGTTGACGAGCTCTCTCTGAGCGAGAGGCGTGTGGAAATTCCCGTTAAAAATGATACGAAGATCGCTCTCTTAGAACAGGAATTGGAGAAACAGGAAAGCTTGATCCGCGCTTACGAAACTGAAAACAAAAAACTGATGCAAGATATGAAACATATACAAGAGGAATTGAAAAATTTGCAGTCTAAGCAAAAAAGCACAGTATTAGAAGTAAACGACATGCAGCAGCTTGCCGATCGAGTAAAGGATCTCCAAGAAGAGACATTAAAATTGAACCTCGAGATGTCCGAACTGAAAGAGAAGAATGCTGATTATTTGTTAAAGAACGACGATCTAATTCAACAAAACAGTTTGCTCACGGACGAATTGGATATGTTCAAGGAACAGTTGAAAGCGAAGAACAATTTTATCACAGATCGGTTGCAAGTAATGACCACCACAGAGTTAGAACTTAAGAAACAGGTAGAAGATTTGAGTATTAAATTGAGCTCCAAGTCGGAGCAGTTACGAGTGACTAAACAGGAGCTAGAGAAGTTTCAGCAGGATGTATTGCCCTTGGAGAAGGAATTGTTGGAACTCAGAGTCAGAGAGGGGAATCTTCAGGAGAAATTGCGAATAAGCAAGAGTCATGTCGAGCGTGAGAAACAACTGACTCAGAGACTTAAGGATCAGGTTATTCTGGATAACAAAAAAGTCATGGATCTGAACAGACAAGTGCGCGAGTTGGAGCGTATACTCAAGAGGAAGAATCCCGACTCGGTTTCGGCTCTCATATTGACCGCTAACTCCGAACAAGAAAAGATTGGTTCCGAAAAGGTGAAGCTGCTGGAGGAAAGAATAGCGAGTCTCGAAAATGAGATCAAAACCAAAGAAGATATCGCGCAGCAGAACTTAGTTGACTTGCAGAAAAAGTTTTCCGATATGAAAGAGAAGTATTCGACGCAAGTGATAGAGTTGGAGGCTAAACTTTTGGAAGCAACCACGAAAGAACACAAGTTGTATAATGATATGTTCACGCAAACTATAAGATATGTCGAGAGCAAGAGCGTGGAGAATAATAAGAAAGATGACAGAGCTTCAACTGTGGAAGATAAAAAGGATCAAAAAACGATGAAAGTTGGCCCGAAATCTCAAAATCCGAAGGAAGATACGCATCTTATCGCCACCATAAGAGGCTTGAAGCTGGAGATCGCAAATAAGGACAAAGCAGTTTCAAAAATAACCAAGGAATATCAGGATCTCCAGAAGACGAATCGGCGGTTGCAGAAGGAGCGAGAAAAACTGCTGAACGATCGTAGGAGTTTCAGGAGCATGGATTTCGATAAAGCGTTCCGAGGAATGAAGAACGGCGAAGGGAACGATCAGAATTCAAATGTTTATCAGAATGGGCACGTTTCCGACTCGCAAAGATTGTCGTCGTCAACGCCGAAGTTATATGATCCGATGCAGTACACGGAGAATAGTAAAAACGGAATTATTAAAAAATTAACCAATGAAAACGATATTCTGAAGGAGGAACTGAATAAAATGAACAAGGACTTCATGGCGTTGAAGAGCAAGAGGCTGCACGATTTGAATCTCTTGCAGGAGGAACATGAGCGGGAGATGGCCACTCTCGTGAAAGAGTACAGTGTCAAGATCGGAGATTCTAAAGCGGTAAAGTTACAGGTTTGTAACGCTTAGTAAGCACCTGGCCTATCTTTGCTTTTTATCGTCTGGTTACACAAAAAAATTAATAGCAGTTGAGTAGAAAGCCTTTGCTTCGCTTATATCTTAAAATATTTATCTGTCATTTTTACTATTTTACAATTTTTACTATTTTACAATTTTTACTATTTTACAATTTTTACTATTTTATAATTTTTATTGTTCATAGGGTCAGATTAATACTCAGGGAGCAATCATATCGCACTTGAAAGAACAGGTCGAAAAGTTCAGGGATTACAAGGAGCAAGTAATCATGCTGAAGGCCGAAAGAGAGCACTTGGAGAATAAAGTGAAGATGCTGACCGAGAAAGTCAAGTATTTATCAACGCCGGTACGTGAAAAATAGTTGATTCTTTAAGACGGTCCTTAACATGATATTTCTGTTTAGGGAACGGAACAATTGCAATTACTGCAAGACAAGATTACGATCCTCCAGCAACGGCACGAGAGCAGAGAGATGACTTTGCAAACATTAATTCGCGACTTACTAAGGAATCGAACGCAATGCAAAGACTGCAAAAACGAGAAGGGTAAGAATCGGCAGCTCTGTTACTTCCGGCAGGAGCTCGATCATATCTTGGGGATGCTACAGGAGATCGCTAACGTCCATTGATTATCGCTGAATCGGAAAATCTCCAAATAATCGTGCAGCGCATTTGATGGTTATCGGTTCGTCATCGAATATTGTGATAATTTTTACAAGAGTAAGATTCGCGATATAACTTAAATAATTCGAGAGAGGCATTAAGTATTTTAAGTGTCGAAGCATAGGTAAATGCGTTCGTGACACTCAGCCAAAACATTTAATTGATACTTCCATCGACTCTTCCAAAATTGATGAAAGTTATGCGCAATCTTCTTTTTTGCGTCCGTGACACCGTTCGTTGTGCAAGATCGTCCATCAGTACAGAACTCGCAAATGACGCGGTAGGCTCGGATCACTGCCAAAGAAAAAAACGTTACCGCGTAACGAGCGGTTAACGTTAATCTAATAATGAATGAACGTACGATCGAATTACAACGTTTTTCGATTTCTCTCCGTCGCCAATTTTCTTGCCACACGCGCGCAATGTTTTGGGAACACTGCCCGCTATTAGCATAATCTATTTTATTGAATAAAAAATTAATTTTTAGAATAAATCGTACATTTTTAGATTTAGATATTTTTTTATTTATTTATTTATTTATTGACTCCCCGAATAAAATAGCATAGCTGCTCGCAACGTTTCTTCAAATCGATGTTGCTGCAGCTTGTTTTCTTATAATAAATTGTATAGCATGACAATTGGTCGGAGGAAAAAGAAAATAGAAATATAAAAATATCTTTGTAAGGATTTCTTCCAAAGTTAAATGATATCTAGTTTTTTACGGATAATTTTTTCGGAACTTTGCTGTATATATAGACGTTATAAAAAATAAACCGCTATATTTATTTCGGATAATACTCCAAATCGGTTTATTCGCGATCAACGAAGTCGAGTCGCTCGATTATATCATGTGTGTATTGTATCGTAAGTATTCTAGTTTATTACTATTGTTGCCAAGCCTAGCTGGTGATCTCATGAAATGTAGCCTTGTAGTTGTATATGCGTAATAAACGCAAGCACACCGCACAAATCGATGTGGCCGAGACTTTAGGACGAGTAATCAGCAACAAAGAATATGCCTATCTTTCGTATTTTTAACACAAAATCTGCAAATTCTTGAGGACAGTTATCTTCCTGAGACTCGGTTACATCGAAGCACATACAATCACATTCTTTTTCTAAATAGATTTAAGCTTGTCACACACGATGTACAAAATCCAAAATTATAACTTTAATAAACTTAATCTTTTCGCCGAAGGATATTTTCCCCGGTGGTATAACACAAGTTAAAAAATTGCTTAAATTAATATTTCCTGACTTATTGAATAAAATTTAATCTGAGGAACCCTATGTCTATATGTATATATAAGATAATATAAATATATATATTAGTTGTTTCTAATAGCAAAAAATAGCTAAAAAATAACAAAAAATATTGACGAAAGGTTTCAAAAAATTATTTCAATGAATTTAACTACGACTGCAACTATTTTATTTTCGCACAAAATATATCTTCTTAGATATACACATTCTACAGAGCATATATGAGCTGTACATTAATCTACATTCTGAGTATTTTTGGATACATTACACATATTGCAACGTAATATCTTAATTCATAAAATAATAAGAACGACAGAAGCAGAAGTCCAGAGAATAGTGTTCAATGCCATTTTTCGGTAGCCATTATCTTTTCATTTTACCAAATTACGAAGCGCTGCGCATGCTGCATTATGTTGCTGCTGCAAGAATATTAAAACATTAAGAATTTTATTTTATTCATTTTTTAAATTTATTAATATTGAAAATCTATTTTGAAAATCAAAGCTTTCTACAGCGAAATTATAACAACTATTTTATTTATTTGCGCTCTAAGAAATTCCAGTTATTTTAATGTCTTACCCGAAGGAGGATTTTTTTCCGTTATAAAGGGAAAGCCCATAAACGGTACATAATGCCACGATGAAAGCTTGTCTCATAAGTTCATAGGCCATAGGATATTTGAAAAATTCGTAATCCTTCATTGAGTTAGGAATGATTTTTTCTTTGGCTTCCATATTTCTTTCAACGCGTGCATTCTGCAAATTTCGTTCCCACTTTGCGGATAATTGTTCATTATTCACGGTTCTAGCAAACAGCTTCTCAGCAGACAACTTTCGTTGTTCGCGATTTTGTTCTGGTATACGAACGACTCGGCGAAGAGAAGATAGTCGCGATGAGTCCTCGATACTCCTCACTGATCTCTGACGCAAATGTCTGATGGATTCTTTTTCACGAAACTCGACGGGTCGATTCTTGACTGATCGAGCCACTCGGCGCTCTGTGAGACGTCTGATCTCGTTGCGTTGCGTTTCTGATGAACGTAGGACCTGATTCTCGAGGGATGCTGTTCTAGAATTCGTTCTGCGCTCCATCGAGATCGAATTTCGCAATTCGGAGTTTCGTTCCACGCGCCGATCTTGCATTCTAGATCCTTCATGCGACCTGAAACTGTCGTGGTCTCGTCGTTCCGACGATTTTCGTAAATCGAAAACAGATCGCCTTTCCAGAATTCTTCCGCGAGAAACTCGCGATTCCGGGCTTCGTTCCGAACGTCGATCCGCTAGCCTGGATCCTTCGCGTGATTTCGAATTGTCGTCAATCCTTCGTTCCGACAATATTCGCGAATCGAGGGTAGATCGCTTTTCCAGGATTTTTCCGCGAGAAACTCGCAATTCCGGGCTTCGTTCCGAACGTCGGTCTGCTAGTCTAAATTCTTCGCGCGATTTCGAACTGTCGTCGATCCTTTGCTCCAACGATCTTCGAGAGTCGAGAGTGGATCGCCTCTCAAGGATTCTTCCGCGAGAAACTCGCGATTCTGTGTTTCTTTCCAAACGTCGATCCAGCCTGGATCCTTCACGCGATTTCAAGCTATTGTCGATCCTTCGTTCCGATCTTGAATCGAGACGTGTCGAATCCAGAGCGACTCGTCGCTCCAAAACTCGCCTTTCCGAAACTCTTCGTTCGGATGCTCCTCGCTCTTCCTCGCGTGATCTCTGAAGAACGACTCTTCGTTCCTCCCGCGATTGATACAAGCGACTCGTCCTTTCTCGCCGCTCCTGAGGCGAATCTCGTCGTTCTGCAGAATCGCGCGATCTGTGATTGTAATCTCTAGAGTCTCTGATGCTCGCGATTTCCCGACGATCCACCGAACGAGAGAATCGTGCGAATCTTTCCTTTCGTTCCCGATTCGCGATTCCTTCGATGTCGTAACGTGATCGTGTCATTCTATAATTCTCCTTGACTGCCGCGTTTTCACGCGAATCACGTCGGCTTGCGGTCCTCTGCGAACGATCGATCCTTTCTTGACGCAAGTTCTCGGACGAGACTTGTGACACCCGATTGACGGATTTTCGATCGCCAAAACGATTCTCAGCTATCCGGCGTCCCGTATGATCTATTTCACGGCGTTCCATAGACCGGGCCAATGATCTACGTTCAAAGGACGGGCGCTCCTCGGATCTCTCGATGTTGGATTCAATCGATCTAACTCGTCTGCCAAGAGTTTCGCGATTCGCGGGATCATAGACATCACGTTTCATTAATCGAGACGTTCGACGATCGTCGGATTTAATGAAATTTCCACGAGAACCTCTAGTAGCGACCGCAAATCGTGATTCTTGATTAGCGACGCGATCAAGAAGAACGTGACGATTTTTCAGAGACTGTTCGCGGTTTCGGCGATCCATATTATTGTTGCGATCGATATCCCCTCGTGCAGATCTTGCCGAACGATTCAGGAGATTTCTGCGATCTTCGCGACGATCCAATTGTTTTGCGTCTCGATGTTCGATCGATGTGCGTCGCTCGACAAATTTACGTTCGCGTATCTCGGATCGATAATTCGGTACACGATTTCGCGTCAGATCTCGGTATTCGCGACGACCAGCTAGGACTTCGCGTGATTCTTGGCGAACGATTTGTCGCTCCGTCGAGAGTGATTTACTGCCGCGATAATCGGTCGTACGACGTTGAAGATTCAGAGAATCTCGTCGATCCGTCGATCGATCGACGTGATTTTGCCGTCGCGCGATTTCATCGAACTCGTGCCGTTCCGTGTATCGGCGATTTTCAAAATTTGCAGAATTGGCCAGACGCCGCTCAAAATTTTGCTCGGCAGAACGACGATCGGTTGCTCGATGATGCAGATTCCGCGATCGAGAGAGTCGAGTGGTGGGATCGAATGAGCTTTTAGCATCGCGGGACTGCACAATTGTTCTTAATCGGGATTCTCGAAAACGATTGAATTCGTTGTCGGATACGCGAGTCCTCGATCTTGAAAGTCTCTCGATTGTCCTTAGATCGCGGTTTCCGGACGGTCGCTCTCTGGTCTCCTGCGAACCGCTCCTAGATAAGCGATCGAGACTCAGCGATCGAGAGAGTACGGATCTCGGAGACGTAGGCGATGCTCTGATCTCAGATATTTTTATTTCACGATTATTAATCAGTTTTGTAATTTTTTCCGGCTGGACAATCGGGCTTTTGACGAAAGGATTCAAGTTCGGACAGGCGTCCACCCTAGAAATAATGCTCTTCCGTAATCTTTGCAACAAGCAATTTTTTAAAAATTCATAAAAAAATAAGACAGGTACTTTTATCTTCAACAAAGGCAAAGCGCAATTAAATGCGTTTACATTTCCAATATGATTTGATATCGCAAAACATTTTTATGACATATTAGTGACGTTTGTTAAGTGGATATAAGAAAATAAGAAAAAAGAATGATAAAATGAAAGATATAAGAATTAGTATAAAATGTTTATATAGCAGACTTAAAAATATAATATTATAATAAAAAAATATTTAATAAGTAGAAAGATTGGCAACGCGTACAATTCAGAAAGCGTTTAAGCGATTTTAAGCAAAGAAAATATTAATTTCATACTCGTGAGGGGCTTGATGCGTGAGTTCAGGACCTGCGAGACTACCGGCGTGTCCTTCCCTATCCCTGGATACCAGTCCTAGTGTCAGACACGCCAGTGATACTATCAGGAGTCCGATGTACTGCCAGGATCGCACGGGCAGCACTACATGGCGCGTACGCCGCATCCTGCTGCAAAATATCGCAATTCACAGTGTTTTTAATTAATTATATTTTACCCCAAAATTCTACTCCCGTCGTTCGTATCTAATCAATTGAATCGAGTTCGAAAAATTTAAAAACTGAAAACGAATACAATGTGTTAGTTTTGGAAGACTAATCAAGACTATTTTTTTGCATATATCATACAGAGAACGACGATTTTTTCTTTTATTTTTTTATTTAACGATATATCTCCCTTAAAATTTAGAGTGAAACGTTTCGCACCGGATTTCGTCAATAACTTGAGAATATCGCGGTATCTCATGACAATGAGAAGTGTCATACCTGAGGAACTAAGGACTGTCGCGACCAAGCTTTCCGAGGTATTTCGAAGGGCTCTGTAAGGGCTCTTGAAGTCTTCCCGCGAGAAGTGCTCCTCGTTGGTGCTCCGGAAAGCTGCTGACGCCGGACATCCCGAGGGAGCAGCTTTTATACTCGCAGGAGTCGCCTCGTAATTCGATAAAAGCGCAATTCGCCGCTTATCAGCGGCAGCCACATGGTGCCCCATACGTCAGCGCGACAAGATTGCCGTGAACAAAGCGCGGGCGAGCAATGTTGCGAGCGGAAAGATTGGAAAACCGCGACGCATTCGGTTTAATCAGCTGGAAAATTGCAAACCGGGTTGTCTATGGGGCGGAGGTCGCGCGTAGGTGTCCTTTAGAACCATGTCGAAGCTTCCGAAGAATCGAAATCGCACTCGGATTAAGCGAAATTAATCCAATAAATTTGATATTTGAGAGATGTTTAAATATATGTCCGATATGAGAACTTCAGTAATAGAAACTTCAATAATTAATTTCTATCGGATTTAAATATTAAATCTGCTATAAATTTATAAAATTTCTGTAATTCAATTTTTCTGTAAATCTTATAATTTGCACTTAACGTAATGTAAATTTGAATATTCTTTTAATATTTAGTTTATGAAGTTGTTGATTTCTCTGTGAATTAAGATTTAAGAAATATGAAAAAATTAGAGGATGGAAAGGAGATGAAATAAAAATGTATCAGTGAGAATATTTGAAGAAAATGTTTACAAATGTTTATTTTTACACAAGCACATTACAAAATAAAACGGGAGAGAGTGTACGCCTTATAAATATACATTATTAATATAATTATATATTTACACATTATATTATATTATATATTTCTATATTTATATCTACCTATCTATGCTTAGTGTGGCAAATCGACGAAAATTTTTTGAAAATTTTGTTGTCTCCTTGCCAGGAGGAATTGACCAGCAATTTAAAACTAGGAATATTTCGAGCAGTCGAGAAAATCGTTCGCTTTACAAGATAATATCGCTTAAATTAATAAGTTAATCAGGCAAATTTTAAAATATACAAAGAATATTTGTGACGAGAACCGTATTTACTGTACTCGCCTATTGACAGTGCGAATCGCATTTGTCGTGCAGTCGCTAACTGTCGTTGACTATTCGCTCAAGACTTCTTACGACATAACAATCGATACGATGACAATAGTGGCCAGGTTTATCAAGTGGTTGTGGGAGACTTCGAAGGAGCTAGATGTGAAGTTAAACACGCAGATGTCGTTCGTTTCTGGTAGCGCCATATAATCCGGAAAGCTCTGAATATCTGCCGGCTTAAAGAGATTAATGAAAAAATTAATATACATTTATCATAAATTTATGAAATAATGTAACAATACTGATAAAATTAATAAATTTAATCTGTATCATAGAAATTATCTAATAACGTTTCCTAGTACACTTTTCTTGGAAGAGAGCACAATTAAGATCTTAAATTTTAATTAAAAACAAGAGACTCAATTGCATTGAGAGATTTTACCAGTGCTAATTGACCGTCCCTCTTTCTGCAGAATGTCATGTGAGTGCCGTGATAAAGATGCTTTTCAAACGGTTTCATGAACAAGGAGTCATTCCATGGCATAGCCATTATATGTTCGGCCACAGTTCGACCTGAAAATTTAAGAAAATCTTAAGTGGAAACATTCAAAATATTTTCTTTGAAAGATTTTTCATGTAAAAGATTTTATATTTATTAATGTTTTTTAAGTTATTTTACGACATTACTCCTATCATGTACCATGAAATTCTGGGGGTCCTTCAATGATAAGTTGCGCATAGATGCTATCGTCCTCATTGTTTTCCGTATAATCTCTCATCGCAGATCCTTTAGTGTTATCGAAGGTTGACTTCACATAATTGGAACCCTGTTGCTCATTGATCGAAGGCAAAATCAAGCTAGACCTAAAATTTTTTAGTGACAAGATCAATATGCATTTTTAAAATTTTCTAAATTCATCTCTTTATTTTTCTTCTTAGTCGGTATCAAAGAAGAAAGATAAAAATTATAATATTTTATGAACCTGAAAGAATTTACACACATAATGCACGAATGGAATTTAAGGATTTTCATGATAATTGATAACGATAAGTATTATAGAATCGCGAATATCCTAAAATTATTCTACCCGAGATAACTCACTCATTCAATAAAATTCGCTTCTCCACTTCATCCATCGTCATCCCCCGAATGCTAGTTACACCGAGAGACAGGAAGAACTCTTTGACGGGCGTTATACTAAAGCAAGCAGCGAGAGATGTTCTGGGATAATACATGACGAATGCCAGGCACATTTCTCGGTAAATTGCAAAGCCGCCTAAAGTCGGTTTCCTTCTGTTCTGAGTGCTATAAATGCATTCCGTGATTAACTCGTCGCCAGGTAGCACTTTCACTTCTTTCTCCAAGGTATAAGACTGCTGATAATCGAAATCGAAGTGATCGTCCTGGACTATCCTTGGCAGTTCTTTACCTTGTCGAATGTGCTTCAGACTGAGACGTCGACCGGCCAAATGCGAGTGCAAGACAACCGATACGATGTTGATACCGTCCTCGGGGAACATCTAAAATAAAATTCGAAATCAATTTTATCTCTTCTACATATATTCCATTTTATTGCGTTTCATGCTTGCTACATGCGAATAATATAATGTCGTATAATTCTTCAATTACCATATTGGTGCAATGCGGAGTACAATATCCGACGGTAGCGTATTCCTTTTGATGCGGAGGTACGAAATGAAGAGGGTTTATCGCCACGCCGGTTATGAGAATACCCGCTTCCTGAGGACGAAGCTTCGGAGTCAAATAAAGTCTTATGCCGCTGCTATCGATCACCTTCTTCATGCTCGGATTATTATAGTGGACTTCCAACATATAATACAAAGTCTTGTTGTCCGCTATAGGTATGCCGACGTGCTCGGGCATCCATTCCCCTGCACAACAGATGATTCTATTACGCTATTTGTAAAATCAAAGGAAATCTTTAAGTTTTGTTATCCAGAAATTTTTTCGCGATTCCCTTTAACGCAGACAAGATTTAGATCAACTTCATCGGTCTTATTTTGACGCTCTGGACCTTTACAAAAGAATTTTGTCCAGATTATTTTGCCGAAGAGGTTTTATGAAGGAATCGATTATTCTGCTCAACAATCTGTCTACTTTGTAGATAATTTACCTTTACTGCCACGAGCCCAAGCGACGACGGGTCGCAGACACGAGTCCCATATTTCCGGCATCGACTTGCTGTAGCATTGAGTGCCGATTATCCTGGCGTATTCGGCGAAAAGCGTGTCTGTCGACGCGCACTCGTACAGAATCATATGATGGACCACATCCTCATTGGCCTTCTCCACAAGCGGTGTGTACTAAAACGCATAAATAATGCATGAACACAAGACTAAAATTATTCTGCCTTAGATTAAGAGATCTTTGAAATTTGCGCGAAATCTCGAATCTTCAGTTCGAGAAGATATATTGCGTTTGTAGAGATTTAGAAAACTGTTGACGTGAAAGATCTGGGCTGCCGTAAAAATTTCAAGATCCTGGGAACGATCATGATCGTTTTTCCCGCGATTGTTCTCCTATTAATAGTCGGCGAACGTTTCGGTGTACGCAGTGACATCATTCCGAGTCTTTTTTTTATTCTAACGACGTGCGTCTATCCCGTGCGATGTCCGGCATGAATGACCGTGATTCGTGAAGCACATACGAATAAGGCCCAGCCTTTACATTCCATTACAGCGCCGGGACTTATTCTCAAGAAGTTCGCGTCTACTCGAGAAACCTGTTAGCGAAAATTTGCATCGTCTTGTACTTACCCCTATTATGTGGTGTTTCATTGTCAGCAAGTTAGCATTGAATATTTTGCACCAGTAGACGGTATCCGTGTTTACATCAAACTGTCAGACAGGAACATCGTTAAGTCACAATTCATTGAGATGCGCGCGGAATAAAGAAAACGGCGAGAATGGATTTAAATAAAATTTGATCGTAAATTTTTGAGTATTAATAAAATAGAACTGTTGATCTGTTAATTTATCATAAGTAAATAATATCATAAATATTCCGTTTCTAATAATATTAGACAACTTTGACTTCTCTCATTTTGTTAGGATAGTAAACCAATAATTATTATCTAAATCGTTAATTATCTAAACTTGCTAGATAAATGAAGATAAAAATATGGAAGAAAAAGAATGTCTTGTGTTCTTTTACTCGATTCAGCTTCACATCCCAATGTCGTATGTTATGAGTCTCTTGCGGTGGCGAATGTGTCGCAGCTGTCTTCAACCTCAGAGCCCTTCCGCCCCGTCTATCCTTGTGCCACATCGCCGAGTTTAATTCAGGGTCGGTCTCATGTAGGGCCCATAATACTCTGACAGTGTCACTCTAAATCACATGAGCGAATTTCGTTAGTTAAAATGTCGATAACCATTAATATCACGTTCCAAAAATATTTTCGAATTATGGCGTCTTGTTTCTTATTTTCTTTTATTTTATATTATCTCGGATAATATTTTATATATATATATATATATATCTCAAAGTATAATGGCATGACTGCAATTAAAATCGAATACGTTGATCGCCGGAGGATTGTGCCATGACGAAAGAGAACAAACGGCATGCTAAACGCCTAAATACCACTGCGGGAATTTGAAACTGCGGGGACCTACGGTCTCTTAAAGCCGCAGGGCCCTTGTCTTCCCCCAGGCATAAATCGAAAGGAGGTTCTCCGCGAATTCTACAGTCGTAACAGTTATACAGTAAATCTTTCGAACAACACTTGTTCTTTCTCTCTCTCAGATCTTTTTAAAGAACCCCCGTTTAGCCGGCGAGATATGCACAGCAAGATTTGCTTTCTTTGCACGCATTTTAATTACAGAGTAGCGAATTAGAGGTCGGAAGATAATTTCGATGTTAGCCAGGTGTGATAAATTCCCGGCCCTCGCTGCGTTAATGCGCGCTTGCGAATCACCGTTGGCAACCGAGAATGACCCCTTTCAATTACGTACAATATTTGAGGTCCCCGCAGGCCGCAGAGTCTATAAGATTTATTTTAAGTCTGAAATGATGCCCGAAATGCACCTTACGACGCCAGCTTATAGCAAATTTTAATTTTTTGCAATTGTTCAACGTAAGATTATGTTTTAATTGATATCTTACGCATTGCTTGAGAGAAGTGAAAGGTCAGTTAGACCTATATTCGCGTAACGAGAATGTTAATACAAACTAGTACAATTATATAAAATAATATCTCTTTCTCACCGTGAGTTGATAATCTTCAGGGTCGCATGTCTGCCACTTCCTGACGAATGTCACAGAGGTATGGGTCTCGTTTTGCAAACCGTTGAGTACTCGGACGTCCTGATATGTGTCAAGAATCGGTACAGTGTTCGTCTCCTCGGTACCGTGTGAGTCCTGAAACACGAAAGGAAAGAGAGAGAGAGAACGTTAGAATTGTTGGAGGGGGGTTCAACGTACTCGTTGAAATGAGAGGGGCCCCGCGGGCTCCAAAACTCGCTCCCTCGCTATTGGACGAGAGATCGAGAGCTTTATCAGGTCAGGTAAACGCCAGGTGTCGTATTCGCGGCAAACTTTAGGCCCTTCTATCCAACACAATTCTCTCCATCTTTACCTACTTTCTCCTTTACCTTTGCTTAAGTAAAGTACAATGAACTTTCATCATTTTTTGTTGTGACGCAGCTTTCATTCCTGATTTAATCACCAACGTGACGTATCTTGGTCGTTACAATAAAGAGGATGTTGATGCTTTTTATAAAATTATTTACACCGCGATTGTATGCGGAATATACTTTTTAGTTCTTTAACAAACTCGGAATCGATATTTTTGTAAAAAAGTGGAGACATCAATGATCCGGAATTAAAAATTATGAATTAATTTCAAGGATGCAAATATTGAAATTTTATTTCCCCGCAGTCTCGAATTTCCGCAGCGGTATTTAGTCGATTTCAATAGAAATTTGACAGAAAAGGCAGTTGCTGCATTTAAGTCGATGACAGATTATTCTCCGTTAGATTTTTCGTTGAAAGTCTGCTCGGGACTCGTCGAAAATTCTATGTCGTGAGATTATGACGCGATAGGTCCGGAACACCTTGCGATCAATTGTAATTTTATAAAGAACGAGTGTGTGCGAAATCACGGACCGATATTTCAGTGATCGCAGATAAGATATTACACTTCGTGAAAAAAAAGAGAGAAAAAGGGAACGATTTCCCAGCTGTGGTAGCGCACGCGAGTAAAGACGACCAGCCGCAGGCGTTTGGGTCCGTTGGGCCCCGGTTATAGTGAAGCTAACGCTCATACGGGACGCGCGGTGAGGCTTCCGAAGGGAAGTCCCCTTCCTGCACGTAATGAATCCGAATAATTGCTGGAGAGCGTCGTCATGCCTGGTAAAGTACTACGCGCCTCGTAACGAGCACGTGCAAAAAGGAAACACTAATAGGCGTCTCTCTTTCTTTTTCTCTCTTTTTTTTCTTCTCTCCTTCAAAATATACGAGAAACCAATGGAAAATGCGGGAGAGCAAATGCTCGTTAACGCGTAAAAC
Source organism: Cephalotes varians (assembly GCA_037157785.1). NCBI lineage: Eukaryota > Metazoa > Arthropoda > Insecta > Hymenoptera > Formicidae > Cephalotes > Cephalotes varians. The sequence continues at coordinate 1,671,784 of JANQDE010000015.1, forward strand.
GATTCACAAAGTGTTCATGTCTCTGCGGAGGTCCGTTCAAAATTACACACTATCTCACCCCACCGCAAACATTACCCTCGCACAGCTGTCTCTCCTGCATCGCATGCATCTGCATTTCCCATTTTATTCGTTACGTCGTTTTTATTTAAAAAAACCGATACAATATAAATAAATAGAAGTATCTTCCATCGTTTTTCACGATTTTTTCCTTTCACGATCTTTCCGCAATTTGTCCTCTTCCACAATAATATATATTTATATTTTATAATATAGCTTTTATAATAGAATAACTTTAATTGTCTCTTTCAATTTAATTTGTCAGCATGTCATCAGAAATATATGAGTCCGATAAATAAATTAAATATAATTTAAAACTAAATTTCAAAATTAAAGAAGGAATTAACAGTTTTTATTTATGTGTCGTTTATTGTATTTTCAGCATATAGATACAAGAAAGTAAAAATTATTTTTTATTATTAAAGATTATATATAAAGTTAGCGAATTAAAAATATTAGAGTGATAAAAGTTCTTGTCGAAGACAGAATTATTTGTTAGACGAACATGTAGAATGTGTACATGTAGAATGTGTACATGGTGAACATGTAGAATGTGTACAAATTGGTTTAAACAATTTAAAAACAGACTGACAATATCAGTGACGAAAAACGTTTCGAACAATTGTGAAAGAGGACAAATTGCGGAAAGATACAATAGGAAAAAATCGTGAAAAACGATGGAAGATACTTTGATTAATTTCTATCGTATCGATTTTTTTAATAAAAAAATTGCAAAAAATCGGCAAGAACTCTTGCACTGATCTAATAATTCTTGTTGTTTCCTAAAGGCTGGAATTGACTCCGCGTGCAGGGACAATTTTTGATCTTCAAGTAAAGATAAGCGGGTTTTAATTACAATCAGTTCGCGAGGAACAACCCGACCGGGTGTCATAATAATACGCGTGCATAAATCTTCCTGGAAGGCTGCGAGAATCTTTTTTTTATCTCGATCGGAGCTGTAGAGTCGCGTTGCTATTTCGTGGGGTTCAAGTGCATTCTCACGAAGTTCGCGAGACGATTTTCTCATGCCGCCAGGATATTCTCATCGTCATCGGGTTAATTAGTACGGCCTTAACGCGTTTGGCGATTAAAAAGGTCTAAGAATAAATTAGAATAAATTAGAGGAATAAATCCAAAAAAAAACGCTGCTAATTTATTCCGTTGTTAAAAAAATTTGATATTCCAGAACGAAACTTTCGTCCAGTAAGATTTTTATCGTTAATCATAATTCGTTTCCATTCCCTAATTCTTTTTACTGTGCAAAATTTTATATTAATTAGTCAAAAGTTTAGTTTATAGTATCGTTATCGCATTTCATGTGGTGAATGTGGATCCATTACTTTAATGTGTGCGTCCTATCGGATCTTCTTTCAGCATCGCGAGAATAAATTATCTCGCCGTAAGATTGAACCATAAAAACAATTTTTGTTCCATCTGTGCGCTATTTCAGGCGCCAATTTATCGAGAACAAATTCAAAACACGTTCGGTTGGTTCGCATGAACATCCGGAAACCAGTTGAGCATTGCGACTAGGAAAAACGATTTGATAAAATAGAAAGAGAAAACTCTCTTAATTCCCACGCTGGATTATCGCGACTGCGCCGGGATGAAAAATATCACAAAGTGGCTCGTTAGACGAAAGTATTATGCAAACGGGCCGGCTTGATTCTCGCAGGCACCTGATTTTCTATGAGTCACGAAGACTGACAACGAGGAAGTTGCCTCTCGCGTTCTCGATTTAGGAACGGGTTTCTTGGGATAACAAATGCGCCATTGATAGTGTCATTACTGTAATCCTGGCGCGAAAAATCGCACACGATACCCGAGGGACAGATATTTAAGGTTCATTAGCTCTCTCGAATCGACGACTCGTCGAAGCAACGAAGAAAAGAAAAAATAGAAAGATAGATTGCAGTCAAGATTTAAGTTATCGAGAGGCGTCTTCGATCCGGAAAGAGGGCACAGGTCTAAAAAGCAGAAAATTAATTCAGCGGATGTGACGTCACAGATCGGCGACCTCTTCCTGCGATGATCTCTTGAAAGGTTTCTCTCTTGAAAGACGTTCATGTCATCCGCTTCTCGTTCCTCAGTATAAAGGGAAAAATCAATATAAGGGATCTTTGAGCGATAACACGAATCTCTTCTGTATGAGACATATCATGAGAAATATCTCACAATCAGAGTTGAGACATTTCTTCTTACCGCGTGAATACACATATCCAATAGATTTTTTATTTATTGCAATGCAAGATTAAAAGATGCGATGTAAGAGGAATAAAGATCATTTCTCTTAAGTCCTTCCGAAAGTCCTTCTAAATTGTGAAAAAGATACATCTCGGATTGTTGCATTACGGTCGGATAAATTATTTGTATTGGAATTAAGATCAGAATTAAGATTGCTCAAAGATCTCGAATGACGCTCGGTCGAGGGATGACAACAGAATGTTACGGGATGCGCTTCTCGAAATGCCGTCGTGTTGCTGCTTTGTGCCCATGCTACAAACATGGTTCCCATGGATCCCGTGGTCCTGGAGAGAAAAAGGAAGGAATTTTACTGAAGAGGCGCCACTAGGAGAAGGATGATCGCCAGGTGTTTTGGTAGTGCCTTCTTCTTCGCCTTTCTCTCTCTTTCTTCCTCTTGTGTGTACATTCGTACGTGTGTGTGTGTGTGTGTGTGTTTGTATGCATGTGCGTGCGTGTGCATGCGTGCATTTGGGTCGCCTTCTTCTTAACCCCTCTCCCTTTTCCTCGCAATCACTGTCTTCTTTTGCTCTCGCTCCTCTCTACATCTTCTTCCTTCTCTTTTGCTCTCGACCCTCAATGAAACCAACCGCACTTTCCGTTTCCTTCTCCCTTTCTTTTCTTCGCATACATTCGGTATCTTTCCCTCTCCTCCTCACAGCCGAATCTCCTTTTTACCACCTGGCAGCACAGCAGCTGGTAGCGACGACCAGCTTCTCCTCAGGCAGGAATAAAGGAGTTTTCTATGTCCTTCGGGAATCCCGTCAGAAACTGGCGTGATAGTCGCGAACAAATTTTTCGCAAATCGTTAACAAATCGCGAATAAATTTATTGTGGTAGACATATACAACTTGATTTTATTATCATGAAATGAAATGGATGAACTTACTTGATTTTTTAAAATAAAATATATTTATGTATCATGAAAAAAATTTAGGTGGAAAGAAAAATGACGCTGGCTTCTTATTAAGTATTTTAGTATTTTAATGGCAATTTAATCTTTTTTCTAATGCACATTCATATACGCGAGTGAAGCTAAGCAAAGGCAGAAAAATCTACGACCATTTCGAAAAAGTGAAATTAAAAAATGACATTACAATATAAAAAATTCTATAATGAAATATTTATACTTCGTAATTTGACTTTGAGAGAACTAATTCTTTCTTTTTTTTTCAGAATGCCTCAGCGTTCTGAACTGGTCTGCTTCGTTCTTTTTTCAGGAGGAAATTATTATTACCAAGCTTTTAGTCGCGATTCCGGCCTGGTTCTCACGTGTCGCGATCCCGGCATTGGAGGCGCTCGCACGCGATTACGCACAATTACGAGTGGCGAGTCGTTAAGGCTCATCGTAGCCGGTTTTATGAGTGGTTACGCGGAATAATAATCAACGAATTAAAATGCGGTGGAAACCTCTCCCGTTCTCGTCGGCAAGGGCGCTCTCTCAGCCACTCGAGGGTGCATGCGTCCCCCGCAATTTACTCGTCGGGCCGCTTAACGATTCCCGCGTTTAATGCTTTAATCGCGCATGGAATTTCTGCCCACCGCACCGATCGACGTAAAATCGTATGAAAGATCCTCCGATCGAGGCTTACTTTTTGTGTAAACGACCGAGTAAAATTTCGCGTCTAGGATTGTACGTTTCTTGCCTGTGATTATTTTGCGAGTCAAGTTGACGCATCATGTTGAAGGTGAAAATTAGATTAATTAAAAAGATTATTATTTAAAATCTATTATTATAATTTTATTATTTAAATTAATTATTATTTTATATTAGATTTTAATCAGATTTCTTTAATAAAATTCTAAATTGGTAAAGAATGTTGGTTCATTCTTATACAAAGCATTATTTAAATAGAAATCGGGGTTTTCTCTCAATTTTTCGAAAAACAACATAGAGTTCCTAAACTGTGATCTTTTGGAACCTTGAAACAGTCTCTCATCAGAACTAGACGAATCTCGTTGGAATACATGAGTGCTTCTGCGAACCAGTTTCGCGATGGTTCGGCTGCTAACAGCGCTAATTTACCCTTCTTTTCTGAGCTGAGTTGTTTTTGGACCCGGCGGGCAAGTCAGGACACGAAAAAGGGGAGCCCCGTAACTCTCATCGTGCTGCTACATATTACGGATAACTGATGCGGTCGAAAAAAACGTGCCAGAAAGCAAAGAGAGAGAAAGAGAGAGAGAGAGAGAGAGAGAGAGAGAGAGAGAGAGAGAGAGAGAGAGAGAGAGAGAGAGAGAGAGAGAGAGAGAGAGAGAGNAGAGAGAGAGAGAGAGAGAGAGAGAGAGAGAGAGAGAGAGAGAGAGAGAGAGAGAGAGAGAGAGAGAGAGAGAGAGAGAGAGAGAGAGAGAGACTGGACAGTCTCTGTACTTGTACGGAACATTGACTTCAGAATCATCCGGATTCAAACTATTTTTCTTCAGATTCCTATAATCTGTGAGAAAAACGAATGAAAGACTCCACACACAGAAAAATACATACTATATTTAAGTAGAGATCATTTATTTCAAGTATTTTAAAAGTTTATATATCTGCAAATCTCTCACAAGTTCATCAAAATTATTCAAAATATATTCTAATTCCTAATAAGTTTGATACTTCAATCAAGAATATTAAGTTAAAACAAAAATTCAATTTATTTATTATCAAACATTTATTTGATACATTTTTATAATATTCTTCATCAAAAAATGAATTCTTATTTTGAATACAGAATAACGAGCTTTTTGATGTTGATATTTTCCTATGTGCAGGCACAAGGTGTTCCCTCTTTTTATCAATTTTTATCAGTTGGATATATCCAATGCAGAGTCAGAGGTCTCGGAGTATTGTAAAGATTATTATTCCAGTGCAGAGTTTCAAGTTAGAGAAATTATCGATAGACTTACATCGATTTTTGGCAGCCAAACTTAGACACATTGAATATAACCAGTGGAATATTCTGATAATCTTAAAGAGAGCCGCAATCAGCGAATGGTATCGCGCGTCGGCGTTATAATTATAAATTTTTTTACTAATCAGCATCACTGCGAAATCCGTGGATCCTCAAGGGTTTCATCAACAACTGGTTGTTACGACTGTTGCAAAGTCAGTTGGGCCCTCGCGAAAAACCGAGGTCTCGGATTACGAGAGGAGAGGAACAGAATAGTTCTCGCGCGGATTTCTCGCGCCAGTAAGAAACGAACGATAATTCAGGTATGTAGCCGAAGGGTGGTTCACCAAGACTGGACAAATGGCGCGTAGCGGATGGTATTTCATTTGGCCCGGGTGGACCGGTTTCGCGACACGGGAACCGTAAATCATACGCTGGATTACGTCGGCCCCCGACGCCGGGAATGCTAATGAGCGCCTTGCTCTTCGTTTATCAATAAAGTAAAAATCTTTTTGCCGTATCAGATATCAGGTATCCAACTAATTTCACAATCGATACTTCCGTCCAATATACCCCTATCTGAACTCGCGTTTTCCATTATATTCGAGAAAGTGCGAACTAAAATTCTCGCTCCTTTTTAATAAACTTAAAATTTTATTTTTTAAGAAAGAGGCGATTAGTTCTGGATATTTACAGGATCTTCGAAAATGTGAAAATATTAAAAAAGACAAACTTGAGGAAGCTTATTACGAGAGAAGAATGACCCACTAAGCTCGCTACGCAGAGTACAAGATGAATCTTAATCCATGAAATATTCTCCCGGTCGACTGAAATCCCTTTTCATCTCTTTCCCGTCGCGAGGAGTAACGCGGTATAACACGTGAAACGAAATAAAACGTTATAAAAATCAACTACGATGAGCCAACGACGACGAAGAAGCAAGAAAAGAGGGAGCAATGATTAGTGCGAAGATGCAGAAGATAGACAAATTTTCTGGTGAATTCTTGGTCTCCTCTTCGCTTGGGAAAAGATGAACCGTATACCGGTTGTAAGGCGTAAACGACACCTTGTTGACGCTTCAGCCGCACGGCTCGGCAACGCGATAAAGTCGAGCAGCTGCCTGACCCACCTCCAGGGCATTCGGCGAGATATATACATAAATTGCACAGCCGCCGTTCCACTACCTACACTTCTTCCACATCCGCACCTTTCCCGCGCCGCTAATCGCGCTATTAATACACGCTACTGGCAAGACTGATTTTTATTGCACCCTCGGGGCGAGCTACCACATATCTGCGATTGTCTCTGACTACAGTTAAAAATGGTTTCTTAACTTTTTTGCCTCATTTAGCTCCTTTCAATGAATTAATTTGAAGCAATACATTAATAATTTTTATCATTGTATAATGACGTTAATTAACAACAACTAATTGCAAGAGTTTCGTATTGCTGCATTAGCCACGTCAACTTTTTCAACTTTTTTTTATTTCTTCATAATTATCCTTAAACGCGACGCGATAACCATTGATCATTGGCTATCCGACTATCATCCAAGATGCATTAAGGATTTTATTCTTGCATTTCTTCGACATGTACGCTGCGCTTTGTCAGGAGATAGTGGCCGAGTATCTTCGCGCGGGAAGGGGAACGACGATGCGAAGTGGGATTGGAAAAGGACGAAAACGTGTTAGCCGGTGGGAGAAAACGAAGAAGAGGAATCGTCCAGGATAATGAGAAAAAAATCGCAGCGAAATCGGGTAGGTGGAGGAAGTGGATGAGATGGGAGACGAGGGGCAAGGGAAGAAGGCCTCGTCCATGCACCGTTGCGCTCGACTGTCCGACTGTCCGTCCCGTATGTTCAGGACAGACTCGTCGGCCCCTGGGACCAAAGGGATGGACGGATCGCAGATTACGTGCATTTCAGATTCACTCGTATGCGGTGCGCAGCGACTCGTATTTCCCGGCGCGGTAATAAATTACGATCGCAATCGTATACGCGCACGCATTGTCGGTCACGCTGGACGACGACGGCGAACAGATGTCTTTAAAACCCTTTTCTGTCGCTGGCTGCCAATAGAGGAAGCCTCCATTCATTCCTAGCCCAGTCGGCGAGATTCTTCTCCTCATTGTCGCGAATTAATGGCGATTAATTAATTATCCGGCGCGACCACTTCGACCTTCGTGGATCCTCCTCGATCAAAATGATCTTGATTCAACGATGCACTCTGATTTTTATTTTCTGATTTATGTATAAATAATCTGATTTCATTTAATTTCTCTTTTCTCTTTTTTCTCTCTCTCTCTCTCTCTCTCTCTTTCAAGCGCGTACTCTCGTTCGCTTTTAATCGACAGAACCCATTAAGAGATCTCGAATATTTCGAGCGATGTTCAGGATCTTTGGGGCTCGAGGTATCGTATACGATACGCATACAACATCGTCGGCTCGTTCATCGTGTTCAGGACCATCGTTTTGTCCTTCTCGGCAACGATGTTCAAAGATTCGCACACGGCCCCCCCGCCGACGATGTCTGGAGGCCTTGACTGGGCCCCATGGACCTAACTCCAAGCCCGGCGTACTCAGCGGGCCCTCCGCTCGCTCTCTCGTCGCCGATCTTCACGACCACACTCAACCACGCGAATTCACGTACGCAACTCTTATATCCACCGTGTGTATATCCTTCGCACATCCAGTCACCTTCGGGACGTCTGAATCCAAATGCGTATAAATGCAACTCACTCGTCAGTGCAATAGGTACGCACGTACGACGATATTTGTCAAATATTATAGAGCATCTCATAGGTGCGTGTACGTGTACGTACGTACGTGTGTATGTGTGTGTGTGTTGGAAAATAACAAATTGTCACCTCGACGGGGGACCGCGATTAAAAATCTTCGTTTCGAAAATGCTGTTTCTTGCAAGCAAGATGTCGATTTGCGACACAAAGCTATTTATTATAATAATAATTTTACATACGTAATAATTTGTAAATTACATTTATTTATAAAATCTAAAAATTGCATGTGGATTAGTTTTTTAGTTTTTTTAGATCAAATTTAATAATAGGAATCAATACTCCGTTATTGATTATAAATTTTGTTACGAGGAAAGAGAATTCGATAGCAACATTTTCTACATGTTTCGATTAATTTACGACGAATTATCTTCGCAGCGTGCAATATCCCCGTTGATGAGGTATCTAGATTTAGTCTCGATCTATTGCATCGAGAGATTTACTATTCCTCAAGAAGAGCACGAGGGTAGATCGATCGTATACGCCGAAGGAGTGCGCAGTGAGAGGCCACTGGTCGGACGCAAATTTATCACAACGTTATCTCGCTCGTTGTGGCCACGTTCGTTAATTTTATCCCCTTTCTCTCTCTCTCTCTCTTTCTCGGATCCATTCTTCTCTTTCTTCACTTTCCTTGTCCTTCCTCAACGTTCCTTCTGTTTACCCTTCTCCAATTCTCTTATCGTCGGGACGAGGATCAGGATAAGCGAATCAAAAATTCGAAGTTGGTGAAAATGTTATCCTCTCGTCGACATCGAACTTCACTTTGGGGATATATATCGCGATTCTCGTTTTAATCTTTCTCTGAATGAAACGAGAGACGAGGCGCGAATTAAATCGGGATGAAAGGATACTTTTGCAAAAGAAGATCTTCGTCGCTTCGTAATCTGGATCATTCTCGATAGACTCTTAAGTAAGTAGAATCAATTCGTCTCGCAGCGTAGAAAAAAAGAAGAGGAAGAAAATGTTGTTACGAAAGTCGAGTACAAGAAGCCGAAGGAGATGCCGCGTTTTCAAGCTCCGTGTTAAGCTCCGGAGGAGACGTGCCCTTGCTCTCAGGAGGAATTCTTAGCGCGGCGAAACGGCGCGGTCGGGCGTCGTCAGGCGTAATGGATATAAATTTAATTAAGATTAGGATTTCGAGGAAGCTGGGTCCGGGCCGAAGCAGGTTCTGAGGCCTGGAACTCCATCGTTCGGTCCTTCACCAGCTAGTACCTGATCGCCAATTAAAACATCGCGCTGCTGTTCAGAAACTTTAATTGTCAAGTCAATTATTACTCTGCGCTGTAATAATGACATATGTATTATTCATTTTTTATCGATCAATTTTGTTACTTTTAAGCGGACCTATAATTTCTTTTCGTCTTCTGTCATATGCATTCTGTGTAAAAGAATATTAAAGAAATCCGTGTACATGAACGAAAACGAAAACGGCTTCATCGGCCATGACGTTAATTAACGCTTCTCATTAATACAGATCGGTTATGCGAGCGGACTTCCCCTTCGAAAACGATTCCGTCGTTCGAGCGGAGAAATGTGGTTCGGGGGAGGAGAGAGATACTTGCGATAGTTCTTTTGTTCCCTTTTTTCTTTCTCTCTCTCTCTCTCTCTCTCTTTCTCTCCTCCTCTGGACTCCCTTTCTCTGGAGTCTCTCGCAGGTCCTTCAAGATGCCTCGACCTCCCTTTCTGCTGCAACCGTCTTCTTAATCTTCCTTTAATTCCCCGGCTTTCGCGTTTCTTTAGTTCCTTTTTCCACCTTTCGTTTCCTTCGTTTCATCTCTTCGTCGCGTCTCTCCTCCTCCTCGTCCTCCCCTTTGTTGTCGCCCCTTTTTGTACCTTCTCCAGCGGTCTTTCGCCGGCTCCCTTCGCTGGACAGAGATACGCGCCGACAGGTTTCGAACTGTCTCGGATTCTTCGTGAGGGGCTGCTTCGGTGCGAAATCAAGTCGAGGAACAGTTTCTTCATCGTATGCTTTTCCTCGCGCTCGAACATGAGGCAAGAATAGAAAAACCGAGAGAGACCTCAACTATTCTCAACTATTTAATTTTACTTAACTATTTATGTCATTAAAAGTTTTAGAGATTCTTTTCGTATATCCAAGCAAATTTATTGTCATGTCTTTGATTATATCCTTGCAAGTCATTAAGTATCAAGAATTTCTTTAATCATTTTTAATTTGTTAATTCCGAAGAATCTTGTAGTTTTTTGTACTTTTATCTATCTATCTTTGTCACTGTCTATCTTTGAAATGACTCTGAAAGTTGTGTTTTCATTCTGTCATTGAAGTGAGAGAACTGGAAGAAAAAATACGTCGAGAAGCTGCAATCATATGCACCGATCATATACGCAATCGATAGGTGAGATAAGAAGAAAACAAGTCTTTCCCACACAACTAAGCGACTACGGCGATAGTTCGTCTACTTAGACCGTGATCGCTTTATTAATCCTTGTCCGCGTTCTCATGCCCACGCAAATCTCTTTTTGCGACGACCATGTTAATTTCACCGCGTCGTAGTCGTGTGAAAATAATTTGCCGCTTGCGAGGCGTGAATAATTACGGAAAGGAAAATCGCTTTATAAAGATTTCTAAACTAATTCGTTCAGTCTTAAATTAATTACAGAAAGGACCATTGTGTCTCGAGAAAATCAATTATCGAGAGAGAAATCGCTTTAGAAAGATTAATACTGAGCGCTGTTAAAAATAGTGTCGAAATCATAAATTTGTTTCTCATTATCTAATATTATTACGACGACAGATTATAAAAAAACCGCTGCATGAGGTCGATAATATAGATGTATAGTTTGACTGGTCAGAGGGTCGAAGTTATGCAGTCCCAATACTTTTTTGTACGGAAACCATTCTGGACACCTTTTCGGGCATTGAGATTTATCGATCGGATCGCGCATGGCTGGTCCTATAGATCAACGACTATCGGGGACATGGGGACAGAATCTGGTAGCGAACTTACAAGTAGATTGACAATGCCGTTATGATCGTCCACCCAAGCGAGCAGGATGTCGGCACCTATCATGTTGGTCTTCTCGTTGAAACCGATGCCGACATAGCCCCGGGTTCTGCCGGTGATCCTGAAAATTATCTCCTCTTCGTCCGAAGGATCCCACTCGAGAATCATGTCACCGTTTTCCTTCAATTTCTCATATCTGGTAAAGTTCCACACTTTGACATTAGGTTCGTTCTCGTTAATTCTTTGATTCGCGCTCCTTCTAGATCTGATCGTCTCGTCCTTCATGTAACACTTTATCCCTCGCATATCCTTAGCCGGATTCTCCGGAAAATATTTCTTCGGTATCTGGCTACTCCACGGTTTTTTCTTAAAGCTCGGACCGACGAACGGTTTCGGATTGATTCGCTCGTTCTCGCTGATTATCTCGAACTGCGAGATATCTTCGCTCTCCATTTCTTCGGAATTCCAATTTTCCTTCGGAAGTTCTTTCTCGGATTCTAGAGAGATCAACTCTTCGTTGATCTGATTCTTCACGGTTGTGTGTGTCAGTTCCTCCGACGTTTCCTCTTGTTCCTCAATTATCGGGTCCTGCGAGACATTCAACTGCGACTTTTCAGCAGCGTCTTCGGAAACTGTTGACATCTTTTCAAAGTATTTCGAATTCTGTGTCGAGAATATTTCGTGCTGATCAGAATTCAGGTTTTCCTCTTGTTTATTTGGATAGTCCAAAGCATCATTCTTATAAGAAACTATCTTCCTTTTGGTTTTCCACTGCCTCAACCAATTCTCGTCGACGCTTAACCGCTTCTTCTGGAAGTTATCAATCCTGAGCTGCGATTCGTCCTCCGCAAGGCTCCTCTTTATTCTTTTAGTAACAGGATCCATGAGATGCCGCTCATTTCTATATAGCATCGTCCTCATGGTCTCGTCCATGTGCTGGACGTAGAGATCCAATAGATCACACTTGACGATCCAGCACGCGACCAGCGTCACAATCACCCTGAGTAGCAACATCTTCGTCTACTTCCTTTTTACTTTCTTGATCCTTCATATGACAATCAAGCGAATTCTACCGTTTGCTTTACTATCAATTTGTCTCTCTTTTAATTCATCTTATCGAATACAATTGGATATACAGCCGCGAAGTTAATCTATCATTATTATTTTTTAACCGCTGCACTTGAATTTAACTTGAATTTAACAATCTCCTTTGTATTCTTAATTATTAATCACAAGTGCCGTTTGCAAATTTAAAAAAAAAATATTTTTATAATTTCTTATCACGGATGGTTTGTTATCCTATCTTATTTGAGAAGTAAAGTTAATTTGACGGTAATATAAAAATGGATCGATCATATTCGCGTGTGCAATAAAAATCCAAATGATTTGAGGCGAGTTAAACGCTAGTTTCTTTCACGATTTTTCGTTAATCCAATTTTCAATACACCCTACTCGAGATACACACGGTCTTCCATGCATGCTGCGCGCACGACAGTTGTGTCGGGACTAATTTAAACACGCGGCTGCCACGCTGCCCCTGCAGATGCTAGCAGCTGCTTACCTGCGGTCCCCTTCCTTCGGAGCCTCGGTACAGGGACGTATTGACTATTCCAGAATGTATGTATTGACTGTTAAATCCTACGTAGAATTATTCTACTGAATATCGCACTCTTACTTCAAAAATAACATATTCAAAAAAGAGATTTTTGAGTTATTACCATGAATGAATTAGATGAACATTACCTAACTAAATCAATCAATCCTCTATCAATTACTCTATCATCAAAAGTGAATTAACTTAAAAATTTAATACTAATTAACCGGCTTAATTGATCAAAATCAAATTAAAATATTACAAGCTATGAGCTTAGCTGGATGTCAGTAGCCATTAAAATTATTTATTAGTATGAATTATTTATAATCACACTTCATATATACAATGATAGAGCGAATCGGATCATCCTCAGTAACAATATAAATAATAATGACGCTTAAATACCTACAATTACGGTCGAACATACTTTAACGTGACGCAAATTATTTTTAGATGTTTCCGTGAAATACCATTGTCCCTCCCAACGTTAGTCCAATCATCGAAACGCTATGCAGTTGTCATTAGAGCATTCAGATTGTCATATTAATATAAAATTCTTCAAATTGTAATTTAATTAAGATACTCTCCTTTCTTTGGTATCCATTGTTTGAACATAATATCATATATCATGATAATATTACTCATAGCTTGTAATATTTTAATTTGATTTTGAATTAACTTAACTTCGCAAAAATTGTCACAACCGAAAAAAGATAGTCCTAAAAATTGTGAAGCGTAAATGACAAAAATTAATAAAAATATATATTTTTTTTCGATATTATTTGATAAGTCAGTCATTTATTGTCAAGTTGAAAAATAATTTTTTTCCTATTTTAGGAAACTTAATTTTTTGAATTGTGTCACTTTTGAAGTAAGAGTGCTATATTTTTTCCAATACAAGGTAGAACATGAAAGGAAACCGAATCCACGAATGTGTAACAAAATTTTTTCTTTGCTGATAAAAACGACCCGAAGTTAAAATTGAGTAAAATCAAACGATTCAAATGCGATTTTATCATCTAATCCTCAAGAGACAGGAAAATGTAAATTATGGCTTTGCTCCGAAATGAATTATTTATTTAAATAACTCATCGTACTTTTCCTTTCGATGTCTTACTTGCCGCTGATATCTAACTTACCGCTCATTTAGTTTTGCAATTAGAGTTTTGCAACTAGATTATCAAGGATCAATTCACATTTTTTACGCACTTAGTTACGTGCGGCTAATAAGTAATCGCGGCGTTCACTTAGCTGTGACTAGCGTAATTCGCGATACGTACGTATTCGAGGATACGTATATACTCGGTTGTATCATGAGTTCTGGAACGCGTAAGGGTAAATTGTTGGCAATATGAAATCACAGTGATCGCGATGTAAGATGAAAAAAAAAACCATCCTCCATATCTATGCGAGCTCGCTCGCTCTGATCCTTCGAGCGCAATAATTGTACACGACTCGCACATACGATTATCCGCTGCGATTGCTTGCACGTTCACGAGAACGACGAGAGGCGAAAGAGGGATCCTTGCGATGCTTCCTGCGGAAACGTCCCTCCCTTTTTCTTTTCTTCTCTTTTTTGTAACTGGAGACTCACACACGACGATGCTGATGGTGGCGGCCTTCCCTTTTTAGAAAGGAACATGGGGATGCAAAACCAACTGCGTAGATGCGAACCCTTAGCACGCGCCCTTTTGCTTCCCAGTGGTTCTCATACCCTCGGAGGAACAGTGCCCCGCTTACTTTCTATTTCAATATCGCATAAACGGACCGTTACTTTTTTAATTTGATTAATGAATTATTCAGATATCTTTTCAAGATAAATAATCGTTGTGGATCCAATCGTTGAGTCCAATTGTTCGTGAAATGTGTTGCATCCATTTGCCAAGGTACGTTTTATAGAATCAATATACTTGGCTCGATATCGTCGGAGTCGATCCAGCGCTTAATCGTGCGAATCCCATCCGGTCGATGGCCGACATATTCCGCTTAAGCACGTGTTCAGAAGCCAACTGTATCGAGTTACTTCCTGTGACTGACATTGAAACACTATACTTCACGTGTGATAGTGATCCTCATTCTTTTCATTTATGGACAGAATATCGATTGATACGAAAATATAAAATGAGGAATGATTCGCGAGACTTGCTTGAATTAGTAGATTAATATAAAATTTTGAGAAAGGTTTGATAAATCCAAATTAAAAGTATAAAAAACTGCATCAGGATACGTCAACTTAAGTCAATAGTCACGATTGACAAATTTTTGCAAATTTATTGATTGCAGGCTCGTTCATTCAGAAATTCAAAAATTTGTGAAAATCTTTCGATAAAGTAACCTTAGGTTATTTGAAACCAATTTTTTTATTGGCGATGCCAAGTTATCTCTATTGATGCGATTCGACTTACGATCGAGATTGATGCGTCTATCGCCATTCTTCCCGCCAATTCTCGCTGACGAGATTAATTGGCTCCTCCGAAACTAGTTTGGCCGGAAAGATCGCCGAAGAAATTAGGATTTGTTTTATAGCTTGCCGGATGACTTTATGACACCGCGACGCAATTTACAGCCACCGGCATAAAGGAGCGTCGTGCCTTGGGACAAATCGGAAAAATCGTTTGATTACTTTTCGGAACAGTGCGCACGTCGACGAAAAACGTGACTCCGTGAACTTCTGCTTCTTTACTTTTTTTTTTTCTCTTTGTGATCTCTCACGGTCGCTCGTAAATGGTATTCTCATCATGAGGGAGTATTCGCTGAAGGGCGCGCGACGTCGATCGTAGAAGCGCGCCGATCGTACGGCCGTTTCAGTATTCATCCGGCGAAATTATTCGTCGCTCCCTCTCACCGCGCCGGATCTTATTCTTATTTACGAGGAAGAAGAGATATCGTCTCGGAAATCGCGTCGCCCTGGGAAAAACCGATGAAGCGGCCGCACCATGCGCGCGGAGCATGAGAAGCGATTAATTCCTATCGGCCACACGTGCACACGCGTGAACGAACGATCAATACCGGGACACGGCGATCGATCGCGTATTCCGCGCGTGTGTCCCTGACGGCGTCGATGCCCAAAATAAATCGTCCTAAGATTTCTCTTGCGCGCAAACAAAAGCTGACAGCGAAATCCGCGACGATCGGCTTTAATTTCGATCGCGATTGAATTGGACACATTCGAAATCGAACTCGATTTTCGGCAACTTTCCAAAAGTGTCCGTATCTTGTGCGCATAAATAGGAATTAAAGTCTCCACTTCACCTGTTTCGTGTGCGCTCAGCACACCTGCTATGTAATCATGCTTCTTCCCGACACCATCTGCCTCGCCAAGGTTTCGACATTCGAGCAAATGCGACGGATTAAAATGGTGAAAATCGAAAGCCATTGAGATACATATATATATCATTTATTCACCATTTTTAACATCGTTACTTAACTCTTGATCGTGAAGAGTTTTTGTACACTGAGAGAAAAGTATTTAGTATTTGTGACTATAACCACATGGTAAAATAATTATGGTTAGGAGCATCATTTTTATAATCATTACTTCTATAATGTTAGTAATAATAATTATATTAATAGTTCTGCTAAAAAATATATATGATTGGCATGAAAGAAGTGTATAATTGTCCTCCTAAGGGGGATATATACTTTTTTCTCAGTGTATATTTAAAGAATCTAGAGATATGATTTTTTCGAAAAACGCAATGTTAAAATTATTAGAATATGTTATTTGTACAGATTAAAAAATGTTGTGATTATGGAAAATGTAATGGTTTTATTGAAATTTTATTGAAAGCTACGCATAAATTATAATTATAATATTTACTCTATAATAGCTCTAATATATTAATATATTAATCGCTCTAATATATTATTCAAGTCTCGTGTTTTGTATCGCATGAATAATATGTAAGCATGTGAGTATTGTCAAAATATTCGAATTCCGTCTATTTTTGGAAATATAAATTTTTGAACAGTTAAAAAATTCTTGAAAATACAGAAAGATGATAATTTGGAAAATTTTTGGAAATATGAAAAATTCTTGGAAAGTTAGATAATATGCAATTCCCTTATTGATTATTTTTTTTCAATTAACGTCGATGTAATTGACCATAACGCTAACTTTGTGATTGTCAATAAAATCATTAGCAAATTTACCGATTATGGATAATTACCGATCTTAGATACAATCTAAGAAATTAAATTTAAATTTAAATTTTTATACAAATTTTATAAAAATTTAAATTTTTGAAAAAGTAAAAATTATAAATATATATAAATATAAATAAATATTTAGGATATTAGAGAGTTTTTGCAATATCATCAGATAAATGCTATAATAATGAGTGTACAACACTAGCATATGATTTACATAAGTAAATATTTTTTATGCAGTTTATTTTTTTAAAGCTCTATTGATTTAAATTTCACTTATATTTGCAATAATTTAAAAATATATTTTATTATCAAAATTTAAATACTAATTGTCGATAAGTACATATTTAAGATTTACGAAATTATCTGCAGAGGCGCTTGTGTAGCGTTCCTATGTGTGATATCGCATGGTATTGCGATATTACGCTGAAGTTTTTTTCTTGTAATTAATAAAAATGGGTAACGCTGCAGCGAAAGTAGAAGCGAAGCCAGAAGAAAAGAAAAAACTGAAACCTTGCTGCGCCTGTCCTGAAACTAAGAAAGCGAGAGATGCGTGGTGTGTATTATAACTTTTAAATCACGATATGAAGTTGTATTATAGGTTAGAAATGTTGCTATCTCGTTTATTAAATGGAATTCTTTAATTTATATTTTAAAGCTATTATCATTAATTGTATATATTCTACTTTAAGATTGTGTAAAATTAATCAAAGAAAATTAATGTTTATTTTTTCGTGAAGTATTTTTACATATATACATTTTATATATAGTTTTTATATCATAAAGTTATACCTTATGTTTTCAGTATTATTGAAAAGGGCGAAGAAAATTGCGGCGACCTCATAGAAGCGCATAAAACTTGTATGCGATCAATGGGATTTAATATATAAGATAGAAAAATAGTAAATATCTTGACACCAAAGCCATGTTTGTCGCAACGAGCATACTCCACAAAAGATCTTGAGAAGTCTCAGGTCATAAGCATATTTACATATGTATGTATCTATGGCTTTGTAAATAATTTTTTTCTTAGGCTTGACAGAGAATGAAGTGTTATGTTTGTGAAGCTGAGGTATAATTTAAATAAATTAGTTGATTTAAACGAGAAATATGAAGTAGACTGTTGTATTATACAACTATGTAAGAAATAAAAATTATACTTATCTTTTCAATGAGATTTATCAGTCTAAATCAGCCTTTTTTGGAATAGGATGAGAGAGTAAGGAGCGAAGCCATATTGGGAATTCTAACAAAGCATATATTTTAATTTGATGTGGCTAATGCGAAGGTTTTACTCTTGCATAACAATTCCACAGCTTGGTTTCCCTGAACACTCCAAATAATGAACAGATTCTTAAATCGATACATGGCAAAATGTCCAGTACTATAATTGTATCGTTTTTGATAGTTTTTACAGCCAGTCAATAATGTTATTGCGATGTGGTCCTACTGGGCTGAAAGACAAACTTACATTTGACTGGTGCATCATAAATATCGAAGCTATAAAACAACCGCGACGTTCCCATGAGGCGTCGCACGTCCTCAGAATGGTCACAAATATATTTTTAACTATAATAAATAGATCTTAAATATATCAGTACAATTTTTGAAATATGATAAGTGAGTAATAATAAGAATTTACTAACTCACATAATCGTCAAGTGTATAATATAAATAACAAGTAAATGGACTTTTTTTTATCTATCTTCTCATTCACAGCATTGCGTTGGACTTACGAGCTATGACATAAGTAGCCTATAAAGTCGATAGAATAATTAAATAGAATATTTGTAATTAATATGAAAGTAGTTGTACTTTATGTGTGGGCAAGTGAAATACGATATAACGAAGAGTGTGCAGATGTGTAATATATGTGTGGTATGTATGTGTATATGTATATAGTATATAATATATATAATATATGAAAATGCGATTTTTTTTTGTCACTTTTGCAGACACTCCAGATTCTTTCATAGAAGCGTTTTAGCAATCAAAATGCGTCAAAGAATATCTCTTTCATATTGTTATATAAAACTTGTCGTAAAGTATACACCGTACGACTCTCGGCACTTTTTATATTGACTAAAAGTCGACAACGCTTTGATGGAAATCTTTGTCACAGATTGTAGGATGTAGAACGAGACAAGTGCTGGGAACACCGCGTTGATTCTGGAGCGTTTCCAAGAGTGCATCTGTTAGATGTGAGTGATTAGCGTCGTATTGATAACAGCATCACAGCTACGAAAAAGTCTCGTTTTCCAAGCTCTGCCACGGCTTTTTCAATGGTGCAACCGATCGATACAAGACGATTGGTCGATTATGGGTTAGCACAGCCTGTTCGGTGCGACGAAAATTGAGCAGAACATTTTAGACAAAAAATGATTTATCTTCCCACGGCCTTTTACCCCGTCTCGATCTGATAGTTCTCTTCGCAAAAATTTACGCGCACGTAGTACGATAAATTTTTATTTAAGATTAAGGACTTTCTCCGTTCGGAAAAAATTACGTACTCGTTGACAGCGACGCGACGAAGAGCCATTTTTTTTTATATTTAAATATTAGCTCCGCAAAATTGTTCACCGCGTCACAGGCTTCGCGCGGGCACAACAATTCAAGAAGTCAGTCCATTCGTTAACGGCTAGAGAGATGCAAGAATATATTGTTAAATAATATGATCTGCAACTATATATAATATACTACAATGGAATAAATCTGTTAGCGGTAGAAGAACATAAAACATCGCGGTCACGTAACTTCAAGGATATCAGATAAGATTGGTTTGAGGCAGTAGTCTATAGTCTTTGCTCGAGGCTTGATCATTTCTCGGACCAGCAACTCTCACCTGTCTTGAGGAACTCGCATTGATCGTAATACTTTACTTTGCTGAAAAAAAAAAGAGAAGTGAAATAAGCGCGTCGTGCGTATTATTAATAAATAAAGAAGTTATTTAAAGCCTATATTACTTGGAACTGTGCTTCTGTATCTATAGTACCGGTTACAGCCACAACTTGGTACTGTCTGGCCTTCATTGCTGCGGTGGACTTTCGCACGAGCCTCATCGCGCCGGGTGCGCTACTCGTGCTATTGAAATGTGCCATTTGAGCCGGGCTATGACTCGGATCCAGCACCAGCATGGTTATTGAACCATCCCTTAGCTGTTCCACCCCCATGATTGTTCTGCTGTGCCCTGAATTTATTAAGTATGTTAGCTTGGCTTTAACTTAAGATATACACAAAAAGAAGAACATTTACCTTGATGTTGAAGATAAAGAGGTGGCTTGAAGTCTTCGCACCTTTGAAAGTATTGCAGAACCCAATTGAACAACTCGGGATGGCCGCCATCCGGGCTGGTAGGTTTATGAAAGTCCACCAGCTGACACCTGTATGAAGTCAGGGAGAAAAAAGTGTGCGTCGTACGACTTGGCAACCAGTCGCATTCATGGAACTTACATTATCCTCAAACTAGACAGCAGCGTGAATACCTCCGTGGCGCCGATCCATTTCCTAGTGTTAACGAGTTTACCGCCGAGCTGCTCCGCGCCCTGAATATCAAAACCCTGTGCCCATGCCCATTCGATCATCTTCTGCAATCTAGAGATCGATGGCATGGAACTGCGCAGAGGATTTTCTGTGGAGCTGTTACCACCAGCTCCGGAACTCCATGCTTTGTAAACTAGATCGTTGTATCCTGTGTGCTGCAAGAGAGATGAGATTAACATCTGCATGTTTCTGTAGCCACAGCCCCAGCCCTTATCGCCGTAAGTCGATGCGTAATGGTCCACAGTGGAACACATCCAGGTATTCACTACGTTACTGCAAGCCTGACTAATGGCTCGTACTTTCGGGACCAGCCCTGTAAGAAAATAAATAATGCTAAGATTCTTTGATAAAGACTCTTTTTTGTACAAAGGACATTCTAAATCGCACTTACCACGCGTACAGGAACTACCGTCGTCGATACCACTACTCTCGGCGACTCTGAGCTCGATTTGTCTTTCGAAGAAATCGGCCACCGTCATTTCGCCCGCATATACAGCCCGCTGCATATTGGTGACACTTTGTTCTCTGAAATTACCCTGATTGTCCATGCCATACTGCGCTCTCAGCATCTCGAATTCGCGCTGTTCGCGTAGTTTCCTCACTTCCTTTTCTCTTCTTTCCATGTCCTTTGCTAACATACGATCAGTCGACACGTCCGGCGTCACGGGCGACGGCGTGCTCTTCTTGTTGAAGTGTTCGTCGATGTGTGCCATTAGGTCGTCATTATTTTTAAATAATGTACTAAGACATACTGGACAGGCAGGCGTTGAGTCGCTACCGATGGTAGCCGTATCGGATTGTGAGCTTGTTCCGTTTGCAGGGCTAAAAGAAATAAAAAACCGTTATTAAACATTTATTATAGTTGTGCTATTAATTTACTGTTATCTCATATCATAACGCTACTTTAAATGCAAATACATGCATCGTACCTAAGTATATCTTTGTGCTCAATATTGACATGTAGCTCAAGATCAGAGGAATTCGGAAAAGACGTAATGCAGAGGGGGCAGTTGAAAACTCCGTCCCGCGACGGCGGTGACTCCGGCGGGAAGGATGGTGAAGTGAGATCAAAGTGTTGGCGATTGATATGCTCTTCCAGCCTCAGCGGACTGTCGGAACTGTAGGGGCACATTGGGCACTCCTGCACTGGAAGTTTCGGGGAAGCGTGTGAGCGCAATTGCAGATTTAGGCCTGAACGCAACGGTGAACCTTGACCCGCTGCACCTTCTAATACTAAACAAGAAGAAGCCACACGCTCATTCTCACTTGCGTTCTCACATTGAATACAGTCGGAACAGTGTGTATCTGTTACCAGCATTGGCATTGTTACTGTTGTTATTGTTGTTATTGTTATTCATGTTGGGACTGGCCATTTGGAGTGGCTTCCTTGACGACAGTTGCTGCTGTTGCTGCTGCTGTTGTTGCTGCTGCTGCTTGATGCGCTGCCCCAGAGAGCTGCCCCAACCATTCTGCAGATGAGGTGGTCGCAGGGACATGGATGGCGAGAGCGCCCGGCACTCGTCGCGTCTGTTGTGCTCATCCATTAGCGAATCATCGTCGATAAACGCCATCATATCACTCTCCGGGGTGCTGTAAACATTTAAGCGACAATTAGCACCGATCTCTGTCCAGTGGAGCAATAGAGCGTGTCAAGCAATATTTATGCACGAGCGCGCACAGATACGAATGCCGCGAATACTACGTCTGAATACTGGAATACTTCATATTACAAGGTACATATTACGTTTTACTCAACAAATTCCTCTCGCGTTCCTCAACGCGCCGTCGCTTCCTCGCCCACATGAACAAATCTGGCTCACCTTCGCTGACATTTGTACGTTTGTCCGATCTCATCGAGACGGATTCTACAATTTTTTCTAGATCCGTGCAAACACACCTATATATCTTTTGTTGACGATACACCGTTGGCTGTGTTGACCAATTTGGTATCACGTATAACAGGTATTTAAATCGTTCGGTCCAGTCATGTGGTCCGTTGGCGGGAAATTATATAAGGTCTGTTCGTGTAGCTTGCACTTTTTACACTCAGCATCTTTTTTCTTTCTCCAATGTCTAAATATATATTTATCTCGTTTTAAATACAAAAATTTTGGGAGGTTTCAAACAACGCGAACAAATCTAACAATGCTATTATAGTCATGCTAGTGATTATGTAATTTAATAACTTTGTTACTAATAATGTTAATAATTAATGTAGCTGGAACAATTAATTTACAAGGGCGTCGATAAATTACCGGTAAATACAAATGTGACATTCATATCAATAAATAGATAATGATAATATCGATAAATGATAATGATCAACAAATATCTAGATAATCTAGAAATGATAATTAATTGTTTAAAATCGTAATTGAAAATATCTATTCTTCAGTGCAAATATCACGAGATTTTGCAGAAATTATTGAGGAGTGATGACATCTTTCATTTATTTCAGGACTCAGCTCTCTCATTATTAGAATATGTGTGTTTAAAATTACGCATAATTCAAGTAATTATCATAAATGCAATTTTAGCACGATGATTGAAGATTTGATGACCACGATTAAAATTATTCGCGATATACGTGGATAAATTTGATGTTATACTAAACATAGACATTTCCGGTCGAGATTGAAATTTACGTCAATAATAAGATTAATTGGCGAAACAATATCCATCAGATACATATTAGATTTAACTATATACTTTTTACTTTTTGTTGAAATTGAATTTTTATCAAAATGTTCTGCTTTATCGAATTTTTTGAAAAATAAATTTCTTCAAATTTTTATTATAATTGATCTGTTTTATTATTATCATTTTTATTTATTATTAGAGGAAAATGAGGGGTAAAACTGGATTGAACGTCGCAGGATATTGAACGTCATAACCCCCTATTTTTGTAACAAATATAATATGGAACAGAAAGCAGAAGAATTGTAGAAGTTTAATTGACACTAGAAAATGCTGTCTATTTTCAGTGTATCAATCAACAGTAATTTAGTATGATTTTTAATATAATTTTTAATATGATCATGTAATGCTCTCCGTGAATATAAAGTTTAATAAGTTTAAAAGTTTATGAATCTACCCGATTTTTTATCCCACTTTTGTTTATAACAATACGTAATAATAATAACAAGTTGAAAGGTATTTATATTTTTATCCTCTAATAGGACAAGAAGCACAATTAGAAAGAACAGTGCTATTTTATTCGTTCCATCTAACGCACCTCGGAGTCAGGTAATCCAGGTGAGCACTGTTGACATGGACCAGCATCTCTGTGGGCGAGATCTCGCCCAGGTCGCAGAACGGGCAGTTGGCGGCACCCTGGAGATGGTACTGCACCATGTGCGAGCGCATTTCCTCGTCGTTGAAGCCCTCCAGGCCGCATATCTCGCACGTGTAGTTCATCTCCGGTGGTTTGCAGGACGCCATTTTCAGGGTGCCCAAGGTAGCGGCCTTTCGGATCCTTTGCCAAAAGATTCAATCGAACATCAGGATGCTGGAGTGAAATTATCGATATTACAGGTTCGAACTTTCTTCGAATTGACTTTATAGAATTGAAAACTCTTTTACACGTTTAAAATATACACACGAATAAACGACGAAGAAGCATTCAACTTAAACTTAAAAATGAAAAAAAAGAAAAATATATATATGTATAAGTTGAGTGCTCTGTAATTTATTCGTGAATTTTAAACATGTAAAAGAGTTTTCAATTCTGTAAAGACAATTCAAAGAAAGTTCGAACTTGTCGGTAATTTTGTCACTCCTGCATCTTCTTAAATGAGCATGAGGATTTACGATACCGTCGATCATAAATTTAGCATCGATTAATCGCGCGCGTTACCTGACAACGCGATTAACTGGGATTAATTAATTCAATTTTTGTAATAAATAATGAAGGGATAGTAACAGCGAATTGAATGACACAATCGTTACATAAATACAGTTACATAAAAAAATGGATAACACAATCGTTACATAAAAGTGTATTTATGTCGGAAGTCCTTGATTAATTATATAGAGACCAAAAATAATAATAAATTTATGCAGTGCGTACTATAACGCACGTACATCGTACGCAGTAAAAATAATCAATTTATATAAAAATGATCATTTATGAAATATTTTCATATAATTTATCTATATTCGTAAAACACTAAATAAAATTAATCTTTATAATATTAATGTGTGTACTGATATATTAATTAAGAAACAATTATGTAATAATGAAACAAAAACTATTGTCGTTTATTCTATTGTAATTACTTTTCTTCATTCCTCTTTGATTTACTTATCTCATCCTTTTCCAGAAAAGTGAAGTTAAAGGAGAAGTTAAATAGAAACGCTTCCGGATTGAGAAACGCTTCCGAACGCAATCGAACGACGAGTAAGATAATGTAACGAGGTGAGGTCGCGAGTTGTGATTTTTAGATCCACTTATGACACGGTAGGTTAGCACGCACTCCGAATTTACGACAGATAATTTGACGTTATGTGCACGATTTCGATTAGCTTCTTCTGATAATCGATATGGCCTCAGAATATCTTGCGGCGAACAAATCCGCAACTTCCGGATAATTCGTATCTCCGGAACCGATTTCATGGGAGATCAATGTCAATTAATTGATTAAGTTAATAAAAAAATTCGATCGATCAAATCTTCTTTTGCACATTTCAGATGAAATATTAAATATCGAAGATCAAATTGAATTGAATGGAGGCTGAATACACTTTTTGACACTATTGGTATAACGCGGTGGTCTAACTTCGGAAGCACTATCAGTAGAAGCTCGGTCCAACTCTTCTTAATCTTTTAAAATGGTCTACGGTGGTGATATACGAACGAACACCTGGGAAATTTCATCGAAGCGATATCGTTCGAATTTCCCCATGTTTCCCTTTTCCCTCGGGTGCGCGATCGAACGGAGGGCATTCGATGACCGTGAAATAAAAGTTCGACACGATACGCTGACAATAGTAATTGCATAGCGAATTGCAATTAATTATTTCTAGATTCTTTCTCAAAAAAAGATAAGTTCCTTTTTCTCTTTGGCCGGTGTTTTAAATATGGAAATTAATACGGAATCAAGACGCGTCGGAATCACAGCAGCTGATCTACGGTGTCACTATGATCGGACTCGTTTTAATCGAATCAATCGTGCTTATACTGCAGTGTAATCGACAGTTAAACTGGATCCGCGTTAGAACGCATTTTTCTCGAAACACTATCATCTGTTCACTCGAATCAAACGTTGCACCTAAGGCTTCTCTCACCTCGGCGATTTCACCCCCGCAGCGGCACGGCTATCAGCTAGTGCCGTATCGCGACGTCGGTGCGGCGAGTCAATCGATGGACTCTCGCCAGCCGAAGGCCAGCAGAAGGTCCGAGGCGGTCCATAACTCGTTCCCCACGACAGATGGAAGACCGATTCTCGCGATCAGCGACGTCGTCGTCGACGGCAACGACGGCGAGACGCATGTAACGTCGCCGCCGTCTCGCGGCGACGGCGGCAGTGGCGGATGAAGGCCGAGAGAGGGGGGACCGTCCCGACTTTTTTTATTTGCTCACCCCCGGTGAAACTAGGCCACCGAGTGACTCGCACGAGAAAACGGCCGCCGTTGGGTTGGGTTGACCCATTTCTGAGTCCGTTGCGCCGATGAGTACGCGTGCACTCGGAAGCCGATCGTCCGCCTTCTCCGCGCGTGACCGGACGTCCTTCCTTCCTTCCTTCCTTCCTCTTCCGCGATACTTCGCTCACTCGTTCGCTCACTCACCGGACTGTCGGATCGATCATTCGCGCTCTTCTCGTAGCAGGCTCGCGCGCTTGTCCCGCGGAAGCGGAACCGCCGATCGTCTAACGCGCCACTCCGTCGTTCAGCTTCATATGACAGCACCGCAGGCAATTCCGTCCGTCGGTTTATCCGTCCGGACGATTTTACGACTCACGTTCTTCGCGCAGGGGGTATCTGCCACCCGTTGCTGGTCGTGCGACCCGCTTCAACGCCATCCCTGACGACGCTTCCAGCGCCGCTCGCCACCCCTTTGAAATACGCCGTCGGTAATGGCTCATGTTCCGCGTGAGGGTGGCTTGTGAGAAATCCGACACGTGGTACCGGCAAAGCTATCGATCGTATAATTCTAATTACAAGTAATATTTACGATAATATGTTATTATATTTACAATAGGATATTATATTATATCTCTTCATATTGCCAGAAATAAAAAGTATATAAAGAAATACGATATGTTATAATTGATAGCAAATTTGATTTTAGTACAAGATCAGTTCACATTGGAATATCCAGACTTGGGTAGGCTGATTCAAACTATTTCAAATATCATTCCGCTTTATTCCGTTTAGAAAATGCGGAATATGCTATACGTTACACTTTTCTAAACAGAATATTTTCTAAACAAAAAGATAATAACGGGATAACGCGCGCGTTTCAATCGGCGCGATCCTCGATATCAGGAATGCGGCATGCTCATTGCCACGCGTTCCAATTCCTCTGATCGTTCTCGCATTGTCTTTCGCTCGAACTTTCCGTAATGATAAGTCGGCGCGCAAAAAGAGGGTTGCGGCGAAGCCCGGCATTATCCAAATAGCAGAACGCGATGTTGTGCCTGTCGCGTCGCATTACAATGCCGCGTCGAACGGATGGTTGGCGCGTCGCCTGCTATTATCTTCCGCGGTCGCGGATGTCGCGGCACAACTTCGCATAAACGAGCACGACCAGGGTGCGTCGCGATGACTCGCGATGCATCGGGATTCCGCACGCGACCGCGACACATTCGCGCGCAGGGAATTCGATTTCTCACGGACGCTCGCTCGTCGCCTTCGCCTCATCGACATGCAGTCGACGACGGAAGAAACCCAACGTTTGACGACGCTTTACTTCTTCTCCCTGGTCAGCCATTCTCTCCTTTTCCCGTAAAAAATAGATGATAGAGTGAACAGAGAAGAATTTATCTGAATCCAGTTTTCTGCCAAATCGAATACCCAATTTTCTAGTGTAACAATTCTGAATAATTGTGATCTTAGAATACAATGTAATAAATTTGGATAACAATATCATGCATGTCACATTTCTAATAATGTTTTTTAACTATATTTTTATGTACCTTTTAACGTTCTGTTTTTCGTATCTCTCGCTTACCCTCGAAAATAACTTTTTTATTCCATGAAATATTTTTCTCTCACAATCTTTTTAGAGATGGACTTTATTATTTAGTTTGCGAGCAAGAAAAATTATGTGACAATCGATGACTTTCGCGCATTGATTCGATGAATCAAAATTCACGTCTCGCTCGTCTCGCCCGCTAGATGCATACAACGCCGTCCAATTAGCTGACGCGTCTGCACGAAGATAATTAATAACCATTCCGAGTACTTGAGCGAGTTAAATCGAGTCCGGCGAAGTCCATGTTGTCGGGCTGTGTTTCCTGGTATCAGACCGTCTCGATATAAAGAACGTCATCAAGAATGTTTGTCTTAAGGGAATGAATAGATTAAATTAAATTGATGCAATGAGAAAATAAAAAATATTTAACATTGTAGTAAAATTTTATTTTATGCATATTATACAATATTAAGTATTAAGAATAAAAAATTTAAGTATCAATGTTCAAAAATAATTTCTTTAATTAGTTTGTTGCATGCATTAATTAATTAATGCAAAGATTCTTCACTATTTCGCGTTAAGTTACGGAAGATTAAAACACAGAAACGGAAAGAAAATGCGAAACCCCACTAGCATGTGTAAACATATCGCTAGCGTCGGAGTCGCGAAGGAGAGGCTCGTGAGTGACGCCAGTTAACATCACGGTCTCGCCTCACAAATTAGCTGCATCCTCCCGCACAGAATAAGGATCCTTATGGTACCTTGTTCGTGAGGTTGAACCGGTATGCATTCGCCGACTCCGATCGCGTTCGCCATTCGGCGATCAGCAAAACTGGTTTTCCGGGAATTGGCATTCGCAAACAGATTTTTGGAAAGACGCTCTCTCGAATCTCGCCGAATAATTGAGATGCATCTTTCCTTGAATGTCTCTATCAAGAGATAAATGGGACCCGATGGAATTTCGATGAATCCGAGCGTTCAAGCGATCACACCGGAAACAGAAAATATCTTGTCGATTGATTTTCGAGAGCCATTCATTAAATCCGTAATTTCGGTAAACAAATCACCAGCCAGGTAATTTTCAGTTTTACGATTGAGCTTTCATGGTTAATTTAATCATTCAGTTTTGAGAGTGGACATCGTCGGAGGACTACATTCTTACGCGTAGCCGATCGCCGATCGCCGCGAGCGAGACTGATTTGTGCGTCGTTAGTCATTGTTAATTGTCTATGCGCGACAGGTTGTAGTGTGGATACTCAGATAAGGTAGTCCACCGGTAGCACGTCGGAGGTCCGTCCGAGCTGCGGTCCAGCGACGTTTGAATATTTATACGATCATGCGCGATTAACATAGCGGACGTGTCCTGGGAGAATTTCGATCGCGTAACCGGTCGTCCGTTTGCTTTACGTGACTGCTAGGTGTGACGAGAACAGACTTGAGACTGCATTTATATTACCGTCTTGAAATCCCAAAAGGATGACGGAGAAAAATGTTGGAGTATCGATGTTGATACCAACAACATTCGGTACGAGCATAAATATTCTTGTTGCAAGAATCGATCGGACAGCGCTACACTAAGGATATGTTAATCGGCAAACTTGAAAAAACGGGACTCGTAGCTGGAATGCAACTGTGTATTTTAGACTTAATTTACTTAAAATTAGTGGGTTAACTCATTTTTGCATAACACCCGTCAATTGTGCAACTCACGCAAATGACACACCGCGCTGCTGTTATTTACATCGCAGTAGAATAATTCTCTTTAAAGGAGCAGAGCGCGAGGGAGAGAGAGAGAGAAAAGGAGAATCGAGATTAAAAAGAGCGAAGAAGAGAGAGTACCAAGGACCGGTCGTTCGCTGCCCACGTGCGGATTGAAGGCGATTTATCGGCAGAATAAATTAATAAATTACGGGCGCTCCGAGAATCCGCTTCGATCAGTCAATCAAATATCCGACGGCGAATGTATTTTCGGACACCCGTTGGTCGGCGAGGCATCGATAAAAAAATGGATGGTCCTCCGCGGTTCAATCTCTGGCCGCGTGATAAATCATGAAGCGTAGAAAAATGCGGGCTATATAGTTCGACAGAATCTCGTCCCGTCATTTAATTGAGCCGTTCACTGCACATAAAACCGTGTGCAACACGTGGACTTTCTTAATAGATTAATAATCCTATTCGTAGATACGGTCGTGAGTAATGCCAAGTCTAATCTTATCTCACTAAAGTATTTTTGTAACATTTGGAACGAGCGGACGAAGTATCCGTGTCTAAATGCGAAGATTATTTGTACGGGATGTTACATCGTCGGCTCACGAGTATCGGCCGTATCGGAAATGTATTACCGTAGATTTGCTTCATGTCGTATCGCGGCGTTATCAGCGGAAGTCTCCTACCGTCTCTGGGTTATCGGCTTTCCTTCTTCTCGGAATACGGTACCACTCGAAGCCACAAGGCAAATGGGCCATGGCGACATTAGATTTATGGGTGCGGACTGATTTTCGTCTGATCTGCGTGCTCTTGGCTCGAGACGGATAAGTACTCGAGGAGATACCACAGCCAGAGGACGAATATACGGTCAAGTGGTCCATTATGCATTCTCTCTCTTTCTTTCTTTCCCTTTCTCACATCACCGGATTTCGCTACTTGCGCGCGTAACAAAGAACTCACCACGAGACCACGTCGCGCGGTTAAGGAGGGGACGAGAGACGGGAAGAGAAAGAAAGAAAAAAAATACGACGGGGTACCGTACGGGTATACAGTCGAAGATGTCACAATAGCGGGTTGCACCGCATGACAGCCGTGCACGCCACGCGTCTCTTCCCACCCACACACGCAATTCCTCTCACACCGTCCCTCTCTTTCGCTCTTTCTCTTACCCGCCTTCGTCGTCCTGGGTCCCCCTCCGGCACTCGGGGAGCCCTGGCTCGACTCCTCGTTTCTTTCTCTCACCCACTCACTCAGTAAAAAGCTCAACTCGTGGCTCGTAAGTGCCACGAAAAGCTCAGTCGCTCGCGAGCTGCGTTCGAGTGCACACCTCGGTTCCGTGCGAGTGCTACACGCGTCTCATTTCGACATGTGACTTCTTCGCATACGTGAGATTGCTTGATATTTTCTTTTCTTTCGCTTTCCTCCTCCTCCTCCTCCTCCTCCTTTTCCTCTTTTTCTTTCTTTTCGCATCTTTTCTCTTTTTTTTTCTCCCTTCATGGTGAAACACGCATGCGTATGGTGGTGAGATGAGGTGAACGCGCGTGTCATTACGCAGGGATTCAAGAAAAGCACCCTTTTTCGCATGATGCACGCGTCAAAGATGTGCCGCTTGACGATGCTGATGATAACAGCGGTCGCGACGATGCTCGCGCAGGTCGCCGGAAATCCCTTCCTCGATGCAGCACAAGGTAAACAATTTTTTCATCTTTCTTCCGCGCGGGATTTATAAAGAGACGAATCGGGATTGAAAGACTGATGAATTTATTTTTATAATATGTACGAATGAGCAAAAATTGAGAAAAACTGCGGCGAATTCCGATTGATAGTTTACGAGAGCCGCTATTCTAGCGTGACGATGTGTTATCACATCGTCAGATGAACCACTGATTATTTTTAAGATCGGCGCGATGTCACTCAATGGCGTTTCTGTGCGGCGCGCAAAAATACGAGCCTCAGGACAGATTCATTGAACCCATTCCTCACGAGAGAGTGTTCGTCATCGGACGGCAAGAAGATATCAACGACAACTTCCCGCCACATGTGCGCGCGAGCCTCCGCCGCTCCTCCTCTCTCCTGCGATCCCTTCCGTCGCGCTGATTTTTTTCGTGCCAGTTTTCGTCCCCGCATGATGGCAATTTTTAATGTCTCGCCTCGCTCATCGTTGAAAAACTCTTGTGGCTGGGCAACTCGGGAAAGATCTTTTTTATCACGATTCGAGTCGAAAGCTTCGAGTTCTCACGAATTGTCGCGCGGCAAAAAGCTTCGCTTCCTTCCGCGACATAGTCACCCCATAGTTACAAAGAAAATTCTTGCAGTTGGCATTTAAAACGATTTAATTTTTTTTTTATAAAATTGGACAATCGAGATGTGGAATTTCTGATTCGCATCGCAGTTGTGATTGCGTATATTTCTATTCATCTTGAACGAAGTGAATATTGACAATTGCGAGAGCAACTGAGATTTGTTTGTATGTATGTACACAGATTTTGCGGAGTTTTTTTGATATCGAGATAAAATGGAGCGATCTCAGAACTCGGAGTATTTAATATGAAAGAAAAAGAAAAAAAAACGCTTTCGCTTGTCGCACAGTCGGCTTATGTCGCAATTATCACTGACAAATATATGCAAACTATCGCGAGATAACGTGAATGTTAACGACATTACGAGCATTTTGTCCTCGATAATCGTAAATCGCGTTTTGTCCTCGATAATTGTAAATTGAACGAAGTCGTGGATCGCACATTCCCTGTTGGGAGTTTATTTTATCGAGATAAAGTTCACCGGTTTCCACAACTACACATTTTTTCTATCTTTTTCTTTCTGTTCCCACATTATATTATTATTATTATTATTATTATTATTATTCTCTGGTTCTTTTAATCTTTTGTGAAATTTACACAGTGCACGTGCGTGCGTGTGAACAAGGTGTCGCTAACGGTCCCCAGTCCGTCTACCTTCGGTCCGGCTCGAAGGCATATTTGCGCGTACATACAATAAGAGAAAAGAGAGAAACACGCATAAGCGGAGGCATTGGCAGCATAAGTATCCACATATGAGAGTCAAAGATGATAACGCGTCGCGATTCTCCCGCTCGCTCGCTGCTCGTTCAATCGCACTTATCGATACACAACGCAGAGAACAACGCGATTCATAGAAGAACTAGTGAACTAATATCTAAGAAAAAAATCTACGTGCATTCTATAAAGTCAAAGATCCGCTGTATTCAAGTATCGAATATGTAAGTAGAAAAACAGAAACTGATTTTTATTCTGTTTATAAAGGATGGAATTTTTTTTAACATTCTCGAGCTTTATTTTAATTCCTAACTTTGAATTTGATTTTGGATTATAATTGGATTATAATTTAAAATTTTGTGTATGCGCGCGTATGTGCGTGTGTACGTAAATATTATAGCGTTATTGGATCGTTCACATAAATCAATGGTGATCTTCCATTCATCATTCACAATTCTTCCGTTCGCATTGAGTGCGATACCGGGTATAAACAGCACCGTAATAGACATCGCTGACGCGAATGCGATTTACATAGAACGCGAATTGCATCCATGTGTCGCAAATGATTAACATGTTTACGCATCGGTTTGACGGACGCAGAAGCAATTTATTTACACGACTAGAAAATGTATGTAATCCACGTGTATTACAAAATTTGTTGCTTGATTTATAGATACACAGCACGCACGTGAATGATTATAAAGTCCCGTGGCGTTACGTAATTATTCTACATCCTAATGATATATGGACACGACACCTCCGCTGTATAGGAGGAAAAGAAATGAAATTGAATAGACTAACGATTTTATCTACATTGTCAATAAAATTTCACATGTTTCTCTCTCGCTTTCTTTTTGTTGACTATATAATTTAATAGTTGTCACATTATTATCGAGTATAATATTCGTGCGTTTGCATAAATAATTACACAAATTATTTGACAGGAAAACGGCCATCGCACGCGACTTTTTAACGACTTAATCGCGACGGGAGATCGCAAAGAGCGTTAAACGGGCCGCTCGCGATAATGATGTCCATTCGAAATTGATCAGTTACGGGGCGTAAAGGCAGCCAGTGGTCGTTTTGCAGGGATCGCGTAAAAGGCGGCGGGATAATTGGCAGCTTGTCGCATGTACGTACGTAATCCGCACCTTTTAATGCCGGCGTTCGATCATAATGATTCCCGGGTGTAAATTTGACGCCCGGTTCTAGGCGCGTAAAATCGCCTGTCACTCGACAACGCCGAGCGTGTAATTTCGCGCGTGTCTCGCCGCAACTGGAAATTGGAGCGGCGACTTACGCAAGCCGTAATATGCATAATGTACTAGCACATGCACCCACAGTCGCACTCTCTCAATCGCTGATCGAGATCGATACTCTTAATTAACCATTAACATCCGCTCATCTCGCCGCCTTCGATACGCCCTCGTGGACCGTCAATGCATTATTATGCGTCGGCTCATACGTTTTCCAAGTAATTCTAATACTAGCGGATCTGGGAGAATCTTTTCGCGACTAATGGCGTTCAATGAATCATTATACATTCAAAAGCTGAGCGAGAGCCTTTATTTTAGAAAATACGTATTAATTTTCTGAAACCGGTACACGATTATCAATATCGCGAATATTAATTGCACGTTTTGCGTGCGCAAAACAAAATTACTGTTATTTTACTATTGTGAATAAATATGGAAATTTCTGTCTCTAATAGTATAGTATCGAGAGAAATCTGAAAGTTATTTGTACCGGTTTCAATTTTTTATTTTAATGCTACTGCGTGTCTTTGTAGGAGTTTCGTAAGTTTCGAGATTTCGATTTTACGTCGTCATCGAACCGATAATTTTCGTGTCGGTTGTATCTCACGTCGTATATCACGTTGTATATCACGTTCGACAACCAGCATTTAAATCGATAGCATGTATCGATTCAAAAAATTGGGGGTAAACTTGTTCAGAATTTTCGGAGACACTTGTTAATATCGCACGTGCGTTGCAATAATTCGATCGATCGAAATCTCTTAAATCTCTTGCAAGGGATTATTTTCTCTCATTTCTTTTTCTTTGATCGGTTTATTTTTTTTACGAGCAAACCTCCTTTCGACAATTCCGACAATAAAAAGTCGAAGTGTCGGTGAATACCGCGATGTCTTATTCCGTTTACGTAATAGAAAAAAAAAATAAACGGCAACGATGAGCTATATAATAATGACCATCCGCAAAACGATATAAATATGATATAAATATGAAGATAAAGACGGGAAAGGAAGAAGCGAGATGGTCGGGAACGCATGACGAAGCAAATGCGAGAGGAGGCAGTTCGGGCGAACATGTAAGCATTTTCTTCGAACATGGAGAACTTCCTTCGATTTTTTCCTTCTCATATAATGAGACAGAAAAATCCAAGATTTATAGATTGATATAATTATGCTTACAGTGAAGAGACGTAAAACGATATTATGTACCATAACATTATGTAAATGAAGCGCAGAAGATGAAGCTCAAAGTCACGTTCGTGATAATTGTGTTAGTATATAATAAAATGTCATTCTCGTATAATATGATTTCACATTTTTAGCCTTCGAATACAAGTACAATCTGACGTTAAATTGATCGGAAGGACGATAAGAGGTAGATGTGGTGGTTAACAGTTACTGTGT
The DNA here is from genome assembly GCA_037157785.1 of Cephalotes varians. Classification (NCBI taxonomy): domain Eukaryota; kingdom Metazoa; phylum Arthropoda; class Insecta; order Hymenoptera; family Formicidae; genus Cephalotes; species Cephalotes varians. The sequence goes on from JANQDE010000015.1 coordinate 1,706,503, forward strand.
CAATTTCAAAAGACAGATCGCGCGCTCTTGCTACAATGTGAGAGACATAGATCGTAATTAGGGAGATACCGGGAGTTGTGGATTCTGCGGCGACACATCCGATGATGTTCTCCGGAGGACCGGTTGTCGCGAAACTTTTTGCCGGGCTGACAAAAAAAAGAGAAAGCAACAGCAGATCTTGAGAAACAGAGAGAGAGAACAAACAAAGGGGTTAAAAAAGAGAAAGACTGCCAGAAGCCTCCGAAAGACTCTCCACCATGAAGATTACTTATATGTACTCCTCCATCGATATATACCCACTATATGGTGTATACTGTGCGAGAGGAGAGATAAATAAACACATAAAATCCTGTGACAGCTTCAAGTCGGATAAAAACACATCGAGAGACACGTATCTCGAGTCCCTCCTCCTTATCTTCCCTGCGTGCCTCGTTCCTGCCGATCCCTTGTCGATTTCCTCTTTCTCTTTCTCTCTTCTTCGCGCTATAAAATACACTCGCTCGGGCGCGAGTTTGATGACTGTGTTAATTATGTATAATACAATTTCTCCGGCTACGTGCGCGCATCGTTGGCAACATCTAATTATGCCCTCGCGAGGATTATCGCGTCTATATTTGCGAATAGGTGCGTTTGTAATCGTCCATAATGGTCGACAGATTGCGAAAGGTAAGGTTTGCGATGGAGAATTGATTATGGTACGATTAATGAGTGCCAGATCATCAATGGAACGTCTTTCATTCGAAGAATATTTCTTTTCAAATTCCAATTTTATTTAACCTCTGCAGAATTCATTTATCTCGTGAAGATTAAATATTTTATTCCTTGGAATGATTAAATTCCTTTCGATTCATCTTAATTTCGTTTTTATCCGCAATCGAAAAAAATTTTTTTTTTTCTATTTGGAATTTTTATTTGCAGGGAAAATAGACATTTGTAATGCCTCAAAAAATTTTATCGGCGCGTCATTGCAACTTCGCGAAGAATTTTTTCTGGCTTTCTGGAGTCAACGACGTCAGCGTGCGCATAAGTCATATAGGAGTGTGGGAGAATTGCGCGAAGCATTTTTTTTACGAGAACAGTAACGCTTGATGATGTCGCAGCCGAAAGACGCAGCTGCGAATGCAGTTATGCGGTGTATGCAACGGCGGAGTCGCGGGTCGTGCATACATATGGAGCCGGACAGCTTGTGCGAGGGAACGAATGTCGCACGACACATTCTCGTCGATCGACGTCACCTCGGATCGCTCATTTAAATTCATTGAGGAAACGCGCTCGCCTCATTCCGAGAAGGATTCACGACGAAGCGGAGAAATGTCGATTCGCTGTAAATTACGCGCGTGAAGACTTATTGTTTCGGCACGCGTGGACCGACATACCGATCGTCCGAGCGAACAGGATGCGATCGGACACGCGAGACACACGAACAATATTGATACGTAAATGATTTATATTGCATAGGTACCGCGATGCATTATTGATGTCAACCGCGACTCTGACTCAATCAAGTGAGCGGCCAAGGTGGTCCATGTTCGGCGGTCTTTAATATTGGATGTGGGAAAAAGTTCGTGGCGTTTTTTACCTCAAATTTATTTTATATTTAAACAATTTTTACATTCAAACAATAAACATGACACCATTTGATAGAGCAAAGTTTCAGCTTTAAGAATCTGTTTTACAAATTACGGTACGATGATTTTTAATGGAGTTATGAGCAATCAAAGTCAGAATCTCTGTTTAACTTAACGAATAATTTAAGAAGAAAAAATCGTAGGAACATTTTGTAAAAAATGATTTTGTAGGGAAAGCTTCAAGCTTTCACGATAGATAATCGAAAATTTTCTCAAATTTATTTTGGTTGCGTTACAAACTCACAAAGTGAGAAAAAATTTTTTTATCTTTTTCAGCTCATAGTTTTCTGTATGTATTAAAATTACCAAACTCACTTAAACTCAAAAAGTATGATAAGCTTTTGAAAGTAGAGATTTCAAGCTTTAAAATCATTTTTTTAAATTTAAATTTAAATTTAAATTTTTGACGAAGATACAATGTATGTACAATGTTGAGGTAAAAAATGCCACGAACTTTTTCCCACACCTAATATTATCCAACGCGATTAATACACGAAAAATATTTTTTCGATGTAGATTCCCGTTATAGACTGGCTTAGGAGTTGCTATGCAAAATCACCATGTATAAATTTAGACGCGCCGTTTGCGGATTATTATGGCGCACAGACGGATTTACTGCAGATGAAATCTGTCATTATCGGGGCATCGGCGTCGGCGCGAGTGTGCATTAGGCGCGTTCGACGTGACGTTTGAAAAACAAAGAGGAGAAAAGAGTAAGAAAACAAAGCCGCAAGAGAAAACGTCGAATTAAATTTACAACACGTCCCCGGGGCATGGCATTATAATTCGCGCAACGTGTAATCCACGGAACGGGCACACACGAGATGAACGCGCGCGATCGTTCTTCTCGGAAGAATTCGCGAGTATTATACATTTGGCGCGACTGCGTTTCCTATTTTGTTATGCTAATCGTCAGAGAGACGACGAACTGCGCGAGATCGAGCCGTCTCATCAAGCTCATTAATGGCGTTTAAAATGCCACCGGTCCCACTCCGCAGAATCTTGTATTAGTCAAATTAAACGGTCCACTTTATGTTAGGCTGTTTGTCACTTCTCGGCATACTATCGTTGTCATCTGTTTCTCTCGTAAGAGTCTATTATTACATCATCGTTATACAATTGCACCTCTCGTCTCTCATCCTCTCGAAGCCGGAATATTTTCGCTCAATTTCTTTCCCTCGATAAATTTTAATGCAGCGTCGCTGGAAGATAAAACGTTCCGTATCGCATTCGTAAGCCGCACGATTTGAATTGCATTCGTCGATCCGATGTTTCCCGTCAAAGTCACGAACATTTCGGCTTCTCGGGTAGCGCGCAACGGGTGGGATAAAGTGAAGGGGGCTCCGCAGTTTAGATCGGTGTAAACGCCGGATGGCCGCGAACGACGCCGGCTATTTTTGTGTCGTCCGCAACAGGAGCCACAAAACGTTTAAAGGCGCGACGCACTTGTCGCCGCGAATTTCACGTGGAAACGTCAAGGCTCTTTGTGGCAAGGATTCGATTAAAGGCCCGTCTTAAACGACCCGCGCGAGTTTTTACGACGGCAAGGTGATTGCGAATGCACTTGCATGCGTAATGAATAAAAAAACAAAAAATAAAAAGGAATGAAATAAAATTCCCGAGTGCGGTCGAAGTCGCGGCGATAAATGAGAGAGAGTGGCAGGTTTATATAGGTCTATAATAGTAGAGCGTGTTGAAAGCGGAGAATATGATTCAACCTTCCACAAATCATCCCGTCGCTGATATATTTTAGGAACAGACGTGAATAACTCGGTGACAAACGGATAAGTGCCAGGTGTCGGTGACCGAAACCGATATCTAGCCAAACATTCTGTAATTTATTTTGTAATAGGAGAACGGGACTCGAACACCCTCCTGTTTGCTCAGGAACGCAAACGATCCTCAGCGTAACTGATATTTCCCATTCCCGACAATATGACCGTAATTATAATTCTTTGTGGATGTCGTAAAATTTAAACGATCGTGCGTCCCGTAATTTTACCGAATGAATACTTCGAACAATATTTATAGAAAATTTTATACCATAAATATGCGGAGTGTATTCAACTTCTCTTATTCATTTTCTCCGGAAATTACGTCGATTGTAAAAAATGAGCTTGGCTCTACACTTGGCTAATGTACATAATCGGAATTGAACGATTCTTCGAAATGAAGCGAGAAAGGGAGAGAGTCACAATTTGCTGTTAATTGGTATCTATTAGCTTCATTGTAACGCAGTGCATACGTGTCGGCGCGGTCGGCGCCCCTTACGATTTCAGTCGCCATTCAAAAGGCCCCTTTCACACGAGTCACTTTGATCGAACCCGCATGTTAACCCGGTAAAGTCGTTAAAGATCTTTCACGTCAAACGTGACACGTTGGGAGGAGCTGTTGACAACCATTCACGTCAGAAACAGGAATAAACGCTCTGACATGGTACGTAATTACGTCACAATCGAAGTGTTGTAAGGGCAACAAACTATCCACCGGCGATAAGCTTGAAACTCGAAAACCAATCTTAAAACGGCATACAAGTTCGAAGTTCGTTAAATACGAAGGAAGAATCTCGAGCGAAGAACAGGATATTTTATTCGATTGTTCGATCCAAGTGACGTACCGGACAATTCCCCCTCGGTCGTTTAATAATTGAAGACGCTGGGAAGAAAGGGGACACGGAATGTTTCTCGACTGCACGACATTGCAGTCGCTAGATGGAACGGGAACTTTAATATTTAAGATCACCGGCGAGAAACGTCTGCGACGTATGTCTCGACTTTGTCCTACTTTATTTTACGCTCTATTAAAAAAATGTTATCGCAAATATTATTGTTTCGTTGTAACAATTGACGCAACGATGAATACGAAATTATCGCGTTCAAAAATGTGAAGAAAGTAGACAAAAGTAATCTTTTGTAATTTTATGTATGACGAAAATAAAATAAGCAAGATAAATAAATTGAGCGAAGGTGCGATCTCTGATTTGTTTTTGTAAGTCGGAATCTCTGAATCTAAACTGTATGTGAGGTCTCCCGAGGGACCGAGAGTTTTGACACTCTGTGTCCTCGTGTGGACCTTTGAAAACGGATCCTTTCTCTTCCTCTCTTACGCTGACGTAATGCAGGACACGCGTCTGTTTCGTGTCGGCGGAAAAGTGGAGGAAAGGTTCCCGAACGTGACCGAAGTTCATCGGACTATAGTTTCCATCTGTTCTTTTGATGTATGAAGCTATATATATATATATATATATATAATCTGTCCTTCGTTTCTGTTGCAGAGATGTCCTGTTGCTCGCTGGCTGCTGGATCCTGTCGGAATGTGTGCTCCAAGGTACGCATTTTAAACGAGTACAGCATACTGCACTCTGCATCGCTTTTTTAAAAGAATCTTAAGAGAATCTCTTCAAATTCTCGCATTTCAAGAAAAATAATTAAACTGACCAGTATGTCAGAAATAATATATGCTTGTATTTAAGATCATATAAAATATATATAAAACTTATATATGATATATAATTATTACATAAAAGCTGTATCCTGCATTGAACGGATGGAAGCAAAACACCGAGCAATTGCAAATTTGCGAAATTTAAAATCACTTATAAATTCAAAACTGATATTTGAGACTGTATAAAGATACACCTTTTTCGTCGCGATAAGAAATTATCTGTGACCCTACACCGCGGAATACAGTCTATTAATTATGCGTGGGAGGAGGAGCAGCTCCGTGGGAATTTCAAAAAGACAATTTCGACGGCATAATCGTCCGAATGTGATATCGCGCGGTTGATAAATATCCGTAGGCCGAACCTGGGACGATAAAGGACACGAAATATGTCGTGTCCACGGATATATTAGGATCTGGAAAATAAAAACAGAACGATAAGAAGAGAAAGAAAGAGAGAGAGTGGAAATGGATAGGTGGAAAAAAAGATGAGAAGAGAAGAGTACCTCGTTGCTTCCTTCGATGAGGGTTTCTCGACGTAGGGTGCGTTCTGGCTGCAGCTTCTTTAGAGGTGACTGCGGGGGCCTCCTCATCGAAGATAATATCGGAGACACCGGGGGCCCGCTGCGAGATTTACGCGGGACCCCTCCAGGGCGCCCCGCGGGGTCATTCATACGCAAATATTACGAATTGACGCGTTGAACAGAGTGGACATACCAGGCGTTATCAATGATATCGTGTCTCCATGCAGTCCGAAGCGGGGGTTAGGAGGGGAACGTACTTCGGGTATCTTTTGTTAATTTCTGATTATGGAATAGCATACACGAGGATCTCGTCTATAAAGGACATTTTATTGCTGTCGCGATCGCGATATGAATTTATTCGCGATATCAATATGTTTCAAAACTCCTGTGTCCGAAATGAAAAATAAAGTCAGTTGTAAAAAATTACAAAGATATCTGGACAAGTTTCTTACAAAAAGTTCTTCGACATCGTTTCTCGTGGTTTTACATCTCAGCGTTATTGCTCAGCTGAAATGTGAGACACAACGCGAGGTGTAGAAAAACTTTGAGAAAGTCTCTCGGGATCGTTTCGCTTGACTACTGATGAGCGCTTCCTTCTTGGCCATTTAGCAGCGGAATAACCGGAAATCATGACGAAAGCTCAGAGATATGTGACAAGTTTATTCTCGAGGTGGACAGGAAAGAGACGTTTCGTCGTCAGGAATACGTGGGACTCTTTTTTTTTTCTTATTCGGGTCAACAGTATTTTCATTGCTTCTTCTTTCTCACATTAAAAAAATATTTTTGAAATTAATTCTTTTTTCTAAATTATGTTTACGCATATTTTTTTCTGTTAGCTAATGTAAAAAAACTTTGTCAGAAAGATAATTCAAAGCGCATCGATGTTATTTATAATCTCTACAAAAGCTGAGTGCATATAATGCTTGTTGTATCGGAGAGAACTGCAGATGACTATCGATTTAATTAGTCGACACCTCACAGTCGTTTGTGGCATCGTTTTGGGAGTTCGGGCAAATGAGAGCACGAGGCAAATTATGAAAGCTCGCGGCTCTATTTCGGTATCTTTTGATCTCGGTTTTTGCTCGGAGGCCGTCGAGGTCTGATGTATCTGGTCTTCAAGATATATGAGTTTCGAAGTAACGTTACTTTTAGATTTTTGCAAACGGTACTATTTTCTATGTCAGTTTCAATCGCGATATCATAAACGAAGAAACGGTGAAATTATTTTTCATCTCGCGTCTCATCCCTATTGGTTCTTCACAATTCGAGAATTGTGAACTTCAGAACGTTCGTGTTTGGCAAAAAATAGAAATTTATTCGTCATCGACATATTTCTTGGTGTTAAAATCGCGGCGAAAAATTTGCCGGTGGAAAATGCACTCTTTCAACGTGGCGACGTGACCCGGCTGCGCATACCTCCCAGAATATACTGCGACAGAAATACGAACGTCGTTTTCTCAGCTCCACATCACTTTCGCTTCTAACATTTATAATAATCTAATTTAGTAGATATATTCTGAAAATATCGGCCGGATTGTTAAATTGTAAAATAAATCTTTTGTATGGTGAAAAAATTAATAAAACGCCATTAGAAATATATCAAACATTATAACTTATACTCAATTCATCAAACATTTTAACTTATTTAGCTTATTTGTAGCGCGTTATTTTAACAAAAATATAATGCGATTTGTCGTTTTAGTCAAAGCTGCAAATTAATTTTAAAAAGTGCTACTCGAAAAAAAAATATAAACAAATGATCGATGATTTACGTTCCGCGGTCGAGTGTGACCTTTGACTGGGCTTATCGCCAGAGCCCGTCAGGACCCACCGCATGTTGATGGATGGTCGTAACTCTTGACCGTGATAGACATACCAAGTGGATCCGGCGTGTCCTCGCGGAGGACACCGATTGAATCCAGGATGAGAACGAAACGCGCGAGCGATATCTGGCCCCGAAAACGATTGTCATTCAGTGACGGGCAACAGGAAATCGCGGGGTCCGCGTGTTGCATTCGTGTCCTTGATTCTTAATAGCCGCAAATGCGCCGCATCGCATTTCGAATTTCGGATTCGAATCAGCCGAGGTAGACATTAAAGAAGTTAACGCCTTGAAATCCAACTCGTCGAAATAATTTACATATTTATGCAATGAGTTTCCTCCGTCGCTACTTTATTATCATTTATATTCTTCCTTCCAAAGATAATTTTAGATCTCCGAAACGCGACGTTCTGAAATAATTTTTATTCATGCTACAACCTTTCTTTACAACTTTATCGCATCCTTTCGTTAAGATAATTCTGTCGCAATTTTGTACAGATATCCTTGGTAGTCCTGGGTGCCGAAATCGAAGCGAGGGAAAACGCCACTCAACGTCTGACGGAGTTTTGTTCCATGGAGCTGGTGAGTTGCGACACGATTTTTATTTCCAAGACGCGATCCCACGCAATCGACACTCGCTTGTTCTCTTTATTCAGCTCAGATCTGGATCGGAAACCTCTCGACAATGGGCACCTTAAATGATTCAGGATGTTTGTAATGTGATCTATGTTTTTTCATTTCGCGGTGACGATTTTTTGAAAGATGATCTTCGAACTGGCGGTCGCGCGATCGGTCGATTGTACCACTTCACTTTCTTTTCATTATTCCTTTCTTTCTTTTTTTTCCTCTTTTTTTACAACTATCTTTCCTTATGTTTGAATCCTTTTTTTTTCAGTTGGATTTTTGGTCTTGCGTGAACACGACGTTAAATGGTAAGCGGGGTATTCAACTGTGCAACAAATGTTGCCGTAATATACTGAAATATTTAATTAAACACTTACAGAGCTCAAGAGGAACGAGAATTGGATGGGTCGAGGATGTTGCCGTCTTGCTCAGAATCCAACGTGTCGTACGACCTGCGCTCTGTCCGGTTCCACAAATGATCTCAACAAATCCTGCCGACCGAGCGACGAACCCGAGTTTTTCCTCTGTCTGGAAAAGCGCGAGGACGCCGAACGATGCTGCAGCAACGTTTCCAATGATACGTGCAGGACTATTTGCAAGGATATTTTTTACAAGCCTGGCAAGCAATCTAACTTGAAGCTGTACAGTAGCAAGGGTTGCTTTCATCAAGTTCCCAAGTGTTTGAAGAGCGTAGCCGAGGTGAAGCACGCCGATGATCCGAAGCAACGTTAGTTCACATTTCATAGAAAATCATGATTCGATCTTTATGAAGTAGATGCATCAATGATTATCGAATTTGAGTTTAATCTTGTAGTAGTTAAAATTATTAATTAAAATATCGCAATTATATTTTTCTTTAAAAAAAGGCGTTATAATGTATCATAATTTTTTAATCAACATAAAAATAATGTTCTTGTTTAGCAACATTAATTTATTTATCCATACTTTAATTAATCATTCATCGATGACATCAGCAAATGATTGTTCGAGAGATTTATGCTATCGAATATCTAATCCTATTTCTGCAGATTTGCACTGTTGCGAGGAAGCCACGACTCCAGTGTGCCTGGACACGTGTCGTCGGACTCTCCACACCGCAACGACCGATCAGGAGATCATGGATGCTCTGGCTGAGAAGTGCAGTCCTGTGTTGCCACAGACGCCGATATGGAGCTGTCTGTTGAAATCGGGCTCGATAAAGTCATCGCGACTACCCTTGGACGCCGGCAAATTAGCGTGTTGCACAAAGGCGACGAGGCCTTCCTGCCAAAATTTATGCTGGCGAGCCTTCCAGGCAGATTGGGGGAATGCTTGGCCACAACTGGACGCATTGTGTCTCTCGTCCAGAGACGAAGGTGAATTGAGGAGATGTCTCGAAGACGCGGACGCCTCGTGCGAGATGGGTTGTTCCGGATTATCTTACTGTGCGCGATTTAATGACAGACCTACGACTTTATTCAGGTATGAATCGCAAATGTGATTAAGGTCTAGTCACGTTAATAATCCGAATCAAACAAATTCAAGCTTAATAATTCAGAATTTGAGTATCAAAATTAGCTTCAAATGATGTTAATAAAATCTCTTAAAAAAACTTGCACTTGTTGTAATATCGAATACTTAATTTCTTGCTAGAACTTGTACGACTGCGGCCGACGAAGCGGCCAAATGGGACGCCGATTTTTGGTTCAGAGGAGGCACTATTCACGGATTAAATGTGTCCATGCGCGCCGCAGTTTCTTGCTCGGCGGAGACTATTCGCGCAGCGGTTTGTTTCCTACAGCTGCGACCTTGTGAGACCAGAATCCACGAGTCGCGACTCTGTCGCGAGGATTGTTTAGAGTTGATGGCGAGTTGCGTGGACTGGAGCGTGAACACCGGAGCTCACACAGCGGCTACCTTGTGCGCCAAACTGTCGCCGGGTAGACCAGACGCACCATGCGTTTCGTTAAGACCGTTCCTGGATGATCCGCAGGATGACGAAGCTGTGATCCATCCTGATGAGGACATCACGACACCTTGCAAACAGAATCCTTGTCCGCATAATCAGCTGTGTACGCTCCAACCGAACGGCGCCAAAATCCATCGTTGCGTGCCAGCTTGTTCTCTCGGCGAGATATCAAAGCAATTGGTACCAGTTGGATCCTGGATCCAAATCCCGCGGATTGATCAGCAGAGTTGCCTGAATATCTGCCAATGCACGATAAACGGCTTGAAGAAATGTCGCACACTCAATTGCTTCAACTTCAAATCTTGTTGGGTGCATGATCGATTCATCCAACACAAGGCTAACTTCTATCTCGAGTGCAATCCCTGCCACTGTTTCGAAGGCGAGTTCACGTGCTCCAAGAGAAGCTGCGGCGAGCTGCGAACACCGTCTTTGCCCTGTGACTGTCCGGCTCATTACGTCCCAGTTTGCGGCAGGCTAGGCTTCACCTTTGCGTCCGCCTGCTTGGCGAAGTGCGCCGAGCTGTCAGCCACCGAAGTGGAATTCGGCAGCTGCTCCAGCAGGGATCCTTGCATGTCCAATCCCTGCAACACCTCGGAGAGATGTGTCCGTAGACCCAGAGTCTGTTTGTCGTTTTTGCATAAACCATGTCGGCAATATGAATGCGTGCCAATAGACTGCAATCCGCGCGATGAGTCCAGCGGACCGGTCTGCGATCGGGAAAATCGCCAGTATTTTTCTGTGTGCGCGATGATCCAAGCTGGAGCCATCCTGAGTTACAGAGGACCTTGTCTGAAAGGGTGCAGCCTTCGGGGTCCGGTATGCGGCATCAACGGTGAAGTCTACGCTAACGAATGCGCGGCTTGGGCCGAAAGGATCGTCGTGGATTATCAAGGTCCTTGCGTCGCCGTCGGTCTCATAGGGGATGAGGCAAAACCTCGGTGCGGCGACGCCGTGCAGTGTCCTGTTTTAAAGGATCCGTATTGCATCGGGGTTACCCCTCCCGGTGCTTGTTGTCCTGTCTGCGGAGGAGCGGCGAGATTGTTCTACTCGAAGAAACAAGTAGGTACTTTCAAAATGAGATGTTTTTCAGATTTTTAAATTATCCTTTATTTATTACAGCTGGAGAGGATCTACTTTACGATGGATGAGGAAGCTGACAAGGACTCTGTTACTCTAGAGGCTCTCTTAGTCGCTCTAGGTCGTCAGCTGCAAGTGGCGCAATGCGTTGTTCGTGGCATGATGACGCCCGATCGCGATATCTTTATCGTCGTACAACCCGTTACCAAGAAATTGTCGGCGCTGCAATTACGAGCTTGCGTGACAGAAACGGAGAAGCTCGTCACCAGGATTTCGGAGCGGAGTCCTCGGATCGCGGCGGAAGTACCTTTAGGTTCGCTGACCAGAGCCGAGATAGCTCACAGTTACGTTTCTAGTGCCATGAAAATTCGTGCTTGGCTCACGATGGTTGTCATTACTATCTTCTTGCTAAACGTTTTATCCTGAATTACAATTACGCCAAAAGGAAAATAAGATACATCGCTTATTCTGTCCAATCCGAAGTATTTAAGTCTTTAATTTTAATGATTGCGTGAAGTATTCAAGATTTATTATCAAGGGATTGGAATTATGAGCGGTTAATCTTATTTTCTGCTTCATTCTTGATGTGGAAAGTGTTTCTTTACCTAATCGCGATGTCATTCGCGGCGACGAATGTCTACAGCGTGTCTCATGTCTGTGATTCTTCTAGTGCCTTCTAATAGCGTACAGCAGAATGTATTTTTAGTTATCAATTAATATTGCCAAAGAGGAGAGTTTATAATGAGAGTGTATGTACAAAAATATAGGATTTCCTGCGCGCATAATTTCGCCGCGGATAATCGAGAACTGCTCATTATAAATTATAAATAAAAAGATTCCGTAAATATAAGTTATATACAGTTATATCAGGTCGCACATCGATTGATCGATATTAGTATATCGCGTGTGTTCACGTTTGTGATTTTTAAACAAAAGCTCAAAGCGTCATTTAAAAATAAATTTCATTCTTTCAAGTTTTATTATTAATTTTTTGTCGAGGAAAAATCAATTTATAATTTTATTAAGAATGCAACTGCTATGAATGTACGATTTTTTTTTGGCGTATGCTGCGCAAGTGCAGTTTTACGCTGGTGAGTGTTCATTTATTAAATTTTTATTTCGTATAGATAAATTAATACAATAGAATTAAGGGGACAATATAGGTGCTCGCACTTTATTTATAAATATGCGAAAACTTGGATTTAGATTGCCTGCAGTGGTTTGTGCCAATGATATAAATAATGCTCTCACAATCGTTAAGTATATTTTGTTATTGTACTGTTTGTTAAAAACAAACACGTTATTTGCATGTATAATAAATTTCTAAACATTTACCATGTACATTTGCGTATGCATATGACATCCTTGTGGTATATTTCGTTAAAATGATCCCAAAATTTTATAAAACTTTATATCGACCTCGTGATGCAGTATGAGCGCCAGACGCCTGTAGTTTGATGAGTTCCTCTTTGATGAGTCGAGACACTTCCGCCTTAGCTTTGCTAACCGCTAACTCGCTCGTCGATTCTATTGCAAGATATAACTTCCTCTCACCCTCTGGTGGCGTTTTCCCAGGCGCAATGTACGTTCCTCTCACTGTCAGACCCGCCTCAGAATATTCTGAAATTTGAGCAAGAGCCTCCTTGCTTGTGACTCGCCATCTTGCTTGTTGTGGGAAGTCGTTGATCTCGAGCTCCTCTTCGTATTTGCGGAATGTTTGCTCGCCCGTTTCCACGTCGCTTTCCACGAGATCTTCCTCACGCGGCTGATAATTCAATTTAGTGTTCAGTTTCGCCGCCAGTTGTTCCGCGACTGTCTTTGCCTATGTAAAAAAAAAAATTATTTATTTACGATGGAAGAATTACTGCAGTAACATTCGAACAAAAATTAGGATTTTACCGTAATAAGATTCGTAGGTCCTGCACCCTTGAGTATGGCTTCCGCCGCTTGTTGAGTAGCGCCTTTCGCCTCGGCACCCAGATTTTTCGCAATGTTTATCTTCGATGCCAATCTTCTGGCCAATTCGAGCTTATCAGTGGCACTAGGTATCGGTTGACCAGGCACCGTAATACTGGTCGCGGTCGGTTTGGCTATTTCACGAACAGTTCGCTTAGGCGCCAGCATGCTCTCGATTTGTTGGTCAATATCGTTTTCTATATCTTCATCATCGGAATCTTGTAGTCCCAAGGCTGCTTTCTGGAATTTTTTCTTTTCATTCGCCAAAGCGGCCTCTGATTCATCAAATTTAAATCCTTTGCCACTGAAACCACCTCCAGTATGAACCTTCTTTCCATCTGCGGCTTGACGGGCTTTGTAACCTTCCCACAACTGGCGCAAAGGTTCTGGAACAGGTACGCCCGCTAACTCGTGCGCACGTAAAATATCGCCGGCATAACGTTCTTGCTCTGATGTAATAAAGGTATACGCGTATCTAAAGAAAAAACACATCATAATAAATTTAAAATAAAAAACACTTCATTAAGTAAAAACTCAAACTATCTTACCCTTTATTTCCGGCCCGACCAGTTCTACCACATCTGTGCACATAATCCTCATAGTGATTAGGGCAATCGTAATTAATGACTAATACCAAGTGTTTAACGTCCAAACCTCTAGCGGCGACAGATGTGGCCACGAGCAATTTTGTTCGTCCCGCTTTAAAGTCCAATATGGTTGAATCTCGATCGCATTGATCTATACCGCCATGAAGAGACATGCAGGAATACGAAGCCTTCATAAGATCCTTGAGCAACGTGTCTGCATTCTCTTGCTTGTCTACAAATATAATAGCAGAGCCTTTGTCTTGATAATGTCCAAGGATTTCAAGCAACTTATAGAATTTCTGATCTTCTTCGAGTACAACCACATGCTGCTCTACATCCTTGCAAACGACGGAACGCCCGCCGACTTGTACCTCGACCGGCCTCGTGAGTATTCTCCTAGCTAGCGCTTCCATTTGTCGTGGGAACGTTGCGCTAAATAGCACTGTTTGTCTATCCGGTCTCACATTTTCCATAATACGCATCACCTGCGGTTCGAAACCCATGTCGAACATCCTGTCGGCCTCATCAAGCACTACATACGTTACTCGACGTAAATTGGTCACTCGTCCACTGTTAGCAGCAAGCATATCGATCATTCTTCCCGGTGTGCATACAATGATTTCAGCCCCTCTCTTAAGTTCTGCTATTTGCTCAGAAATGCCAGTTCCACCGTAGACACACACGTGCGAAAGACCCAGTGATTTTGTAAATTTTTTTGAATCCCTGCCGATTTGCATGCACAATTCCCTAGTTGGTGTCATAATCAACGCGATTGGTCCATCACCGTCGGCCAAAGGTGGCTGATCGAGTATGTGGCGAAACATCGGTAAAAGAAAGGCTAAAGTTTTTCCACTACCAGTTTTTGCTATACCTATGAGATCGCGACCAGACATGATCGCCGGAATCGCCTGGCATTGAATGGGCGTCGGTTTTTCATAACCGAGTTTCTTTAATACTTCTAATTCCTTCTTGGTCACGCCACATTGCGCCCAAGACTTGATAGGTTTTGGGCAACCTTTACCTTTCACGCGAATGCCCTCTAATTCTTCCTTGTACGCTTCCACTTCTTCCGATGTCATTCTTGCTGCAAGTATATATATATATATATTATATATATATTTATTCATCAACAAAGAAAACAAACGATTTAAAAATATATAGTCATACCAATTTCAGGCACTTCGACATAGAAAGACTTTCGGAATGGTTGATAATCTGTTGTAGCATGATCGACTTTAGCTAATTCTCGCTTCTGTTTGTTTGCTATACCAGCCGCAGTCTCGTGAAGATTCTCGCCCTCTTCTTCGCTGGAGTATTCCAATCCATCTTGATTTTGCTCAATCAATTCTCCCTTTTGTTTCTGCACTTTTTTCTTAGCAACTCCGGTCACGATGACCACACCACCACTCTGCGATGCAGAATTAGTGCCATTGTTGGCATTTTTTGGAGCTTTACTGTCAAATTTATTCACTTTCCTCACTTCTTCTTGGACCTATTGAATTAATTAAATGTAAGTATGTATAGACTCAAATTGAATATATAAATTATAGTAATACTTGCCTCTGCCATAAAAGCATCAAGTGGATCAATCTCCTCCTCTTCATCCTTTACCTCTTCCTTCACTTCCTCAATTTCTTCTTTTACTCCTTCTTCTTTTGTCTCCTTGTTATTCTGTACCACAGGAGTCTCTTCGTCACTATCATCCTCAAGGGACCACTTTTTCATGGGTAGCTGAAGATTTGCCAAAATAGATGTCTTACCGTCTTTTTTGGTTGCTTCCAGCTCTTTCTTCTTCCTTTCTGCACGCCATCTTTCTATCCTCTCCCTTCTCTTTTGCATTTCCAATTCCAGCCTTTTTTGCTCTTCCTCCTGCAATATCAATTGTCATACATATATATCGCTTGTTTTTATTCACGTAATCTTTGAAGACGCACCTTGTCTAACTTTGTGTGATCGAAAGGCAATTCTTCATTGTCCCCCTTCTCTTTATCCTTTCTGTCACGTGAGCGAGACCTGTTTGATCGTTCTTTGCCAGAGCGCGAAGATTTCGAGCCTGTAAGACGCTTTTCTTTACTGTCTCCACTAGTATACCGAGAACAATCAATGTCAATAAATTATTTTATTGTTATAATTATTATCAAAAACAAACTTCGATAAATTTGTGATCAGAGAAGAAAGTGAACGCCATGAACAATCGTTTCAGATTAAGGTACCGAAACTCTTCTTGAGAGTATACCGTTTTCTCTCGCGATCCCTGTCCCTCTCAGAACGTTCCCTTCTGTCGCTCCTCTCTCTGTCTCTATCTCGCGAACGACTCCTCCGCTCTCGATGTCGTCCCTTATCTCTGTCTCTCTCTCGCTCCCTGCTTCTCGACCGCCGTCGTTTCTTCTCGGGTTCGGCCGATCTCGATCTCGATCTCGACCTCGATCTCCGCCGGTGATGCCTGTCCCTACGTGAACGTTTATTTGATAATTAGGCACGAGATAACGAATCCAGAATAAAAGTGTAATGCGTATCATAACCTCAATCAAGAATATCACTTACTTGTCGCTACTTCGCACCATGTTCGGCTCTGTTACACTATTCTAATAAAATACTCTGTTACACTATTCTAATAAAATACTCGAAACGTTATTCAAGCTTTATCGCGCACACATTTATTCTTATTATCATTTACTGTTAATCAACGTCGATCACCGAGTTTAGATCCCCTCCGACGCCGTCCGTTTGCTGGATGCAACGACGCCCTCTGTCGCCCTCCAAACGCAGCAAATATCGCGGCTAAAGAAGTCTCGATTGTTTCGATACTTCGATACTTTTCGATATTTTTCGATACTACTTTCGAGAATCGTAATTTCGCCTACGATATTTTTCGAATTGCATCCCATTATTCGCGTGCCGCGATGGTTCTCGAGATCGTGTGCGTCTCGCTCCGCGTATTTTCCGCGAGTGTTGCCGTCCGAACGCGAATTTCGCGCGCGAAAAGTTGTTCGCGAGTGCTCCATGGGAAGATCGTCGTAAATCGTAACGCGTTGAGTCGCACACGACCGATATTGCGCGATGAGTGTCGCGATTTGGCATCGGCGATCCGATCGTGTCGCCGAGATGCCCAGCGGATCCATCTTCGTAAGCTTGGACTCGATTAAATTCACGTATCTCACGTCAACGTGCATCAAAAGAGCGGATGCGTCTGTGTCATCAGGTATGGGCATATTATTGTCCCGTAATTAATTATATTGATTATATTTTTGCAAGTCGATATTTTTGCATATTTTTGCTACTCGAATAGCAGTTGGGTAAATGAGAAAAGGTCGTCATTTTGTGATTCATTTCGATAGGACTTTCCGTATCGATGCATCGGGCGGCAGTTGTTAAATTAAAAGAATTTTTCGAAAACCTACGATATATCCTGAAGCGAGTTTCATGCAACTATCGCATTGGCGCAGTTCAAGTGGATTTCGCGCGATCGTAGTTTTAATTTTTCAATTTTTTTTCATACAGATAAGTTTGACGAAAGCACGCGATAGCAACGATCATTTTCCTATTGCAGCCGCTTGCTTATATGTACCAAGAATAAATGTAGCAATTGAAAGTAAAAATATCATGTGAAAATAACGTGGGGAAAAACCGGTAATGATAAAAAGAATATTAGACTCGTAAAAATGTTAGACGTTCGTCGTAAATAATGATGCATCAAATCGCGCGCAGTCGCCATTTTAGCATTTCGTGTTCCTTTAGATGCGATTTGATTTCGAGATCTCTGCAATATCGACTATCATTAAGCGTGCTTATATGATAGAATATTAGAGATAAACAGACTTTAATCAAAATAACGTTTTATTTTGCAAATTTGGAAGAGTATATTTATTATTAATCATATGTGCCGTCCAATTATCATGATTGTACTCAAATTTGAATTAAGGTCTTCAATAATAATTTTAATGGTGTTTCAATCAACATTACTACATGATTTATCATAAGAGATAAATAAATTTGCTATTTTACAAAATAAATTATATATGTTAAATGGCATTTTAATCTTTAATGGATAAGTTAGAATCTGTTAAAATCAATTTTTATTTATGCGATCGGTCAATGATCATCTAATTTCATCGTTACCGATGCATGATATCAATATACATGATTATTATATATGTACAAGTGTGATAGAATTATTAAAAAATTAATTTCAGAATATTTATAAAATATTATATATAAATAAATTTAGTATATTTTATAAAATATAATTTTATAATAAAATTATAATTATAATTAAATTATTAAATACATAAAAAAATGGTCATTGCAAATGCGCGTTTATATAATTTCTATAATAATTCATTTATTGGATATGTTTACAATTCATATAAGAATCTTATATAAAGATAGTAATATTGGCATATTACATATGCTAAAGTTATTGTCATAATGCACGTATTTATAAATAGCAATCGATTTTGTAATCTTTTTTACAACAAGAAATTCATATTATATTATATTATTTAATATTATAATATTTAACATTGATTTGGAGAAGTTTAATTATTTAATATTAATTCAATTTAGAAATCAGCTAATACAAATGAAATTTTTAGAAATTATCTATCAATCATCAAATAAATATCAAATAAAATATCATTTGTGTGCGACTCGTCGAAATTTATTCGTGTCAACAAATGAAGCAATTGCTCATGTGCTTCATGAATGCATAAGCGATTCATTTCTCAATTAATTATTTCACAACATTGCCGGAAATCGATCAATTTCCGTTGCAAAATCAGTATCATTTCGCGGTGTAATACTTCGTTTTCACAAATGGCATTCTCGTCACGGTACCCTTGTACGTTTTCCCTCGGACCTCGACCATTATTCCGCCACCGAATTGGGCCAAATCTGGTGGCATGTATCCCATGGCGATCGACCGGCCCAAGGTCGGACTTGGTCCACCGGAAGTGACACTGCCCACACGTTCACCTTCCGGCGTCAATATGGGTGCGCCTTCCCTGGCAGGTGGTCCTTGACCCAGTAAGAGTCCAACGCGTTTCTTCGTCGTGCCCGTCTTGATCTGCGAAAGTATTCGCTGCGCGCCTGGAAAGTTCGCCTCGGCCCTTCGTCGTTTCGCTATGAGAAAGAAAGAAGATCAATTTTGTAAAACTGCAATAATTCGCGTTTTGCGTGACAAAGTTAGAGAAGATTAAATGCGAACAATGGAACTATATCGCTATTTAAAAGCGTTTAGAAGCGATTAAAAGAGTAATTATCATGTTTATTAGTGATTTTTGCGAGACCATACCAATTAGCCATGTGAGGGAAGCTTCGATTGGCGTGATGTTCTCGTTGATATCATGACCATACAGACAGAGTCCAGCTTCTAGCCTGTGAAAATGAATGAAAAATAATAAATAATAAAAATAATAAAGTTTCATTATTCCATTATTATTTTTATATTATTTGTTATTTATTAAATTTTTTTAAATTATTACATGTATTACCTTGATTCAAGAAAGAGTATTGTTTTATATGATACATAATATATTCGTCTATCTATTAATTTACCTTAGACTATCTCTGGCGCCTAAACCGGCTAGCTTCACGTCTGGAATCTCCAAGATCCTTTCGACTAGGTTAATCGCGTCACTCGCAGATACCGAGATCTCAAAGCCGTCCTCTCCGGTGTATCCACATCGCGAAATTCTGATACGGCTGCCTGACACCTCGGTTTTAACGCTGTTCATAAACTTTAGACTTCGAAGATCGATCTTTACCAATGATTGAAGGACCGTCGCTGCTGTAGGACCTTGAAGAGCTATCAAACCTTGCTCTAGGGGATCCAAGAAGTCGATGTACACGTTTTTACCAATCTTTTTGAAATCATCCTGAAAGCAGCGGAGCATTTATTGTATCTTGACTACCAATATGAGAAACATGCAAATTTTCACCTGACGTTCCAAAAGAAGTTGACTATCTTCGTCTCGTCTTCCAGCGTTAGACACCATAAAGTATCTATCGTCATCGTCTTTGGTGATAATGAGATCGTCTAAAATTCCACCCTTATCGTTGGTAAAGACCGTCAAAGTTGCGACACCTTTGTTTAAATTCCTGAGATCACACGTAGTTAATGATTCCAAATATTCCCCGACGTCTTTACCAGAAACGCGTGTCTGCAGCATGTGACCGACGTCGAAGAGCGATGTTAATGATCTGGTGTGTAGATGAGACACTGCGATCGTTTCTCGATACTGTACCGGCAATAGCCATCCGGCAAAATTGATGATTTTGCCTAAACATTTATAAAATCGCATGAAATGAGATATATGACTTTTTTAATTGTTACATATTTTCTGCATTAAATATCACAACACTAAACAACATAAAAACGTAGGGAAATCTTATTTATTTGCGAAGAAAGTTTTGAAATATATAAAATATTTGGCAAGATGTAGATTTAACAATACTAAATTTAATTTAAATTGATAACTAAACTAGATTTTGTAACTTGCCTTGCTTTTCCACATGAAGATCATAAAGACAGGTCTTGCGAATTTCACTGACAGTCGACGTTGATGACAACCGGCGAATCGTTTCGGCGGCTGCATGAGGTGTTGTGGAATCGATCAAACAATTCGAATGCGACGTCGAACCACCATTAAGTTTCTCCTTGACCCTCGACACTATGGCGACGCTGCAGGTGTCACGTACCCCTCCCAAAGTGTTTAGATATTTCTCAAGATTGTTGCAGACGACGAATCTACCGCAAACGATGAAACGAAGCATGATGCTCCTTTCTTGATGTTTTATCATTCACTAACTTGACTCCGCGTGGTTCAACAGTTTGTGTTGAGACTGTGATGACCCCTGTGATATTTACTACCAGACTCGGACGCAGCATGTTTTAAAATTTAAACGTTCTAATTTGATAACAAGAAGATTATCTTATAAGCAGGCAATATATCATAATCTTTTCACAAATTTAATTAAGCCATTTACATTGGCGTCAACAATTTATTATAAAGCATTTTAAAATCAATATTATTTTTTATTACTTTATATGAACTTTCTGTGAAATAAATTAATCTTTTTTTTATTTTGCAAAATATTTTATAAATGACGAGAAAACAATGAGAAAGGTTCATCGTATTCTTTGGGAAAACATATAAAATTGAGCCATATCCACAAGTGTTTAACTACTCAATACCGTTACATGTTATAAATTACAACATTTCTGTTTACTTCTTCAATATTTCTGTTATCGGCAGTTATTCTTATCTCTATACGTAAGAGAGGTCATAGTACTAAAATCACGTGATAAAGGAAGTTATTATTCGAATGCATGGTTATGGGAAACTAGTTGACAGTCACGAGACTTGGAATGCTTATTAAATTTTTATTGTACCACGTAATAATAATAATAATATTATTAATAATAATAATAATAATCATGATCATCATCGCAATAATAAATTGTGATAATAATGACAATAAGAAATGGTAGTAATAATAATAATAATCATTTATCATCGTAATAATAATAGTTCCGTAATAATAATAATAATAATAATGATACTTCATCATCGTCGGTAATAATCCAATGACAAATGTCAATATTTATAGTAGCGTGTCGAACGGAGAAACGACCTTAAAAAACGAAGATAGTATCAATGTTCGTACATTTTGTTTTTTAGCTTCCGCCGTTTTTTATCTTCTCGCTCGCTCTCTTTAGGATCTCTTCTACCTCTCGCTCTCGCATCTTCCACACGCGCATTCTCACTCGACTTCGCTTCCTCTTTTAATCTTTTTTTTCGCTTTTAATCTCCCCTTTTCTCTCACACACACGCACACTTTCTCCCTCTGTCTCGTGTCTTACACAATTGATGCAAAATGTCCCTACACAGTCCGACGAATGTGTGTGTGTGTACGTTTTCCCGGTTATTCTCTTTAAATCAATCCTCACGATCGCATTTTGCTCGACGCTTTCCTCATTTTTTTTTCCACCAATTCCTCCTCGAAATTCGCTAGATTTCTTATTTTCTTTTTAAATCCTTGCACGTGTTGACACATTCACTCACACTGGTAAATTGGTTTGGTAGTGGAGGGACTGGGAGAGGGACGGGTTGGTTCTGTGAGGGGATGTTCGATGATGGTAAAGTGGTGAGGGTGAAAAAACGGGATATATCCACGGGATTTGTATCGCATATGAGGATGCTGTAATCAGATAGATGATTGCGGGGGAGGGAAAATTGCAATACTGATGAAAAGAACGGATACGTTACGGTGAAAAATATAAGGCATC
This sequence comes from Cephalotes varians, assembly GCA_037157785.1. Lineage (NCBI taxonomy): Eukaryota > Metazoa > Arthropoda > Insecta > Hymenoptera > Formicidae > Cephalotes > Cephalotes varians. The sequence goes on from JANQDE010000015.1 coordinate 1,728,400, forward strand.
AACGACGCGACGTCCCGGTCCGTCGATCGATGACAATTTCACTTTTCTTTTTCGATCGTTCTGTGATGTTTAACCGAACGATCATTCTCGTGAAAAACTCGATCGATGGATGCAGACGTCGCGATACCGCGAGCGTCGAAAAATCTAACAACGATCTACGATCGCGAGGGAAGAACTGAAACTACGATAGTGCGATCTGTGCGCTACAGAAAAAGTATATAACTATATGTTGCCTCGTGTTTCTACGCGATTTTTGTTTCCGCTGTTCCGACTTGATTTCTTTTATTTTTTTTTTTTATTCAACCTGTCTTTTTGCTGATTTCGACCTGTAACTATTGCTGTCCGAGCTATCTTTGCCTCTTGTCTCCTCTCCTCCTCACCGTTTGAGTCCCCCAAGCGCGTCGATCTGCCGGCAAAAAATTTTCCCAAATCTGGGCCCGTCCTCCACTGGGATCGGACCCGAGGCACTCGTTCTGGTTGTCCGAAAATCGCTCGATCGCGCGTCGTTCCGGCAGGATCGTCGCGCTGGAGAACACGTTCGCACGTCTCGTACGCGTTGCGTGTTGGTTCATGTATGTACGTACATACAAACATACATACATACATACATATATGTATATTTTTATATATAGATATATATTCGGCTATTTGTTTTTTTTTTGGTCCTGGTACAAAGGAAACGAGAATCACTCTCTCTTTTTTGTCTTTCGGAAGAAAAATTTTGCGATTTCGAAAAATGGAAAGAAGTCGCCCGTTTCGTATAAATTTTGAAATATCTCGAAAATTTACGATCTCAAAAACTTTTTACTCTTGCGTTTTTATTCGGCCGTGACATGATTTTTTTCTATTGACTTTTTGTTGGAGGGGAGGGGGACTCTGTTTTGTTGCCTGTCGACATGCAATGTGCAATCACCATCGAGAAATTCTCTCTCTCTCTCTCTTTCTCTCTCACACGTACACTTTCTCTCTTTCTTTCGTACTGTCTCGCGCGCTCTCTCTCACTTACACTCCCTATATGTATACCTCGAGTTCGATAATTTCGTCTAAAATTCCATTTTCGCCTTAACTATACACAATAATCATAATATATAATAATAATAATCACGATTCGAATACATCATCGATCATTTTTCCGAATATAGATACAATAATTTCTTATTTTTCATCATCTTCCTATCGCCTTGCTCTCTCGCGCGCTCTCTTTCACATTCTCTCTCTCTCTTTCTCTCTCTTGCAATTACATCTTGCAATAATAATCGTTTAGGTCGTCGTATATCTATACATATACATATACATATACATATATATATATAATTTATAAAATGAAAATAGGTACAATTTTGGACGCTTTTCTTCGTCGAAAAAACGTTCCGAAAATTTTATTTTCGCTTAATAATGCCCATCGGTTGCGATTCTAGTCCACTTGGTAGTAAAATTTTGTTTATTCTCCTATCTCTCACATTTATATCTCATTTTCTCGTACTTAATTTCTTCCTTTCTTTCTCTCTTTCTATATGTATATATATCATTCATTCTTTCATTCTCTCGATTTGCTTTCTTACCAGCGAACACACTCATCTCGATGCATTCTTCCGTTCACTCAACTTATTTCACAACGTTTCGGTCGCAGGCAAACTCTTGCTCTCTCATTCACAAAATTGCAGCGATAGTCGCCCTCGCGATATATATCTGCCTTTCCGCCGCTAATTTCTAAAAAAGACCTTAAATTTAGGCTGGCCGATCGCGTGCTTCCGGAATCGACGAGCTTCCGTTTGCGCTTACGAAGGAACGAATTTCACAATCGGGAGCATTTTTTTCGCATAATTACCGCGTATTTACAATTTAACTGCGGGTCAAATTCCTCCTTCGTCTCCCGTCATAACGATCCGAGTCGTTAATTATGAACATCGTAATCGCGTGAAAGGTCGTCCAGCCGGAAGTCGTGAGGCACAAAAAATTTATTCTCGCTTATAAACTTCTTTTCCTTTCGCTTATCTTCGATCTACATGCCCGCGAATCGGCCTCGCGATCTTGTCGAAATGATCTCCGTAGTTCGAGTCTCTTTATCGGACAAAGTTTCCTCAATTGTCTTGCCGTATAAATAATTTCTTTCATCGCCGTAAAAGACTTTACATCTCACAGATAAATTTCATTTCATGTAAAATTGGAATTTCTTAAAAGAATTTGGAATTTCGCGAGAAAATTTTTGCGCGAAGATCACTTTCACCAAGCGCCAAGCCGACCCGCTCCGCAGACATTAACATCTAACAAACTCTTAATCCTCGATTGTAAGCCTAAAGGATGTTTCAAGGATCGGATCTTTTCCCATCCTCGATCTCGCGTTGATTACATCTTTTTCTCGCGATCATCGATCGTGCAGTGTTCAATGGCGTCTATGCGCGATGCGCATAGACGCGTGCATTTCATTGGATTTAGTGCTTACAATCTAATTACACATCGAAAGTAATGTCGCAGTAATGCTCCAACATGGAGCCCATTGTATTTTGATATGTTCGAGAGAACTGTGATGTCTCGTCGAGGCCTTTTCTCGCGCTGTATCGTGCGTCGAACGTTAAAATTTGAGAAAATCTTTTGAAAAAATATTTATAGTCGAAATGGCTATTTTTGTCAAAAGTGCTGTTTTTGGATTGCTGAAAAAAAACCTCGACGAAGCGTCGTATACTTTTTCTAACAAATTTTGCGCCGCGTAAATCAAGCACATCTTTCGAGCGTCCTAAATATGGAGCTTGATAATATGATTGATCGACAAGAATTGAGCATGTTTCTTCGGCTAAAGAGAGTGTAGTAACGAAGGGCGAACTGGATCGGGTAATAAGTCGGATTGGTATCTCACATTCCAATCGGACATAAGAATAATTGCTTCGCGAACCAGAGGAGCCGGTGCCCGAGATTTTTTACTCACAATCCTGTTCACCCGCCGTCGCTATATCTGGAAAGGTAATTGACGATCGACTGATCGACCAAAAAGATTGATTCCAGTAGCTATCGATACACGCTAGTTTTGAATTCTCATCGAACACTGCCCACGTACGCGAGACGGAATCGGTTCATCGCGTACGTGGTAGGGAAAAGACTAGATATTTTTTTTCCGAATTTCGAATTTTCCTTCCACGCGTGCCCGGAGTTCCTTCCATCGCACAGAAGCACCTTTTCGTTTCATCGACGTATTATCATTATCATCATCATCATCAACAACAACAAAAAGAACGTTCCTAGAGATACGCATCCGTTTGCAATGCGTTTTCGTGCAAAAAGGCTCTCGCGATTTCACAATTTGGATCTCGCTCTTCCACCGTTAGTCGCAATCATCGACCATTCTCGTCCTCATCTCGTAGATATTAAATCTTCACATCGTAATCATTAATGAGACATCCTACACAATGCGGAACTCGCTCGTAACCGAAAGAGATTGGTATGAATATAATTGTATGACATGCTTCCTCCTTACTCTCTCTCTTTCTCTCCTTCTCCTTCTTACTATATAGTATTTGCTTTTAGTCTTTTGTTTCCATACTTCTTTTTCGCGCGTCGATTATTTCCGAAATTCGAAATTGTGTATGTACGTAGCTCGCGACGTGCATTGGCGCTTTGAGGATCCCATAGCTTCTCTAATTGCAACCGGAACACGACCAGAATGATCAGCGAGCAGAAGAGTCATTCTTCTCGCTTCGACATTCTTCGTCGTGATTTCTAGTTCCTTTAGCTCATCATCAATATCTTTCGACCACTAATCCTCCATCGAAACATTTCAAATCGCGCACACCGCTTCCCGACTCGATCGATTAACTTCGTGTTTGGTACTGTCGCACAATAATTTGAAAGATTTTCGAGCGATGAAAATATAACAATTACACGATTAATCTTTACAATATATCATTTTATCATCGTACAAAATCATAGATAAAATATGTGCAAACAAATAAGAATTATTTTTTCTTTACACTACGAATGCAACACTTTCGAGAGATCCTAATTTCGAATTAATCCTAAGTGCGAAATTTTATTAATTAATGAGAGTGGATGATTAATGAGAATAGATGATCAGTGCGACAGTGCTAACTAAACAAAGCGCGGTCGAGACGGAGAGGGCAATCGAAATAGTTATTTCGCCGATCGACAATAAGGGACGCATCAAGAGTCGATAGCGATAACTAATAATAGTGGTAATAGTATAACTAATAGCATTAACTGATAATAACTAATAGCACTAACTAATAACGAATATCACCGGGTGTATGAGCGCGTCGTATCGAGATCAATGTAACATTAATTTCACTTTGGAGATCATATATATATATATATATATATATTTTTTTTTTGTATACTTAGAAATATTCCGAAGTATCGAATTTGCTTGAACATATCCAAAATTTCGATACATCGATAAGAGGGAAGATTTGTAAGAGCATCTCCTCCATGCGAGTTAAGCGTTCGTACGCCCGGTATTCCATCGACAAGGTATAATAGTAGGTAACGATAAAATTTAATAAATGCACGTGTCCTAAACTCCATGTGACAATCGTCAGCGTATTTTAAAGATTCGATGTTATCCTGCCTCTCTCTCTCGGGCAAAAGAAGCCGTCGTCGATCGCGCGCGCGCGAGGAACCACATATACGAAAGATGAATTACAAAACAAAAAAAAGAATGAAGAAGGGAACTAATCACGGTCGAATTGACACAAAGAGAACTAGACATGTATCACATCGATTTACCTAATGTATCATACGCGAACGAGGACAGAACAGTTTACAACACGGATTCTAATACATACAATGTTGATAATAATATAATAATAATTATAATAATATTAATAATATTGTTATAATAATAACGTATAATATATAACATAATATATAATAATAATAATAATAATAATAATAATAATAATAGCGATGTACTAACATTTCCTAGCGATAGCGATAGCAATAGGTGTAATAATAGGAGTGATGGTAGTGTTGGCACTACGCTATTATGTAATAGTTGTGACAGGTTAAGCCTGCGTGAGTGTATTCGTCTAAGGCATGAAAGGAAAAAAAGGAAAATTGTAACAAAAATAAGAACGAAGTTATCAACTTAAATTTAACATGTTTCGGCGTACTGCAATTAATTTTTATAAATCGAGGACTCAATCTACATGAATAGTAACTAAAGAACCGTAGTTTTGTATACCATTGCGTGTGTATGTGTGTATGCGCGCGTGTGCGTGCACGTGTACAAGTTGACCTACTTTACTTCAGGATGAGTGCAGCTCGAGAGGGGGGCCGCGTTAACTAACGTAACGGCTACGCTTAACGAAGTAATTAATTAATAATAATAGGCAGTAACTAATCGTAAAAATCTCTAGCTTGCTTCATCGTTTTTAAACCAATTCTGACTAGCAAACGTAACTCGACGAGCTCGCTCGCCGAACGCCGCATTTTTCCGCCACGCTCGTTTTTCTCTCTTCCCTTCCCCCCCACCCCCCCAGATCATCCCCTTACCGATTTTTTTTTTCTCATTAAATAGGAACTCTCTCATAGCGAGACCGAAAGTAATCGTCACGTAGAGACTAAAAGCGTGATCTTTAATAATCTTTAGTAATCTCGCGGTTCGGCGAACGAAAACGTTCCGAATTGAGGACGTATAATGGGACATGTGAGAAATAAATTTCAATCCTCGCGACTCGTCGATTCGAACGAGCTTAATTTTCGTCGCGGCGACGTCGGATACACGTTTAAAATGAGATCGAGATTAGTCCCCGTACTCTTCGTCTTGTAAACGAGGAAAATGCACCGATGTATACGTAAAAAAAGGGGATACAAGGAGGAACGTACAATTTGAATAACTTTTACGCGGCGCACGCGATACACATGCGCGATATGCAAGTAAAAAAAAAGATCAAGAAAGCGAGAGCCGGATTCGATATATCTAGCGTAAAGAAAAACGAAAAGGAAAATACGTATAAATCTCAATTAACGACAATTCATCTCCGTCTTTCTCAAACGTGCGATACCACGCGCATAATTAAAAAACAAAAGAAAATAACAAACATAATGAAAACCAATCTCGCGCGATCGTTAACAATAATAAAATTTCGATGCCTAATTGTTTAATAGTAATAATTATTATTATTATAGCAATGGTAGTAATAATAATAAAGGAAGAGAGAAGGATTCAAATTTCCATTTCCAACGCGGTATCGTGTTCTATTTTCGTGCATAAATATTTATTTGTTAATTAACGTATAGTTAGTCACTTAATCAGTGTAATTTGTATGTACGTGTATGTTTATAACTAAAAAGAAAAGGAGCCGCCTAAAGAAGAAAAAGAACAAAAAAAGAAGAATTTCGAAACGTGGCTTCTCTTCCCTTACTACCGCTTCTCATCGATTTACTTAAAAATTATTATTTTGTAACATATTATGGCTTCGATGATCCGAACTTAAAATCGAGGCATTGCTTCCTGGATTGTTTCTCTCTCTCTTTCTCCTCTCCCTTTTATTTCTCTATAAAATACGCCTCCAATTGCCCTCTGGCAATCTCGTTAATAATAATGATAATAATTAATAACTAATAATAATCATAATAATCGTAGGTTAACCGCGGTATCGAAAGGCTGGGGCTCGCTTGACGGGATCTCGACGTTTTCAATTTTATTTTTTCCATTTTATCTCTTTCCAAGCTTTTCGCGTATATTCGCCGATCGAGGATCGATTTTCATCGAGTGGATCGAAACGTACGTGCGAGATCCCGCCCGGTAGCCTCGCCGGGAAAGCATGAGGGTGGGTATTTTTATATGCAAAAGGAAAAACTCGACGGAACAACAACAATCGAAGCTTCATGAAAGATCCATTCGCACCGTACATTCATCTTTTTTTGCTTTTTGAAAGTTTGTCGTTTTTGCTTATACAAGGATCGGCCCGGATCCTGGCCGGCGGTTTTGACACAACGAAAAGAGGCTACGTTTTGTCAGCAACGCGGATATTTCTTCGTGCACGGTCCCGCCACCCCACCGATTCACAGATTGCGTCTCCAGCATCGTATTTCGTTTTCTTCTTTTTTTTAAGTTCATCGATTCTCTATTTCCCTCTTTATTTTTTTCCCTGCATGTCGAATGAAATATGCGCTCACGCAATCCCATGAAAAATTTCTCCCTTCGAGCCTCCTTCCCTTCCATTTTCTCTCTCTCTTTCCTTTTGCCACCCCCTTTCTTTCTCCTCACATTAAATAAGTACCGATTTCGCCTGTCCGAGTTGACACCCGTCTCGGCTTTGTACCTTCTTTTGACTAGAATTGAATTTCGAATGGAGGATCGCTCTCTCTCTCTCTCTCTCTATCGCGATCTTCTCGGAGGCTCGAGATCGTTTTCCCACTCTTTTTTTCTTTCTTTTTTTCTGTCGAATGATGCTGGCTGGCAGGACCGGAAGTGCGTCGGTGTGTTCGCCCAAAAGGGGACTTCGACCAAACTCAATCGATACCATTAAACCTGCACGCGCATCCTCATCGCGCTCTTTGGCATGAGAAGATTGTGCAGGTAGTTCGCACGTTTTTAAAGTCGCCCTCGTCGCGACGAGGCTGCGCGTCGAAAATTAACGATAACTTGCGTTGTATTACTCGGTAACTAACTGTACGTAAAAGTCTGAATTCTGAAACTTAACGTTCGCTTTTCTCCGGAGTCGTGATTAAGTTCGCGCTCCATTCCATTATCGAGATGCACCGTCAAAAATTGAATCACTTTCGCAAGGAATTTTCTAAAATTTTCTAAAAAAATCTCGAGGATATAGAAAATCAGTGATATCTTCATAAGCACTCCAAAATTCTTCTTTTTTATTAAAAATGTAAAAAGTTCCCATATCTTTTAATTTTTTCCAACGAGGAACGGAGCGCGGACTCGTTGCTGGACTCGCAACCAAGTTTATCGCGAACGGACGTGAGACAACATTGTATATGGGGGATGAGTGGTTGGGGCGGTGGGTGAAAGGGATGCTTTGTTCCTGCGGGAGCGTGATGAGGTGGATTGGTTCGCCGGTGGGGACGGGTGGTAGGGTATTTTGTATTGTGTAGAAAAACAACGCTGTAAGTGAAATAACTCAACGTTGCACTTGAAAGACCAATAAAATAACGGGGTGCGGGACACCTGAACACGCGTTGCCCGAACGCGATCTTGTCGAGCGGACTGAAACGATCCCGAAGTCGAACAATTGATCATCATCCAACATCGGAAGAGTCGGATAGATTTTCCAAAAAGTCAGACTTGGCGTTTTTTTTTCTCAGCGAATAATTTCGATCTGGAATCTCGGCTCGCGTGTTCAGGTACCCTCCGATCCGCATCCGAGTCCCAAAGTCCCTACTCATTGATCTCCGTAGTGAGTGCCTCCGCGATTTCTTTATTGAATAGAGGCGGTGCGCGCGGTACGCGCGGCGCTACCGCTCGGCCCTTATTTATATACTGGAATACGTGTAATTAATAATTATTCATGTGTGTATGCGGTACGGTTAACTGTTAATTAAGTCATCTTGAATGATTACTGTAATTAATTAATTGTTTATCAGTTAGTTAAATATGGCTCCACCGTGCAATCGTCTATCTCTTTCCTTCTTTCTCCCGCTATCTCTTTCACTTCGCTCTATCTTCTTCATCAGCTCACTTTCTCGCGCCTATCTCAGAGTATACAACGTACACGTTGGCTAAACTACAGACACTTAGTACACTTATTATCATATTTATTCGTTAAATGTCAATTGAATCGTGAAAGGAGAGGTTGCGAGCGACCGGTTTGGTAAGGTTTGAGGGATTTTTTGAATTTTGCTTTTAGGATATGTTTTTTCTCGATAATACGATCGAATTTTTTTTGCACCGGTCGTTCGAAGTCCAAAAAATCGGATTAGAAATGGTCTAGAAACGTTTAGCCAAACGGTGGATTGGGATGGGAGAGGTTTTGGTAGGAAATTGCGCACGAAATGAATCCGGTATACTTCCGGTCGTGCCACTACCCGATTAATGGTAGATGGTGTACGACGAGATTCTGCAGACACTGAAAAAGACACGTGCTTCCCGTATACTTACTTATTTAACTGTTTAACTGCGGTACATTGTGATTACTGTCCTACTATAGCACTACTAATTGTGAGTTATACTTGAGAACTGTCTGTTTACTGTAACGGAAAACCCTGACGAAGGCACCCACTCAGCGGACAATATACTAGTTCATCTTACACATTCTCGTGTTCCATCTTTTTTTTCTATGCCGATTCACAGTTACACGCTTTTGATACATTTGCAATTTTTTCATATTCTTAAATCATTTTACTCGTCTTTCCCGCGGTTTTCTTTCCTTTTTTTCGATTAAATGCCAAATAAACGGACTCGGCCTTTCACCTCGGACACGCATGCGGGGGGTTGCTCGAGTTCAGGTTAAAAAAAACACATTTTCCTGAACGGAAGTATGAAGAATATTTTGAAAAGAGTATCGCCTCGCCACGGAGAGATCACGCGATATAATCGAGCCGATCGAATACGATCGAGCACATCACGATCGCATGATCTATCCGTGACAAGACAGCGCGGTGGATCCGCACGCTCGTCGCCGTCGACCGTTATCGATTGTGTGGATTGTTTGGAATCATGGCAGTCGCTACTTCTTCACGACTTCGATCGATCATAAGGTTTAGAGTCTCTGGATACTCTCCGTTCCCGGTGTTTTCCTACTTTTTCTTTCCCATCCGCTTGGTAGCCGAGATAAAAATCCACATTTTCGTTACACATCCAACGCCAAACATGGCATCTGACTCTTATTCCTTCTATATTGGCATTGAATGCCACTCTTTTAAGAGATGAGAATCAGAAAATCACGTTTAATGTTAAAAATATCGAGAATATGGACTAGAGTTAATTGAATTTTGTTTGCCAAACGTCGCATTTAGACGCCAAATTCCCAAATCGGATTGTCTCGGCCACCTCGATTGTTTCGATCTGCCAGGAACCTTGAAATTTTGCTGGTCTGCCAAACGTTTTCGCGGTCGTTGAAATCTCCGTATCTGTCTCTCGCGCGTTTTCCCCGTTGACTCACCGCCATCATCTCTCTCGAAGTTCTCTCTCTGGGGCCAGGACGAACGCGTGTGCGATGTGAGGTCGAATCGACTCGCCGAACGACGGAATCCACCGCCTTAACAACTATGGCTCTTTCATTTATATAGTGGACATTTAAACAACTTATTCCGGTTTTTAATCACGGAGGCTCGGTCAGGGTCACCGCGTGAAGACGCGAATGCCGCCGAGGCGCTCGCACTGCTAGACTGTCGGTTTTATCATATGCTGCGCACTTACGATACACACTGCAGCGAATAATATGCACATACGTCGTACGTCGTGCCGTTGCCCTCAACAAATATTGCCGCACAATTTCAGCTGTACTGCAAAATCCTTGTGCTGGGCGCGCGCACGATCGTACATGATATATACTCGCGCGTCGTGAGATTATTTCATTAAAAAATTAAAACCCGATCAAAAACAAACCAACGGTTTTTGCTTGTAAAGCCGCACTCGAACAACGGCCCTTATGCAATTGCCGCTGTCACTTTCCTCTTAGTTATTGTGTTCCTTATGTTATTACACCTTTCGTGATTACGTCTCGTGGAACAGGGGTCTCTCGGTGGCATCTAAGGTGCCTTTCTATATTCTCTCGTTCTCTCTCTCTCTCTCTCTCTCTCTCTCTCTCTCTCTCTCTCTCTCTCTCTCTCGATCAAAGGGCTTCGAACTTCGCTTCGAAGTTCGCCACTTTGTCCATCGCATTTCTCAAAATCTTTTTCTCTCACTCTCTTTCACTTGTCATCGACTCTCATTGACAAAATTCTCTGGCACCTCGCCACCTGTCCGTCATCGGGACTTAGCCCAACAAAGAGACCGCCCACACGTCACATCCGGGTACTCTCGTGTCAAGTCCGGGACGTGTTTTGGGCGTGCGCACTCGCGCATGTGTCACGCGAGTATGCACGCACCGTTCATCATCGGTACTGCATCCAAACGTATGCCAAAGGCCGCGAAATTTTGCTGCGTTTACACGTATTACGTAGCATTACGAGCACAAACGCGTGTGCTGTTATATCATCCACGAATTTTGCTCTTTCTTCTCAAATTACCGTGAAAAATTGATCAATGTTTTCCGACGGCGCCCGAAAAGACGCGTCTCCGCCTAAAAAGCAGGCTTCTTTCTCTATCGAGAAAGGCCGAGAACTTTTCTAGACGAATCGGCGTTTTCTGCGTGACGCGCGCAAAAATATAATGTTATTACGGAGCCGAATCGTATCTTTTCAAACATTCTTTTTTAGGCAATTTACAAAATTAATTGGCTTTACATATCCGTAGCGTGTGTAATTGAGTGTAGACAAGTGTGCTTTAAGTGTATAAGAAGTGTAAAATTGTATTCTTGTACTGTGTATTATGTGGTTGAACACACGCGTGCGCACGCACGCATGCACGCGTGCTCGTGTATTGAGAACTGTTTGAGCGCGCGGGGTTGCACGCTCGTGGACCAGGGCAACTTCGCTTTAACTTGTGTATCGTTGGGACGCGCCCCCGCGTCGCGACGCGGAGTACGCGCTCGTCTTGTGGGGTGTCCTGTTTGCGTTGGTTCCTGTCACTGTTGTTACACTGTATTTGTTCCTTGGCGAGAATACCAATTCTACCGCGGCCGCGAGCGCGTTTGCGCGCGCGTATCCGCGGATTTTTCGTTTGATTCGTGAAGGTCGAGTCGTATTTGTAAGTGTGTATGCGCTGGGAGTATGCACCAGCGCATCCGGGCTATGGCACTTTTTAGATTATTTAAACATTTAGCAAATTTACATGAAAGAGATTAAGATTATGGGTAGGGCCGATTTTGCAGGCGATGTCGCGCTGTGGATTTTCTTCATCTCATGTATATATATATATATATATATACTTTTTCGTATTTTATATATATATACATATGTGTTTATTATCATCACATTATCATTGTGGGCCTCTTTTCGACTATTTGCTAGTTTCCACGAGTGGGGTACGGTCGGGCGCTTATATCTTCGGATCGTCCGTGACGCCTCTCCCGGGGCTTTCCTCTCCGGATTCTCCCGTCGTTAGGCGCTCCGTGAGCCTCCGTCTCCTTTTGTATCTCGTCGTTGCTCACACAGCCGCTTTCTTCTCTTCTTCATCGTCTTTGCGCGGCTCGCCGCCTCTCTCGCGACAAAAACGGACGATCCAACCGTCTCTTGAAATTTTCCACGGTCTTTCCGCTTCCGCGTCGCAGCTCGCAGATACCGTATATGTCCCGCCGTCTCCTCTCCTTCTTCGTCGTAAGGCCCGAAAATCTCACGCGGGCACGTTTGCGCCACCGACCCCCTTACGAGTTACGGGCATATGTAAATCAATATATTTGTAAATTATTTTTTTGTGCTTTTTTCGCGGTGTGACCCGCATTTTTTTATTATTACTTTTTCTTTATCTTTATCCTCGCTTACTTCTCAATTGATTACAGAACATATACTACTAGATCTATTGTTTAACGCGCTTGTGTGTTTTTTTGCATTACCTTTCATTTAAATTTAAAATTATGGTACACGTTCGCGGGGCACGGGCCGGCGCCTCGGGAATTCTTTCTTCGCGAAGATGTGTCATTTAATTGTTTGTCGCTTTACGGATTGAAAAAGCAACCCTCGGCGCACGGCAGGATGCACCGGTCGAAAACAGTCGTCTATCAATCGTTTCATGACCGCGATCATCATGAAGGATCTCGACGTGATAGTGGTGGTAGTGTTTTGTATTGTTGTCGTTGTTATTGTTTTATTAATTTTTTGTGATGGTGATAGTGAGATGGTGGTAACTCTAATAACGCTGACCTTTCCATCCTTCCGTTTCTTATTTCGCTCTTTCGCGCTCTTACTACCTGTTTCGTGCACCGTTCTTGATATCTTTCGACGCTCGATTAAGGACCGTGAAACGAAATTACAATTCACTCGAAAATCGTTATTGGATGACTCGAATTCCAACGAGAATTTGTTCCGCGTTTCGATTGCGCGACACGTGCTAACAGCTTCGCCTAACTAAATTCTATTCATTCGCTCCATCGTCCATTCTCAAACTCACCGATATCGATTGACATTTCTCTTTGCTAAACAGATTTCCAAATCTATCAATTTTGCATTCGCTCTCTTCCAGATTTTTTCAACTCTCTTTTATTCTCTATTTTGTGCAGCACGCTCGCACAGAAGCGCTACAAACTTTTGCCATACTATCTATCTTATGTTTTCATTGTTCGCGATTTTTTTTATTATCCGAAAAACAATGCGCGATTTTTGTCGATGGAAATTTTCCGAAAACTCGATCCCTACGATATTAGGTGGGCGTCGAAATGTGCGACGATTGTGTTTTAGATGTTTTTTTCCTATCGTAGCTGTACAATCCATCGCAATGCCGTGTAGTGTAAGTGTATCTGTGTGTAAGTGTATCAGTGTCGAGAAAAAAAAAGAATTTCCCGATCGGTGATGCCCGAGAGACCGCGAGCGCTCCCGCACGCGACCCTTCCTCGGGGATATAAAGTCCACCCCTCAGGGGGGCGGCGAGGTCAGGAAGGCGGAAGCGATCGCCAATCGTCGTGGGCACGCGCCGACAACGAACAGAAGCTCTGGTTCGATAAGAAACGATTATCGTTGGTTGCGTGAACGAGGTGTATGCACTCGTCCAGCTTTAGGTATTTACATAGAAACTAACCCTATTTCGCATTATGTACGTTCGTTTAAGTTTACCAGTAAATTCTCAGTTTATGCTTGTGATATCAAGGTGTATTTACATACTACTTAATCCGAGGAAAAAACGCCCTGTAACGCAAAAACTTTAATAATAACGATCAATGAATCGACCCGCAGTTGCGATCGCCGGAACTCGAGGAGGCTCGTTTATTTCTCTTTTTTTCCGCAAAACAATGAAGAAATGAATTTGAATAAATTTTCCAAATTTTCCGTAATTCACCATTTGCAAAAAATCGATTCCAATAGCGATAGAAACGTTTTCGAGGAAAGCAAATTTTGGAAAATTTTTTAAAAGGAAATATACCGGACGTATCCGTCGAGTTCCGATCGCGAGACGAGTGCGATTGTTAAATGTAGCTTTGACGATGAATCCTTTAGTGATCTTTTCATCTCTCGTCCCAGATGGTCAAAAAGCCTAGCTATCCGGCGGCTTCTCGGCGCGTGTCTTTTACGTTCAACGAAGATGACGACGTTAGGTTATTTTCGTAATTGGCGAACAAATGGACATGAAAGATAGGAAGGAAATATCATGAAAGGGAAGAGTTTTGTATTAGATAATTTTCCACAGTTCTCGTTTTTTGGAAAATATGATTTTCAAACGTAGCGAGAGAAAAAATTTTGCCAGTTATACTCGTAGGCGAAATTTCATTTGACAGAATTTGGAAAGTTCTACATTTTTTGGAAATAAGATGAAGGGATGGAAAGCGAGGATCGAAGGGGTCCGGAATGATTTTCAAAAAAGAGTCGGTCAAGAACGAAAGTTTTGTCGAGAGTCTTTGAAACAACAACAGCATTAACGCGGTCGATATTGATGTCCAAAGATGTGAACAAATTCGGCACGTTACCATTCAATTCCACACTTTATCCGCGATTGCCAGTCGAAGAAACGAAGAAATCGAATCGTGTCATAGGTGAATGCTCATCGAATCGACTTTTCAATTACTTGGCCTTTTTCTTTTCGTTGCTTTTTTTTCAACCGCCTCTCTAAATCTCCGTCGGTTTTTACTTTCTTTTAGGAATTCATGCTGCGAGAAAATTATTTTCAACGAAACGTCAAACGTGAATCTCTTCGATGTTTTTTTACAGTCAGCGTCTCGTCTTCATCTCGTCTGGTCTCATCGAAAGATAACCCCATCGAAAGTACGAACGATCCATAAGCTCAGTTAAAAATTCGGAGAGATGGACAGGACGACGGAAAATTTGGTCGGCTTTGGAGATTCGGATTGATGGAACGTTGTGAAAAAGGGTATTTTAAAAGGGTTAGGGGCTGGCTCAAATCTCTAAAAGTTCGCTCCACGATCAAACCTACGGACTTTTCTTCATATTCTTCCCTCATCATCCTCATCTTCGTATCATCTTTTTCTTTTTGTTCTTTTGTTTTTCATCCACCTTCTTTATTTCCTATTCGTCTTCTTCTTATTCTTCTTCATCCTAAGTATTGCGAGAACGTAACGGTATATTGCAAGTAAAAGTTCAAAACGACGCAAGAGTTTTACGCGTTTCAGATTATATTACCCGGAAATAAAAAAATATTTCGCTTATAACGATCACAGGACCTCAGATTACCTGAAGCACGCCATTCTAAAATCTCACTCTCGTCTTCGCATTCGCGCCTCCTTGATGCTCACGAAGCATTCACGTTTACTCGATCAACCCATTCGCTCGACGGCGCGCCCGCGCGCCTACGCCGATCCCAAGGTCGTTCATTCGTAAAATCATTCACGTATTCATTCGTTCTCTCCCTCCCTCACGCTTTCTCCCTTTCTCACTTTTGCACATGCCCTCCTCTACTTCTTGACCTGTGCTGTCGCATTCTCACGTCGACAATGCTTGGGATCGCGTAAAACTTACGGGGGCGCGCGCTCCACATTCGCTCGTATTTCCCTTTCGCCTAACTATCCTAGTCTCATAGACCCTATATTCATTATTTATAATATTTATATATATAATATATATAATATTTAGCATTTAGTTTTTTATTTCTCTCTTCTCCGTCGCGTGCTTTGCTCACGAAAAAATGCTCGCTCTTTCACGCTTACCGCACCTTCAGTTAAACGTGTAAGTGTGAATGGGTTTCGCTCGTTTTTTGTATCTGTCATACTCTTCATACTCTGTATGTATATATAATATATATAATATAACTGTTTGTAATAACTATATTTTGTTTGTTCGCTTATGAGCTAATAGTTTTCGTGCTACCGACGAGCACAAGTTGCGCGCATTATATTTTCACCTTAAAAGTGTGCTGCTGATGAGTTTTGTAATATATGTATTGTACATGTGTACATATGTGTATGTATGTGTAATGTATTTACGTGTATGTGCTCGTGTGTGTGTGCGTACGTATCTGTTCCGACGCGTTACGTCCGACGACGTTCGTTTCTCGTGCGCGAAATGTCAACGTCGCTTTGTCGTCGTCGCGCGAAACGTTGATCGCGAGTGAGAGAACGTCCGTACGGATTGCGTCGCGTCCGTCTGTCACACACACATGGGGAAGGGGATTTCGGTACGTATATAATTAACAACCGTACAACACGACGATACGACACCACTCGCCGGTGGTGGAACGTTCGCCGCGACCGCGCGACGCACACGTCATGATGAGCCTGCGTACGTGGGTGTTATTGGTTTGCTTTTTAAGCATTATGGGGGGGCTTTTACGATTAGCGATTTAGGGGTGGAACCTTTTAAGCGCGGTTCGATGGAAATAGACGTATCTATGTATAATATTTATATATAGTTTAGGTTTGTTGAGCCTGGCCAGCACGAGACGGTCAAGGATCGCTTGTTGTGGACCCTCGGCATCGTCGCATACCGCTTGATTGGCTCTTGTACTAAAAGATCATAGTACCTCGGGGCGCACCTCGGATTATCCCGGAACGGAACAACCGGGATGACTTATTGTTGTTTTTTTTTTTAAGCAGCTTCTCGTTATTATGGCACGTTTCGGAAGTCGAGGCGGTGGTACGGCAGTGGCGACGTGTCCTGAGAATCCTAACGGAATACGAAGACGATATGAAAACGCCGTCGCGATTCCGTTTGATAGATCCTTGATCCAGGACCGGTGTAGGAACAATGGACGCGGAACCGCGCAGAAAACGCGCGGGGAATCGCGAAAGACGATCGTCGCCACTGCGATCTTGACCGCCTCGCGCCGTGCAATGATCTTTGCTACACACGTACGTATTTTCACTTTCCTCCCTTTGTGCGCGGCCCCATCCGGAGAGTTCGTCAACCGAGAGTAATACCCTCGATCAATTTCCGGTTGAGGTCCGGTATCACATCGGTTCTATCCGAGTAGGAAGACACCGAAGTACACATTCTTTCTCACGAAGTCCTTTCATTTGTTTGACATTTTCTTACTGCTGAGACAATGAGTGAAATTCTGGCGACCGCACTTGGGCGCAGGGGCGAATTACGTTAGTAATCGCTCTTACGCGTTCTCGGAGTTACCGATCATCTCGTCGGCTTTCCTCTTCACGCCACGGTCTTCAGGCTGCTGCTGTTGTTGCTGCTGTTGATGATGACCGATGGAAGACGGGCCCTGCTGTTGTTGCTGCTGCTCGTGTAATGGTGTCGAGCGCTCCGTTGACAATTGCGACTGTTGATTCATGCGCTCGTTCTGCTGCAGGGTCGTCTGATCCGGCGCCCAAGGGGTCCACTCGTCTCAGTAGTAACTGAATTTTCATGGTTGCTGATTGCTCTGCTGATTGACGACGTGCTGAGCCAGAGTGAAACTCAGGGCGCGCGGGTCGCCACCATGAAGCCTAAGGGCCTGCTCTAATCGCTGCTCTTGTAGCCGTAGCGCTTCTCCTGAAAGGTATCGAGTCGACGTTTAGAAATTTTCGTTGCAAATTGAAACTTTAAAAAACCTCGAGAACCTTTAGACTTAAACGCTGCAGTCATACAATAGCGAGTCGTCGGATTTCCATATTACTTACCGAGATCCGGTGTTAGGGTATCCTGTTGGGACATTTGTTGATTCGTATGGTGTCCCGGCATGCCGGAAGTACTGCCTCCGTTGTGCTGTCCCAAATGATGTCTCACATCGCCGCCCACCGCGGAACTTGCCGCGGCTGCCGCCGCTTGAGATACCTGTGTGCAAAGATGTGAGAAAAAGTTGAAAAAAACAGAAAAGAACTGAAAAATGTCTGACCTGCCTTTTTATCTCGAATTACTTCTTCGAAAAAATATAATTTATGTGTTATCATTTGTATCTTTATAACATACGAATATTCAAAATTGATTGATTGTTGTAAATGTATTGTGAATGTCACGTGTGTTTTCTAACTTTGTGATTAAGTCTATACAAAGAATTGAATTTCTTTCTTACCGCGAGTCGTAGGGCAGCTTCGGCTTGGGAACGGAGCAGAGCTTCCGCCTGATGCATCCTCAGAGCCTGCTCCGGTCCGCTCGTTTGCACTCCCTGCTGTTGAGGTCCCGTCGATCCTTGAGTACTGCCGCTCATGTCACCGTTATTGCCCATTCTCATAGCCGCCGCCAGCGATGCCATGTCAACCGGCGAAAGATTAGGCGACACGGAATTTTGCAATCCTAACAGAAATATCGCTTTCACATCTCGCTTACCATCGAAAGTAATTTGACGTAGTGCCTATAAAAATATGTTTTTTGAATCCTTTCTAAATAGTCATAAATCGTACATTTTAACAAACATCTCTTTTTGCAATTTTAAACATTTCATACGATGTATTTCAGAATCTTGGATTGAACCATGATGTGCGGAACACGTGTCAAGGAGAGTTGCTCGCAAACACGTCTCGCGTTAACTTTGATCGTGGGAAGAGGAGAGGAAGAGGAGAAAGAAATGGCGGTAAGGAATATTTGTTTTTCCTATCATGTTTCTTCCGCGAGTTCCCGACGAATTACTCGCATCGTTCCGCGAAAGAAACTGTGTAAGCAATAAATTTTATTAAATTAACTACGGTAATATCACACATAGTATCGATAATCGTGCATCGTGTTTCTGCAATATAGAAACGCGAACGTACTTATGGTCGCTCGCTCGAGTCGAAGACATGAGAAAAGCGGGTAATGCGAACGCAACGTCGTGAGCGGAGAAATAACATTGTAAATCAAGTTTTATCGGTAATAATTGGAACGAAGTTATCAGCTTTCCCCTCTCGTGTAATTTAGCATTGATAAGTGATAACGCGGTCCTCGGAGATTCGCGCGCCGCACTTAATCGATCCGCTAGATCAGTACTAGTTCTCGTTAAACATAATTTTATCATATCGCATTCATTTATTCTCTTACCCGCTGACACGGCGGCCATAACAGCCATGCGTTGTTGCTGCGACTGCATCTCATCGTGATATTGCTGTGCCGAACCCGGTTGACTTCCCGTTCGCAGTATCTCGCTGAGCTTGTTGCCGCTCGGTCCCGGCGACGCCATATTATTGTTGTTGTTATTGTTGTTGTTGTTCAGTAAACCGGTGCCTGCGCAAAAATCTGCTCTCGTCAGTATGTACAGGTCGATGGACGGGCAGGAGTTTTCACGCACATTTTACTAGTCTAACTAGGTAGCATATATCATTCCGCGTCGGTATATAAATCGGCACGCTAAAGCGTTAAAAAGTCGACATCCCGAAGTGGAAGCCGCCCGTAAGAGCAGACCGTAGCGCCGTTCACATGAGAGAATTATTACTCAGACCAGAAATTCGTAAATATTTTATTTCGACTCAAGCATATATATTCATATATATATTCTAGCTTACGTGTACTACAATAAGTTCACTAATGATACTTCACAACAGAGTTATGTCATTAACGAAATCAGAGAAAAAAAAGTGAATAACGGCGAGGTTACAAACTGTGCTCGGGCAAATGCGACAATATTATATCTATTATATCTAGATACTTGGTGGGCGTTCGTTTGTAAGTAGTAGACGTAGAACAAGTATCGTAGCGTACCAGGTTCACTACCGGCCGACGACAGTCTTCCGTTGCCGCTACTGCTGTCCGAATGGGCTGACGGCGACGGGCACATTGGTGGTTGTTGCAAATTTTGCGGTCCTCCGGACTGACTTCCTCCCAACACGCCCAAACTCGCTCCTGTACAGCGTAAGGACGTTACGTTAGAGCATTGCTCGGTCATCGACGTCGTGCAATGTCGTATTTTCTAACAATACAACGATTTCGACGCCACTCGATTTCTCAACATTAACGTTAGAAAAACGTAAACTGTCTATCTGTTATACCTAAACTCGAACTCGCGAGAATCTCCCTTTCCCGCCTCTCAGCGGCCGCGCGGCTCAGCACGTATTGCGCCGCAAACTGATGTTTCGGATCCATTCTCATGTGCTCCATGTGGCTCAGGAGACCTTAACACCAGAGGAAAACGAACGTGGTCATAGTATAGAAAGACGATCGTATTGTTCGCGCATATGGACGATAAGTGTCACTTGATGTAAACGTTATATATTTTACAGAACGAAAATCATAGATTTACAGTGCAGTACATGAAACTGTATTGTGTACTTTCAACTGTGTTTACTTCGAACTCCGAGCTATCGTCAGCCCGTCGATTCGCGTTTACGTGGGCTAAATACTTACCGCTCTCGTGAGTGAAGACAGCTTGGCACACCGAGCACGGCCACATCCTGAGGCTTGTGCTAAGTTGACTGGTCTCAGGATGGCAGGCCAGATGCTTCCTAAGGCTACCCTCGTTGACGTAGTGCTTCCCGCACACTGGGCACGGGTGGTTGGCGGTCCGTCGCTTCGCTAGGTAAACCCCGGCAACGGAGGTTGTGCAGTCAGCGGAGGGAACAATAGGGCGACACAATTTCAAGGTCAATGCCAAGCAGGATAAAGCGTCCCAAGGAACGAAAGCCGCCTCCTCCTCCTCCTCCTCATCCAACTCCTCCACCATCCTTATGTTTTCTCGCATCTCTCTTTCTTTCTCTCTCTCTCTCTCTCTTTCTCTCTTTTTTCCTCCTCCACCTTATTTCTCACGCACTCGCGTGCACGCGCGCGCGTACGCAAAGATTCTGGTCGACCTCGAAGGCGAAGGGAGACCTTATGGACGCGGATAGCCAAGGACCAGGAGAGAGCACTGACCTCGGGCACGCAGAGTACTCGTCGGCCGGCGCCGTCGCCACCGCGCTGTTAACTCCCTTTCACGAGCAAGGTCGCTGGCCCAAAAAGCCAGGCTGCACATAGACGTACTCGCGCGCGTAGCACGTATGAGACGTACAGAGAAAAAAAATAAAAACTCTTTGAAAAGTTCGTTTATATTGAAAAACGCCCGCTATTTTTCACATCAATGAAAAGATATTATTCATCTTGTCAGTCTAAACCCTTGCACCTTAACGATAACATTACATGCTCAACGTGTATTTGTAATAGACGCGATCCGTTAGCATTCACATTTCAAATGCCGATTATGTCGATCACTGTGACAGACTACCGTGTCCGGCACTCACAATCAAGAATAAAACGCCGATTCCTCGCTTTAAAATTGAACGAAGAAGCAGAGTAGGTTGACTTTTGTTCTCTGTACGTCCGCCAATCTGCACACGTAGTCGCGCACGCATGTGTCAAGGCACGCATAGAGGTCGAACGAGACACCCTCGAAGCATCATGTATTTATATTAGCGAGTAGTACCCAAGTATTAGTCGGCGAGTGTGCCAAATGCTACACGTCTTCCCCCGCTCAGGCGAAAACAGTAGAACAAGAACGAAGAAGTGAACAAGAACAATGTGTGCGTATCGCCCGCGCCAAAGCAAGTTTTTGGGATGGATGCGAAACGTTCTTAAAGGCTAAAGAACCACCCTTCGTGTTTCGACGAGTGGTTGCTCCACCTCTCTTAGTCTTACTCACGATTAACGTCGCCGCTCTCGTGTCTATGTCGGTCTCTCTCTTTCTCTATCTCAGAACCCTTAAGGGGCTCCTCGTGATCCTAGTTAAGAATTCTGGCTAAGAATTAATTGCGGTTAGAACAAAGTCAGGTCTTTCGCCCGAAAAGCTCGCGAGCAAAATTTGACGTTAAATTCGTTGATTAATCGGAAAGGAACGATACGGTCAAGGTTTCGTTCTCAAGCTCGCTTCATGCAACGATGCATTCCGCTTACGAGACTCGATTGGATTCCAGTTAATCGATCGGTTATGGTTAACGAAGATTAGTAGGTGTGCGAATGGAGAGAAATGGTAAGCAACGCGCGGGGAAAGGAGAGAGACATAGACGACCGGCCGAGAGGGCGGTTGATACGCGATTTCTCAATACTTACTGGCAACTCCGGAGGCATTCGGATCCTTGTGGGTGTGCTTCATATGCTCCATCAACGCTTCACCGCCGAGGAAGAGCTTGTGGCATACTGGACAGCTGGTTGCGTTCGGGCCGCCGATCAGGGCGGCGTGTTGCTGGAACACAACACGCTGTTGCAACTCCTTTTTTGGGGGCCCGGAAGAGGAAGTACCGGAAGCAGGCACACGCGGCGCACCGGTAGTAGAGAGTCGACCCAGAGAATACCACCACAGAGTTGCGAACCAGAAGCGCAGGACAGGCAGGGCACAGAACAGAACGATTGACCAGTGAGAGTTAAGGCACCAATAAACCGCCGCCACCACAGACTACTCCTTTGCATGGGAATTCATGTCGAGTGTGTCTGGTAGGAACTTTGTGGTATCGCGCCCTGGCTGGGTTTCCAGTCGGTCAAGTGCGATCGAAAAGTATCGAAATAACGAAACAGAAAAAAAGACGAAATTTTCTCTTTCGAGGAATTTTCTTATCGATTTTCTTATCGATATTTTCAATAATGATCCATTTACTGCCGCAATTTATTCACTGCTTATCGAACGAAAAACTTAATATTTTTACTTTGTTTCTAAAATATCTTTGTAATGCATTAATTTTGCAATTAAATTGAATTGATTTTTAATATTGTTTTAAAAAAGAATTATATCGCACGTTTGGCAAATGGCTAGATTGCGGCGAGTGAATTGTCGGCGAAGATACTTAAAAATATCATAGCTAGCTCTTGGAACATTACAGGATAGGAATAAAGCATGAATCTCGATATTATTGAAGTTACGTTCGTAATCTTCAACGTATCGCTATTGTGAGGAATATTGTGCCCGTGTACGCTTTTCTCACGTTTGTTATTCTAATTTTGTAATCTCTTCGTAATATATGATTGCAAAAATAGAGATGTAGGAAGAGTCTTGACCGATCAAAAACATTGTCTTTAACACCAGATCAGAGCACTCGGTTCGAAAGGGTGAGGAACATGAGGGTACAATGTGATCGGGGAACTTAAAGCGAAGCCTAGACAGACAAATATGTGGAAGCGTGGGTGCGGAGAACGATCGGAGCGGATTAATCCTTAACCGCGATTAGGGATTTCATCGACTAATGCTGCCGGCATCGGTCTCGTCTCACGTATGCATGTACGGAACTTAAAGGCCGATGCCAGACGTTGCGATGCGAAAACAAAGAGAGCACTTTCATCGACCTTGGACCTCCGATCGACCCCGTGCGACCTCACCCATGAACGGGAATGCGAAGCATGGAATGACTAGCTTGTACCATACATCAGTTTTAACTACCATGATCGCTGCTAGCACATCTTCGACTCGCTTCTGCATTCTTTTCGTTTCATTTTTCTTTTCTCTTCTTTTTGTATCAATGTTGAATAAGATCTATTTCGCGGTTTCTTTTATCGAATCTTTTACCGAATTTGTTGTGCTACCAACGGCCATATGAAAATCAGGATTAAAATGAAATCATAAATGAAATTCGACGTCCTCTCAAATGCCAGATGGAATGAATTTTTTTCCCCCTTCATTCTCTGACTCGTCACGCGGTAAGGAACCGATTCGCACCGATTACATTATCCTGATTCTTTTTGTCTTCTCTGCTGCGTTTCTCCCTCCGTCTCTCTTCTTTTTTCCTCTTTTTTTATCCGAACACGCGAAGGTAGCTTACACGCATACAAGGCGGTAGGTATACACGCGCTCGAGGAAAAACATGGCGGCGGCCGTACCTTGCTCGAAAGAGTGTTTAAAACGGTAGTAGGAGAGGAAGAAAAAGAAAAAGGCGCGAAAGAGAAGGAGAAGGTTGTGAACGGGCTAAAACGAGACCGGATGGCAATGACCCCAAAGAGTTTTGGGGTCCCCCGTTCCTCTCTTCCTGTTCTCGCTTCTCCGATTCGCGACTTCTTCTTTTCCCTGTACTGTTTCGCCTCTCCCCTCGCTCCCTCCCCCATATCATGCCCTGGATCTTTCTTTGTCGATAGTCTTTCTTTTTATTCCGGACCTGGGACAATCGTGAACTCGTTGAGGCAATGAACACGGAGTGAGAAAAGGCTAAAACGAGTTTTGACGGCAAATGACCTCGGAATTTTTTACACGTCGTCACTTTTTTCTCACATGCTTCTTATCTCTCCTCTATTATTTTCATGATTCTTCACTTTTCGCATCTTAAACATGGATTTATTTTTTTTAAGGCGCACTCGCCTTTATAGACTTCTTCTTCTTCTTCCGTCGAGAGGGAGAGAGATGTATCTTCTTTATAAGTACATACACGCTCATCTAAAGCTTCTTCGTACTTCCTCCTTTCCACGACCATTTTTAACGACGTGCTAGATGCCGGCGCAATCCTGATTTTCTGCCGACTCGTCCTGTTCATAAACAAGCGAGACGGCATGCCACGAAGGCTGAAGAAGGAGAAAGGGGGATACCAATCAGACGATAATCGCCTTGTTGCATCCATTTCGGTTTCCTCCTTCCGGTTTTCCTCCCGGCTCCGTTTCATCGTTCGCGTATACGCGCGTTTCTTCTCGCTTGGCTCGACTCCACTCTTGTCCCGTGATAAACTCGAGAGTGGGTGGCCGACCGCCGGCATACTTATGCCTTCTATCTCCTTTTTTATCCCGAACCTGGGGCAGCCGCGAGCGCGTTGAGAAGACGGCGGCGAGGACGCCGCTGCATGTAAGTTATTCTCGGAGGGAGGCTGCGGTCCCTAAGTTCGACGCCCCGACCTGGCCCAACTGGAAAAAACCGGTTTCTTCATCGCGTTCTTCCTTTTTTGCCTGCATCCTCGCTTTTTGCGCCGCGAGTGCCTCGACTTCTCTGACGCTCTTTCCCTTCTTCCCATCCCGTTCGCCACGGTCGCTCCCCTTCTCTTTCTCTTTCCCTATCTTTCCCGCTCTCCTTTCTCTCTCTTCTTTTCTCTTTTTTCTCTTCCGCGCTCTCTTCATTCCTTCAGCTTATTCTCTCCGACTCGACCGAGAGAGTGGACGTGGCGTGGGCGAATCCCCGAGGGACTTTATGATCCGACGTGACCAGATTCATCTCTCTCACGAGGCTATACGCGCGCGAGCTTGTTCGCTGTACGCTGTTCTTGCTACCATTCCCAATTCCATACTTCCTGGTCCTACTAAGAGATTCTACGGCTATCTGCCAGAGTCGCCGATCAGTTCTACGTGCACTCTTTATTTCTGCTTTAAAACATTTCGATTATATCGAAGATGAGGTGAATATGCAAGAGAAAATCTGCAATTTGTTCATTTTTATCATTAAAAATATATGTATGCATCGAAATTTGTAAATTCGCATATAATTTTTTCGTTGACTGAATAAATTTTCAGCGGCGTTGAGTAAGAAATGATCGATAATTGCTGAATACGAAAGTATACAACGGCCGGCAAAGTGACTGTGTCTGGTATTTTTAACATCGCGCTGTAAATAATTATATCGGCATAATTTAACGATTAAGTATTTGATGATCTTTCAATTAAGCGACGATAATTATAAATTTTATCCTTTGTTCATCGAACACTGATCACATTATTGGGCACGCTCGATGCGATCACGCTTATTCCCTCGGATTTTTTCGCACCCTATCGCCGATTGGTTCCTCGATTTTTCCAGCGATCCCAGATCGTAGATTATCCGTTCCTCGAGGCCTGACGCGGGCCCGGGTCAGGGAGTGGCGTAAAAAGGAAGTGGGTGTGAGCACACGCGTAGCGGTGCGTGACGTCGGCCGTGATGTGGCCATTTTGTGTTCATAGAGACGGGACCATCTTTGATCGAGGAGATCTCATAATAGAGACTCTATTAGAACAAATCAAGACGGAAGATTTTTTTATGCCCGTGCACCATCAATATGATATCATCCCTGATTTGCGACGTTCAAATGTACAAGATGCTCTACTATATAATACTTTAACAGTGTATTCTGGAGATTGCAATTAGAATTGAAAAAACTTAAAATAAAAATACGAATTATAAATAATTAAAGCTGGCCAATAGCATTGCGCAAAGTTTGCACGTTTAAACTTATGTTTACATGTAATATTGATTTATTATTAATTTTAATATGACATATACTTTTATTGCTCAGTTGATTTTTTTTCTTAGCTTATATGCGAATGCGCTATAATAATCAACTGATATCAAATTAAGCATTTTGATAGTTATGTGCTATTTAAATTTCTCTTCGAATAAAAATTTAAAGAATTTATTAATATCTCCATCAAAACAATTGTTAGATTTAATGTTACATCTGAATTTGAAAAATGTAATTTATCTTCGTTTTGCGATCGCAAAATGAGAATGTTTAATTTATCATTATTATTCTATTACTAAATTTTTACAGAAAAGCAGACTTGTATGTATGATTTTAATAATTCGAGAAAAAAATCGATATATTTTTAGCGATAATTTTACTTTATTTTCTTGAAGTATATTTTTTTGAAAATTATAACTCATGATTTATTAAATTTCATTCTTCTACAGATAACAGTTCTTGATTAAAAGTAATAAAAATAATAATATATTAATTTATGAGTATCTTTTCAATTTAAATTTTATTTTTCAAAACATTAAATTTAATAATAGTTTATAATAGCATGATAATAGCTTATCATAACTAATTAGAATTCTATCGAAATTAATTAGAAATACGAGAAACAGGATATTCACGCGTGCATTTACATATAATATATCATATTATTTATGTTAAATATTTTGTGGCAATAGTGTTTGACTGGCACACGACGCTAGTTCCGGTTGCATACGGCGCATTATACATGTACAATCTTCTTGTCATTCGCACGGCGAGGCTTGAGTCGATAAGCAATGACGCGGCTACTCCGTATCGTTACGTTATTCTCTTTCAAACGCGACATTAGAAGAAAATGATCATTCCCTATCAATATTAATTCGCGCAGTTAATTGACTCTTATAATTAAATGACTCGTAAGTAAGGAGGCGACGGGTATTTGTCGAAACAGATATTTTGCGCAATCTATCCTTTCAAAGTAGGAATCGAGACAGAAACTATAAATTGTCTTGTAATATTTAGGCGAATTATGTTCTCGAATCGCTGCTCGAATATATTTCACTTCGCGGTTGAAGTTTTTCGTCTATTTTTGGATCGAGAATACGGCGTAATTCGCGAGCGATTAATTGTGAAGTGAGATATACTTTATTAGTAATTAATCTGCCAGAATATACTCGGCATACACGTTTTTCGTAGTGATACCAATTTGTTCGGCACGCGGCTTTCATGTCGCTCCTTTTTTTAGTAACATATAATGTTGTACATACGCGATCGCGCGACTTTGTTTACGTTCACACGCCGAAGTAACGGCGCTAAGCGCTCAGTATGTATTATTTCTTGAAACGCCATCGCGACAAGTACTAGGAGCAAATGTGAGCATTCCTTATGAATACTTATCAGCTTTAATTATGTCGTATCGTACGATACATAAAGTTGTTAGCAGATTTTTTTCCATCGTTAATAAGTATGAACGTATCAATTCATAAATCAAGTCAAGTAGTATCGCGATGCGATAATAATCGTGTGTGTAGTTAACTTGCATTTTAATATTTTTCAATAACGTAGTATAACTTTGGCGTTCGTACGTCGATTATAATCTACGTTTATTAAATTTTCAATTAAAAATTCCTCCATTGTGCTAATTGACGAGATGTCGAGCGAATCGTGCTTTTTACGATCGCGCTTTTTCCATATTATTTTTTTTGTAACAATGTGATAAAAAATAATTTACGTATCGTGTAAAAATAATTTACGTATAAAATATTGCGTGATCGTCGTATTGCGGTAATTAATGCGCGTGCGATCATAATTAGTCGTTTTTGCGAATGTATAGTGTGAGTGTCACGAAGAAATCAGAAAAGGAGGAAGTCCGAGAAGACATCCGGCGACGGCGGATCAATCTTGGAGAAAATTTATTATTTTACACTTGAAATGATCGTTTATAATTATTTATACATACTTTATGTACAACAATTATTTCCAAAATATTAGTTGTTTTAAGCATTGTTATAATTTGAACATATTTTTATGTTGCAGTTCGACGTAATCTGCAGTTTACTACTCCGCTGCTGCGCATTGTAAGTCGGTGAGTGACAAATCTTATATTGATTGATTTATGATATTGATTATGATGTGTGAGGTATGAATCTGCGAAAATTATATTAAATGTATGCATGTAGATACATGTAGATTACGTGTTCTTTCTCTCGTATTAAGATTAAGATTACAAATAAATATAACATATTCTAGATCCATTACTTAATGAATGAGCTAAGATGGATTAATATAATATTTAATCTTGAATTTTATTTGAACTTGTCGATCGATAAATACACGAGGCTCATTATATCGATCATTTATCAGCATATTAGGGAAATACACACCGTTATCTGAAATTATTATGAGAAATTTATAAGAGAGTATAAATAAAATTATAAGAAATATTTTACAAATAAAATCAGCCCGGTAAAATGTGATGAATAATGGTAATAATTTTCGTAAAAGATAAATTTAAATTTAAAATAAAGATATTATTTCTTATATTTTTTGACAAGTACATAGCACAAAAATATCATGAGAATATTATAACATTATAATATATTATTTTTTGAACAGAGGAATTATTTTTCTGTTTTTCTTTACTTTAAATATTTTCTTAATAGAATATATGAAATTGTTTGGACTGTCTGTATCTTTCCAGGATTAAATAATGTATAACTGCAAAAGAAAGCAATATTTAAAAATGTTTTAAATATGCATACGTCACAAACATAAATAAGACAGCATATAAATATTCAATTAACAGCTACATAACATTCCATAAATTTATTTAATAAAAAACATATTACTGATTATTATACGTATTAATTTTTATTCGCCAAGCTTATTTAATTTTTTTATAATTTATCTATTAGGTATGTAATGTAATTACGGATTTAAGAGAATTTTATAGAATATTATCGAATTTTATAGAATATTATATTATATTTTATAGAATATATATAATTTTGATCACTTATAATTTGAAAATTATTACGACTTTGACATTTCTATGCTAAAATTTTTAATTGCGATTAATCTCCAGAATACTGTAATATTAATGTGTTTTGTATGATATAACACCCCAGATAAAATTTTTTCTTCGTTCAGGGATTGTTATCTGTTTTTCTCAAATTCCGTGACTTTTTTCCGACAATTTTATGAATTATTAGTTATTTACAATTTAAAAATGCACTCTAAATGCAATCGACAATATGCAGGCTTCTCTTTTCCACGGGCAACGATAAAATCCGAAGGCCGTTTTGCGCGCAGTGCGCAATTCTTTTCTCCCGCCCTCCCATCGTTTCTTCTTTCCTTTTTTTTTTCTTCGCCGCCGCCGTCTTTCCTTGGCTTTTTTAGCAGTGACGAGGCCGCGAAACTCGCCGGCAGACAACCTTCGGTACGATACTTCGGTTGTTCGTTCGGCTCCAGCGTGGCTCGCGGAATCCGCTAAGAGATATTCACCGGCTTGCTCATCTCCGCCTTCTCTCTCGTCCGAAAGAAAGAGCATATTCTCCCTCGCTTCGGCTCGCTCGCTCGCGCGAACGTTATTTTCTCAAGACGAGAACGCTTTGTCTCCCGATAAGGAAGGCACCAGAAATTCTTGATTCCCTTTCTCCGTTCGCGTCTGACTCATAGTTGCTTTCGGAGCTTTCGGTCGAACGATGAGAAGAACACAAACAACGCAAAAGTCCAAAGGATGTATAAAAGATCGAAAGTATCTCTGAATAAGCTCCTAGATTTTCGTTTCGCTTGAGAATAATTTTCCCGTGATGATGTAATTGCTTAAAGATATTAAATAGTTACATGATTTTTTCATCCCCTCCGTGGTCATTTCATTTCTGAGTGTAAAAAAAATATATGAAAGACGTATGCGATCGATAAGAATTAATATGCATCGCTAGTCACCCCGCGACTCGTTCTTCATCGCCACCCCGTGTTATTAATCCACTTCCAAGAGTCGCGCGCTGATAATTCGCGCGTAACACACGTACACGAAAATCAGTCACTGACGAACGACGCGAGGCGAGAATGAAGGAGAAAAAAAGCGAATGTACCTAACGCCACGAGGGTTGCCGGAGCACCCTCCGTGTTGTGCCAATAGGAGACTCGGATCGACCCCGAACGTGTTCGACTAGGCGAGCGGAAAAAAAGGAGCGCAAAGGGGCGTCGGTACAATGGGGTACAAATCCCACCCTATCGAAAACGCCACGGGAATGATTTCATTAGTGTCCGCGCCGGTGATCGAACATGGAGAGAAAAAAATAAAAACGAAAGAGTCACGGAGGCGGGGTCGAAAAAATTAATGCCTCGGGATGAGAAAGAAGGAAAACTCGAAGTGCGCGATCAGAAAATGGACTCGCGTAAATGGAAATTACACGAAGTAAAGTAATCAAAAGAAATAATCATAAAAAATAATCAAAGTTAATGTGAAAATCGTGATAAACGTAGAGATATTATCTTAAGAGTTATAATTATATGTTTTCGTTGTACGTAAAAATCGAAATAAATGCGAAAATTGCTGCGGGAAAAAGGATCAAACGAAAAAATCGCGAAACGGTACAAAATCTCGTAAGAGTGAACCGAGGGGTTATGCCGCGAAAGACCGTCCCACTTTTCTATTTTAATGCCGCAAAAGAGACAAAGAGCGAAAAGTCTTTCTGGAGATTCGCCAACCGGTGATGTTTACCGTCGAAAAAGAGAGGGAAAGAGAAAGAGGATCCGTTCTGGGAATCCAAGGGAGGAGAGGTATTCGGAGAGGAGCGTGGTGCGAACCTTGCTTAATTAGAAGAGCGTACCGAAATTAAGAAGCAGCAATTAGCCGCGATCGACAAACGAAAGCGTTTGTGTTGTGCTCTTCGGTGATACATCATCGTACGTCTCCATGACTGTTGCTACTATGACTGTCGCGACATGAGACGTTAATGAATTGCATACTCATGATCGTGACATAAGAAAAAAAGGAACAAGAGCCGGATTTTAATCGTTTCGCAGTCTTCACGACGCGAGATCAATCATGCGGCGATACTCTGTCTGCATTCTGCAATATACAATTTCACGCGCCATTAATTAAATAGGTAACGTATATATCAAACGCACGAAAAATATGAAATACATCGTCATAATTTCGCGTCATAACGCTATCATGATTTCACGCATTTCGAGAAAACTGCGTAACTGGTCGAGGATGTGCGTATGTGTACATGCGTGCGTGTTTCGCGCGAATGGATCATTATGAAAATCGGAGACCACAATTTTACAGATGCGACGATTGCGCATGTAAACGCGCCGCGAAAACGAGTTGAAATTACAGTCGAAAGGAATTCCCATAGGCTTTCCCATATATTGACCCGATCGTTTTACCTTTAATCGTTGCCATGGGTACTTCGAACACTGCGACAAAGAGACCAGCATGAAATGGAGATCAATTTGAATTAATGTGATACCATTAAATCGTCAGTCATAGGTTTAGAATTTCAGGAGTGTCCATATTTTCACGAGTGTGTACACGCTCTCGCGGAAGAAATTAAAAAAACACCGCGTAAATACCGCGAGCATGGTAATTAATTAGCGCTCCGTGTTGGCGAATATATGGCGCGATAAGCGGATAAAACCTTCATTCCACGCGAAAACAGATTTACACTTATTGCAGGCAATCAATCCGTACGCGGCCAACAAAAATCACGCGTGTTAAAAAAAACGTAGCGTTAAACGTGATACAACCACCGCGCGGTTTTTAGTACAGCAAAGGGAGAGGAATGAATCTCCGTGGCGAGAGAAAATAAATCTAATGGTTAACGAGTTTTTACCGAGCCGCGCGCCGGGGCAATTAAGAAGAAGGGTGGAGGAGGGTCCGGAGAACGAAGGGATGACAGGAAGGCCCCGGAGGTGAGTCGGAAGATACGCGAGGAAGATCCGCGAGGCGGTAGAAAAGGGGGTTGTATCGTGTTGCACGACATTCAACCCTTGTACCGCTAAACTACGGATAAATACGAAAGCTATGCGCCACGTGAAAGTGGTTAAGAGCCACAGAGAGGGAGGAAGACAGAGCGAACAGATCAGGGATGGCCAAATTCGCGAGACTCTCAGCGAAACGTTCATAATTTCGCATTCTCATTTACGGTCAAATTCGCGTCCCGTCGAGATCGGTCGGACAGATCTTCTGAGGTAAAAGTCTCACGGCAAATATAAAAGGGAGAGAAAGCTCGCGCTCGCGCGGAAATGTATTACGAGGTCGAGAGACTTTATATCCTGATCACAAGCGAGAAGAAATTTCGACGTGAAGACGAACTTTCTCGTGGTTCGGCTACGTAAAAGATTTAGGAGCGTAGGCGTATCAACCAGAGACATATCGCGGCAGTGTATCGTTGCGATGATCCGTCCCTGTTCCGAGCCGAGCGGGAAGAGGGTAACTGTTAATAGGATACACCGAGAGAGAAGAAGGACGAGAATGGGAAAGGGGATGAGGAGAAGGTGTATAGGTACCATAGACGAGTTTCTGTGCCCGGGCTACCGATCGTTCTCTATAATACATTTACGCTCCGGCCTATTATAATATTGTACTCCGGGTGTATTGTCTTTCTTAGCGGGATAATGTTTCGCCGACACGCCAGGCCTCGACCTGGAGCGTAACTCTTTCATTTCCCCTTACTCTGCACCGTACTTCCGTGAGCCGTTCCTCTTTCTTCGTTGTCTCGCTTTCTCTGCGTCTCGAGCTATCTCGTGTTCCGGTTACTTTTCCTCTCTTTCTCCGTTTCTCTGTTTCTTGCTGTTTTTTTTTAAACAACGATCCATTAGCTATTAGGGGTAGCATCCCGGCGCGAAGGAGACGGGCGGCTAGGCGGTCTGAAATAGCGAAAACAATTTCAAGAAATCTGCCCCGGCGAAAATTCGATTAGCCGCGGAAGATGGGCTCGAGCTCTCCATTTGTTTCGTTTCGTTTTATTTCCAGCGGGCGTACTCTGTTTCTGTCGCGCGCTCGCGCTCGCGCTGGCGGCTTTTAATTACTTCGCCGCTGCGCTCGCCGTAAGATCTTCTCTCCCTTCTTCCACGTCTTCTTCATTTCTTCTCGTTGCTTCCCGTGGTTTTTCTTCCTCGTTTAACGCGAGCTACGTGCATCCTGATGTTTTTGCCGATAAGCCTGGACAACGCCGCCGTTCTCGCGGCATCGTAGCTTGATACGTTGCTGCATATTTCGTATTAGTATTTAATCTGACGCATTGATCTCGCGCGCATAAGCCAGCTATTCAGGAATAGTTTCGCACAGGGCGAGCCCTACCATTGGAAAATTTCATCAAGGTCGTTCGTAACACGTTAAAAAACGAAGGGTCAAATAACTCGACTGCAAAAAATATTCTCATTAGTGCGAGGATTATCGCACGGCGCGTAAAAACCGGTGGCGGTAATGGGGTCGTCATTATGCATCAGTTCATTCTTTCGTAACTGCGCATTTTTAAGAGGAAAAAAAATTGGTAGGCTTATAAGGCGGGGACAGTCGACATGATTTCACGGGTGATTTATTGGGGTCGTGCGGGGGACGGTAACGGGATAATCTGAAGGCTTTAGCCGTGGATTAGGTTTCAATTAGAGAAGCCCGATGAGCCGGGCGTTAAAAGAACGATATTTATTGCTGGGGCGTCCGACGTGTGAACGGATTAAGCTCGCGTAAGCCTGGACGCGCCGCATCTGATGCTGCGACTCGCGAAAATCGAACATTTCGAAAGATGACGATAATCTACATTTTACATGTTCAATTATCTAATATTTCATTCCCGGCTTACATGGTAAAGTGTCGTGTTACATGATTGTGGTAAACGCATTAGTAGAAACGTTACTGTATGAATTGTTATGTAATACGTTACACAAGTCGGTGTAAATTGCAAGAAGTATGAACGATGTCTTTTCTCGTAAAGAGAAAGTAAAGAGAAAGAAGAAAGAAAAGGAGATAAAGAAAAGGAACGAAGGAGAAGGATAAGAGCGCCTTGCGTACAGGCCGACAGATGCCTTCCCACGTTTTTTCGTTGAGACATGTGCCCGGCGCGGAAGGCGAAAGGGTTGAGAAATTCAGTTGCCGGCCGGGTGGGGCGGCGGTGGCAAAAAACTGCCCCACGATACAAGATTCTGCCGGTAATCGCTGCGAGCCGCGATTCCACGCGAGCGAGGGGTGAATTCGATTAACAGGCATGGGGGTCATAGTCTTATTCTCAGATCAGACCGCGTCTTTTTTTTAAACCTCTGTCCCTTTAATAACCGGTCGCGGTGCCGCGCACCCTTGGCCACCGTGAAGCTCGTGCGTGTGTAAACAACGATTGTTCATTCACTGCGATTTGTATGAGAAAATTCTCCGATCTACGTCGCTTGTGACGCACTGTATCAAAGAGCTTCTCGCCCCTCGTGATATCTTTGTCGGATTTTTGTCGAGGGCGTCAATTATTCACCGTGATCAGTTTCTTCGAGTTTCGTCCTGTCATCTCTGTTTGAGGATCGCTGTAATTTCTATAAATTCAAGCGACAGTCTTTTTTCGACTTTCTCGAATTGATTGATGTAACATCGATATTCTGTGATGATAAGCGCCGTATGAGAATTCAGAGACAAAAGCAAGCCCAAGCACCCCGCGAAAGATCCCAAAAGAACTATCTCCAAAGCTCTCGATATACCGATAGAATTATTTTGATAGAATAAATATACGTTATCTAAAACAGGGAGAGATTACGAATCATGGCGCGATTATTTAGGTTGGGATATGCTTGGATCTGAATTTTCTATTTGCAAGCTTGATGTTTGCCGATATGCATTTGAGACATGTTCGCCGCATCTCCAACGATGACGACAATTTTAACTTACTTGAGACTTGCATCGATTATATAGGGAGCCCTCGAAACGGAACAAAGGAAACGGCGGACAAAGAGCGTTTAAATGGGAATCCATCTGTACAAGTATCGAGGCAAGCGTGAACCCACCACCACCATATGCGTGCGTACGAGTAACGAGAACGTGTCGCGCGAGAAAGAGTTAATATAAGATTTCGGTCGTTAGAAGAGCGATTATAGCGGAAATATATGAACGCGCGATTACACACCGAAGTCGATCGATTCTTCCTTTTTTTTCATTTCCGACCCTTTCGGTTATAATTACCGGCACCGCGTATCAGCGAATTTGCGAGTTGGACGTCGGATTTGGTACATACATGACTGACCTTCGACGTGTGGGTACGGAGGCTGGACTCCGTGGCGAAACCCTTGCCGCAGATGTTGCAGTGGAACGGCCGGTTCTTCGCCCGCTCCACCTGAGCGTCGTGATTCCTCAGGTGTTGCTGCAAATTCGACAGTTGGATGAAGGCCCGCCCGCAGTCCGGTAAATGGCACTTGTACGGTCGTTCACCTGCGATCAGATACCGTAAGGCGTATTAGAATTTCGTGCGGCTGTGCACGAGCGTACGTAAATTGTGTTACGGTGGAACACGTAACGGCCCCGTACACGCTCGATCGGGAAATTCGCACCGGTCATGCCACGCGATTTTCCTAGAGAGAAATTTTCGTTCGAAATTTACAATTTAATTCTTCCATCGAAAGAATAAGTATCGGTATCCATAAAAAAAATCGTTTTATCGTCAATTATCACGTTATGATAATTTTTATTATATTGTATTATATTACAAATTTATTATATTTAATTTATTTATTATATTACAAGTTATTAGTAACTTTAAAGTTTTATTTTTACAATAAATAAATTTTCATATTTCGATCGATTATCGTATTTGTATCTATTTATAGTAGTCGTAGTACTTTTATCTATTATTAGTAATCATGCGTAAAGTATTCATGTTTCTAACATTTGTACAGTTTATTTTTGATTGGCGTATAAGAGTAGATATCCGTTTAACGTATCGTACATTCAATATTAACTTTGTCCTCGCGGTCTGGCGCGACGAAGATTGATGAAGAGATTGAAACGTCATTAATGACTCGTTTGTCAGCTCGCCAAGTATGTCTCTCATTCCTCGGTTCGCTCTTAAAAGGTAGAAGCTATGTGGAAAAACGCGCTTAGGAAGTGAATTGGCTGGTCAGTGACTCTCGGCTTTTTTCCGGGGCTTTTTTTATGGGCATGCAACAGGTTTCTACATCTACATCGAAGAGTAGGTGGGAAGAAAAATACCGCATTTTTCCTACAGGCAGAAAGGCGCGGACGGCGCCGGTTACTGCGCAAATTGGAAGCAGCTAACGCGCAAGTATTTTCCATGCAAATGCACGATGTTATTTATTGTACGGTCTTAGGAAAATTTCCGTTTGCTTCAAAATACGAATATTTAAGCGCCCCTTCTGCCCCTGTCCGCGTAATAATGATAAAATAACGTAGCCTCTCGATCGTTTAATCGCCTCGATCGATCGGCATTCGAGAGGCAGACTTCAGCTGCCGCTGCGTTTTTATTGCGTTTTTTTCTCCTCTCCACGGCTCGCCCGTTCGTCTCGAGTGGACTCGATTCTAATTCCCACAAGCGATTGGCTCAATTTAACTTTTATTAATATCGACATTCTTCCCCAATCCTTTTTACCCCGGGCACTTGTTCCTTCTGCTCTCGCTCTAGCTCTTTACCTTTCTTTCTCTCTCTCTTTTTCTCTCTCGCCTACCTCTTCCTCTTACTCTCAGTCGTTCCACAGGATTCATCTTTTATTCAGTCGCGTGATTCATCGAAGAATTTCATCGTGTTCGATTTAATAAAAATAACTCG
Source organism: Cephalotes varians (assembly GCA_037157785.1). NCBI lineage: Eukaryota > Metazoa > Arthropoda > Insecta > Hymenoptera > Formicidae > Cephalotes > Cephalotes varians. Next base: position 1,765,253 of record JANQDE010000015.1, read on the forward strand.
AGCGAGCAAAATTAGATTCTGCAATCTTTTATCGCGTGCTGGCATTTGAAACTTCCGAGTATGAAAACGTGTCAACGAAATGCATTTTTAAGCGTATGTTTTTTTTCGAAAGATATCGGAAGTCTCCTTATACGCGATACACGATAAAAGTAGTTGCATTTTAGAATGACAGTATGAGGCACTGACGAGTCTGTTATTAAAGAAAGCGATTTTCTAGAGGAAACGAGCGAGCTGATCGCATTTCTATTTATTTCTCATCTGAGAAGAGTGTAATGGGAGGAGAACACCTTTGTATCTGCTAAAGGTTTTCACATGAACTGGAACACGTTATCATATTTGAATTTATTTATAATAAGAATCCATTCCTATGTATATTCGTAATCATGCAAATTCTGTTCTATATTTTTCTAGAATACACAATGCAAATAAAATTGATGATCACTTATCATTCTCAAACTGATTTATATGACTCGACGAAGCATTTATATGTATATATATATATATATATATATATATATAATTTAGCTAGACTTCTTCGATTTTGCTGTTGTTACAACTTATGTATTAATACGTTTTTAATTACGACAGGAAACATGCGGTCTCGGTCTCTTCACGAATGACTAAGTCTTTTTTTTACATTACATAGGACATAACAATAGTCGAAACAAAGTAGTCCTCTTTTACGTAGAGAAAATATTAATTATGCAATAAGGACGGTTTTGTTCAAGAAGAAAAAAAAACAAAATGTTAGAAGAGGAATTGGAATTTTTATGACATTTGGCTTTTTCCTTCTTCGTCCGTATGTTTTCTGTCACGTTACAATTAAAAACGTATTAATACCGTCTATAACAATAGTGGCTTCGGGGGGGAAGCCTAGTAGTTTCTTATTGTCGACGCTTAATTGCCGGTTGAAACATTTATTTGTAGAACGATGAGCTCGCCCACGTGTACGCTCGCACATACGTAATATTCGCTTTTTTTGTGCGCTTGACGTTACCGGAAGCAGCGACGGTAGGAACAAACGCGTTACGAAGGGTTACAAAGTAAGCATACCTCTCTCTTTCTCCCGTTCATAAAAGGGAAATAATGACATAGAACGCACGACCGGTCATTCGTTTCCACGAAAACAGTCAGTTTTCCCGCACTATTATGCGATAAACGTTGCGCTGACAGGACGCCGAGCATTCTCGCGCAATGATAAAAAAAAAATAATAATAAAAACACATTGTGGTAACATAATACAATACATAGCATTGGTATTTCAAGCGTGCAGTTGGCATTCATTTTTACTACCTCGTTTATCGTTTAATCGACCGTGTCATTCGTTAAGGTGTTAATCCGTAAATGCGCAATATGATAAAACATGATTTATACAATAATCTCTCGTTAATTAATTTTTGTTAATCATTAAATTTCTGATTTACTAAACAAAAGTGACAACATGGTTGATGATTAGTGACGTATTCCGAAAGTTAGATGATTCTCTCGGTAGTTCTGATCGAAAACAACGCATTTTTAAAAATATAATGAAATAATTCCTCATTTTAATAGCTTCTCATTTAATAATTCGCATGGTCTCGAGCAAAATTGCAAAGAGTTATGATTAAATTTAAAATCTCGCGTGCGAAACGAAAAGACAAGGAAAGATGGAACAACGTGGGAGAGAGGAAATAGAAATCGAAGTTGCCTTGTCGAAAAGTCTAGCTCCAATTCTTCGAAACCCCTTTTGTCGATTGCAGGAATTACGAATTATAAAAAACTTTTAATGAATCGGTGCATTTCGGCAAGTATTCATCCTCACATTCGATATCCTGATTTCTCTTAAATTTTGTGAATATTTTCAGGATATTTCATATGCAATAAAGCAAAAACGGTACAATAATGTTACATAATGATAATTAATGATGAGAAGCTATAATTTTAAAATAATAAGGCAATTTATATATATATATATATTTTTTTTAAATAATTAATCGCGCATTTTTTTTTATATTTTGTGTTTTAATATTTCGAAATATCTGACTTGGACAGCTATAGTTAAAATATAATATTTGCTGTCACGTTGCATTTTCGTGCGAGCCATAAATTCTATCCATCATTTCGGGGCCCGGACAATTTCAATTTTATTCCATTAAAAATCGTGATCATTGTTGCACGAATGAATTTATCGCGCCAGACATTCTACACGAATTTCAACATTTAATTTTGACGTTACTACCCTCGAGCTCTCTCTCCCTCCCTTTCTCTCTGTTCTCGGCTTGCCTGCCTCTCTAGTTCTCTCTTTTTCTCTCTCTACCAGCACTCTCTGACACCTTCCAATCCTCTCTCGTTCTCTATCCCTTTTACTCTTTTCTCTCATATTGTCGCTCTACCTCTAGCGTTGGTGCAAATCATTTTCGGAATATCAAACACCTCTGACAGAACGTCCAATGATTTCCCACCCCGTTCGCCCTTTCACTGCATAGCGACCCTTTGACGCCGGCCGCGCCTGCGACTCTTTTCGCGAGATCTCGCGTTCGCCAGGACGCCGCCGACCGTTTGCGAGATTTTTGGCGCATTTTTTTCCCGATACATCTCGCCGCACCACTCGTCAAAATCACCGGGCACGCGAAAAGTAGGTAGAAAGCCTGGCAAAAGCTCGCACGTGGTTGGACGTGTGAGCACGAAACAGCCCGTGGAATCGCCACCTCCCTCCTTTTCACCTTTCCACCACCTCGGTCTGACCGCTGGTGTGTACCGATCGTCCCGCACACCCGTGCGTCCCGAGTCTCGTAGCGAGTAAATGTTATATGCCGGGTGGATAGCCACCCACCCTCTCGCGCTCGACCACCCCCTTCGCAGCCCGCGGCCCGGCCCGGCCCGGCACGGCCCTACCGCTCTGCCGAGCGCGCGGCCCACTACACGTCCACGGCAGAAAATTAATGTCCCCTGCAATCCATGTATAATGCATTCGCATTTCGTTCAACGAACAAATGAACGCACCGCTAGAAAATTTACGTCCCATCTCGCTCACGACCGAGCGTCTTTTCTCTTGTTTCGAGCTCTCTCTTTCTCTCTCTCTCTCTCCCCCTCCCCCCCTCTCTCTTTCTTTCTAACTTTTTCTCTCTCTCCCTTGTTCCAATCTCTGTCTTTTTCTCCTTCTCATCATCCATCCCTCGCACGGGAATTCGCGAGCGGAAACGCGTCGTCCCTGACCAACTCGCGGCCGTACTCGCTCGTTCTCTCTTCCGGTCGCGCGTTTCACCATCTCCCGCTTCCTCCCGCTCTTCCTCTTCCCCGATCCCCTCGTCCCGTACTCCCGGCGTCATCGAAATTCCGGCTGGAAATCATTAAATTGCACGCACTCACACGCACGTGCGTCGTTCGCACCGATGGCCCCTCTCCTGGCAAGCCCCCTTCATCTCGACCCTCCTGCTCTTTCGCTCTTGCGACCTTCTATGACACTCGTCGAACTATCCACACGAGTGATACCTCGAATTTTGGCGTGTGCCGGATAAGGGGCGCTGATTTTGGCGAATACGCACTGTTTCCCGGGAAAAATTGACGATGACAGCGATGGCGCGCGAAAGGCGGAGAACGAATTTATGCAATTATCGGGAGCGACACAATATTTCATGTTACCCCCCCCCCCCTCATTCTCCAATTTTCGCGTGATAAAAACGATCAGTATTGAAAAGATGAGCAAAAGCTTTAGAGTAGAATAGACAAATTGCGAATACAGATTCAATCGTAAAGAAATGTTCAGACATATTGACTTGTAGAGATATCGTGAAGATTCGGAGATCGTATCAAGCTCGAACTAGCCTAGTTACCACATTGTTATCAAGAATCGTGAATGAAACTATTTCACTTATCAGTGTATCTTTCAGCCGATTTTCGTTTGATCAACGTATCTTTTGAAGTAGCACACTTTGTGTTAAGATATAGATACGTCGTTCGAACGATATTCTAGCAATATTAGATCGCTCTGCTAGCTTAGCAGCACTTTTCTATGTACATATAATAAAATACATAGATATATAATTATGCTTCAAGAGATATCGAAAATACAAATAACGCAGACAGAGTTTGCTTTACCTTCATGATGAAGTCAGAATAATGATTAATGACGGTGTCAAGAATTATGTTAGATAAGAAAAAACGCGTAAGAGTAACACTTAAATGCTAAACAATAACGAACGTCAGGCGATTACGTGACGAGAGCGGTCTGAACTTTGTACTTTGTTTCTTTCGGGGCCACGTCGGTCGCAATTCAAATCTTATTCAAGCGGCAATTAATGGTAGGATTCATGCACGTCTAGGTGCAAAGTGGCCGTTAAAAAATTTAAGTTTCTCATGTAGCGCAGATTGCATTAACCTTGGTTCGACGTGAAAGTATTTTCGGAAAAGCTCGCCTCAGTTCGTTGCTAATTAAAGCGCGCTTATCCGCGCTGCTCTCGCTAAAGCGAGAGTCGAAAAGCGATTAAACTTCAAATTTAGCCTAAAAGTACGATGGTAATGTGACAGCTTTCATTAATTTTCTTATATGTCCGGGAATCGTTGACGCTCTCCTACACCGCATCGTTGGAGGAAGCGATCGTTCGCTATGATATAAAAAGATCTCCGTTGTAACAAAGATGATCGTCGATGTACGGAATGTTCCGGGGATAATTTTCTATCACGCGTATATTAAATTAGTTGCGTAGGCTAATAAATTCGCGCTAGTAAACGTCATTCGCGCACGCTCGCGCCACAACAAAAATAGAGAATTAATTATTTAGACGAGTTATGGGCGCGCCGCGTTTATTGGTCTACATTAATTACGGTTTCGCTAGCCCGGCTAGTGCGAGAACCGAACAATTGAGTCGTTGTGTTTTGATAATTATTCCCGTGACAGTCATTAATAATCAAGTGTGCTATATAGTCGATAATTAACTGCTATACCGGAACCGCCTTCTGCTCCCCCGTCAGCCTTTTCGACATCCCCGAACGGATTCTTTCGGAAAACTCCGACGAGATACATTCTGTTCAGTTTAAAGAGATTTAGTCACGTTGTGCGCAAATGAAGACTAGAAATTCAAATCTCGAAGGAGAGGAGAGGATTATTAATATCATTTAAAATTGATTGAATAAAAAAAAAGATGTAGAGAAGTTTTAAAAGTTTATCACATAAAAGGTACATTGAGGAAGAACGTGAGAAAATTCTCTGTCAGTTATATTCTGAAAATAAGCTGTTAACTTCACAGAGGTGTTAAAATGTGGTGAGCGGTAAAATGACCGTTTCGATCCTTTGATGTTAATTCGTTCGCGAAAACTGTCACCGAGAGGTGTGTCCGTTTCGCGGGAAACTCACGCCGGGGAGGGGGGGGGGGTGGTCAGCGTCGGACAGATGAAATTACTTTCCGCGGGAATCATTATCGGGAGGTACCATCAGATTTATCGAAAGAAGAGCGCGGAAGCATTATCGTGGACGCGCCTGGAAATTTATAGGGTCCGGAATTACCATGAAACCGGCGTTAGTGCCACGTTCGGTATAGCGTATATTGTGCTAGGAGAACACGTTACCGGGCACATAGAATTCGAATGAGAGTGAGAGAGTGAGAGAAAGCAGAAGAGAACGAGGAGAGTAAGAGAGAAACAGAGAGAGGAAGAGAGTGAGAGAGAACAGGGAGAGAATGTGCATCCCTTTCCCGAGCAATGCAGCCGAGCGTTTCACGCATGCATGGAAATCATTAAAATAAAATGGCCGATAACAAATGACTGTTGCAAAGAGGGGAGCCCTCCCGGTTGGCGGCCATCTTGGTTCACGTGACCGTCATCCGGGCAACCACGGGCACGCCACGCCCCTTTAATGATTTCTACCCCCTGGCGAATGTGCTGTACGTACGTGCGAAATTTCTCTCGTGTATGTGTGTGTTTGTTCAGGGGTACGTTGGTGTGTGAGTATATCCCCCGCATACGCGGGGTACAGTCATCATCAGTAGTCTAGGCAAAATCACCCTGGTACAGCCTCTTCCAAACTCGCCGTCAGCGATTGTTCTCGAAAGTACATTTCGGCCCGATTTTATGTTATTCGTTGGAGAAAGTGGCTGTACAGTACTCATAGCATGATGAATTATGCACTTGAAAAGTGTATGATGATCCAGTTGGACTCGTTTCTAGTCAGTTTGATTCGTTGCTCGGTAGTAGCGGCATCGCGAAGCCGGCAGGAATCCGCGTCGTGTCATGCGAACATCATCGTATTGAGCGAAACGAATTTGCAGGCACCGTGACTAATAGCACGATTATGATTTCAATTTAGATTTCGATGCTATAGACATACGAACAGCATGTATGCGGGATTGCCATTTTTTCATGTCGCTTAAAGTTGAATTCAGCGAAGTCGCAAGACCAACATTGGTTTGTTGACATTTATGATCGCGAAATAAACGTGGAGATCATTCTCGCGTGTCTGCCAGCGCCCGAAATAAGCCAAATCCGAAATAAGCGAGATTACATTGGGATTCAATTCCGGTTCTAGACAATGCCAGGGTAACGATACGCTTGGGATGACGTCGTCGGCAGTGCCGTTGCATTTTGCAATTCGTCGTCACCGCCGCCGACGTCGTGCGGGCTAGGCGCCCGAAAGTTCAAGGTTCGCGTATACACAGTCAGTCGAGTCGAAGTGAATTTTCGAGTCGATAGTAGGCAGGCGGGCAAGCAAGCTCGGGGAATCTAGTCTCAACCCGGCGGCGGATACTCCGTTTGATGATGCGGGTAAGGCACGCGGGCAAGCGTTCGGGAATCGCGGCCGGGCACAGCAAAGGGCGGTAATAGTTGATCAATAATTCCGTAACTTGGTTAGGCGCGCGTTTATTTTGCCGAATGCGACCTATTCGCTCGGCTGAACGTCAACCGGTGTATTACGCAGCCATGAAAGTTTTATGAGGCAAAGATTACTGCCGAGTCTCCACTTTGTTCCACGTGTCGTTATTACACTTCCGTGCCCGCGTTCATGTCGCGTTTTTCCCGCCCGGAAAACGAGCTCTCTTTCATAATGTCCGAATGCAATGACCAGTTATCATTTGATGTCCCATGTAGATTGGGCAATTTAGAAGGCATATTTATAATTCTTCAAGGGAAATGTCGAAAATAGGGTTAAAATATCAATTTAAGAAATATTAATTGCACACAATTGATCACGTCGTTTAATTAATCGCTACGTGGAGTACAGGTGACTTGAAAAATGTATTAAATCCACTATGAGGCATCGCGAGCCAAAATAATCTGACGAATTTAGTCATCTCATGATGAAGAGGTCGTTATCGCGCGAATTCGCGAGCAAGGTCGTTCAACGCTCGAAGATGCACCGTGATTCTTCCTACGATGATGATGATGATGATGCCAACGAACTTCCTGTTGTTGCCGGTTGGTCTGATCGTGTGCGGGTGGAACATTATTCGGGCATATGGTAGTCCTTTCTCTCTCTCTCTCTTTCACACTCTCGTCTTCCCTCTCGGAGCGGTTCACCTGCCTTGCCCGAAACTCTTTACCTCTTATTTTTTTATTTCCTTTTTTTTTGACCGATACCTTCGCTTTTTCGGACCACGGGGAACACGGGTCGGGGTTACCGACCCGGTTGAGGCTCGTAACCCTTCCTCATCGTTGGCACGCTTATTTCCACGCATCGAGGCCGATGAACCCTTTTTTCTGCGATTGGTTACAACTCCGTAAATTGATCGGCCGGCACGTGGAATATTCGGAATCGCGACACGGAAATGCGATAGACTCGACGAGACTCTCTCTCTTCGATCTCACTGGCGAATTCGTTGCAAATTCGGCGCAAGATTATGATTCTATTATTACTCTGTCATGTCAGTCGTCGAAATCATTGAGTTCAAGAATCAGCGTTTACCGAAAGAGATTCTTATTCTATCATAGATTTAGAGGAACTTGAAGGTTAAGGTTGGAATCGAGAGATCACCAGGTACGCCGGGTTTTCGTTTCTACTTCCGCAGACAAAAAACTCATCGAGCGGAATACTTCGCCGACAACTTTTCTTCTTCGCCGCTGAACGACGAGCTCTAATTTCGGGACAGCCCGTAATTTTTCTCGCGGGCTCAGCCGAGCATAATTTATTCCCAATGCCTGATGAGACCCATTGTCGCCGAGACGATGCCGGCGCTCGTTCGCTCTCGGTGGCGAAGGGGGTTGAAAACGAGTCGAGTCAAGCGGGGAGGGTCCGCGGAAACGAGGGGTTGAAGTGGTCGTCGCGGTTCCTATAGTCAAGAAGAGATGAAAAAAGGAGGACGAATTATATAAGACACCGGAAGAGGAGTACAACACGCCTGCTTCCTTCATCCATCCGCATCCGTCCGAAAATAGTTAACGATCGTTTCAGGATGCAGGACAAGATCATCGCCCCTTTCCCCTAACGACAATCTCTTGTCGCTTAACAGGCATTTCGTCGAGGCCTTTTTTTCTTTGTCTCTCTCTCTCTCTTTTTCTCTTTCTATCTATCTCTTTCTCGTTGTAGAAACGACGAACCTCGAGTCATTAGACAGACCAGGGTAAAAAGGGGTAAAAATTAATGTCTCAGAACGAACGCTCGGCCTGTCGAGTGGCCGGAGCTAAGTCCTGATGGCCCTCGTGTCTTTACGATTTTTCATCGCGAGCCATTTGTTCGTAAGATCCTGGAAGGCTATACTCTCTCTCCACCCCAAGTTGCCAGTTGAACGACCTTTGATTCCTCGATGAGGTTGACGTACAACTGAATTAATAACGAACTACCATTCCGAACGGCTCTAATTATAGATAAAATTCGATTCAAAAGTGAAAAATTTGCCGAGATATAAGATTATCTTGTTTTCACAATATAAAATCTCAAATAAGAGAACGGGAACGATATTGTGGAGATGCGATGCATTGAGAAATGAATGTTTGTGAGAAAGTGAGTTCAGTTGGAGCTTAAGCTCGTGCATCGTCGAAATCGTTCACGCATCTTCGCCTGACGCACACGGCGAGTACATTCACGTACGTTCACACAGGTAGAGCGTGTATAACGCGGACACGTATCGTGCGCACACACAAGACTGGGGCCCCGAAGTTTCCGACGTAAGACGGCGGAGATCCGCCGCGTTCTCGTATGCCGTATGGCGTCCCGTGCGTTACCTCCCACACATGCCGTGTAGAAAGTTTACTAGATGGAAATCTACATCTTATTTTACGGCCGGCCGTGCTCAATATTCTTGACCCGCCGGCCTCGAGAGCGACCGATATAAATGGTCCGTGTAAATCTTTTCAGTCCGAGGCTCGGCATCGACGAGCTGCGGCGCCGATAAAGAGCCGCATCTCTTCTTCGCGAAGATAGAAAATATTATCGGCGTTAACATTATCGCGAAACTTCGATGCGCTTTAACGGCTTCTGATTAATTATATATCCTCAAGAGAGGAAAGATACGTATGTTTTTTTGTTTAGTTAAAATAATATATTGTTGAAATTCAACGTGTATATTTGACAAGTCCAAAAGTCTTGTTTTAATCGAAGTTGGTATCGTGATGACTGAATTAGTCATCCCTAATTAAATACTGAATCTATGCTGCATTGTAATCTCAGATGGAGCGATTAATATTATTAAGTCATTAATAATATCAAGCGTTAATGTAATCATGCACAGTTTTGTGTCTCGCAATCGTAATGTTTTCGCGATAACCGCGTGTGCTGTATCGGCGATATCTATTTGTTCCACTTAAAGATGCATTTTTATTCCGGACTGTCAGCGTGGACGGTTCTCATTTTGTATGGCTTTCATTTTCTCTCTTTATTGGATTATTGGACGGCCGATGCGATAGCGCGCGGAACGCGTCATCGGTAATCGGAGTAATTGCAGATGCAAAATAAATATACGTCGTCGCGCTGGCGGCGTGGATTACCTATACGCGCGCGCATTACTAGTAACTATCAATAACGTGGATGAAAAGGACAAAGAAAAAAAAAGGATGAAAAGAGAGAAATGTTAGCGCTCCGCCAGCATGGCATTTGTCGGCGCGAAGTTATTGCATCCGAGGCTGAGGAGCATTAAGTATCCTTAACCCACTGACCGGTTCTCCGCGGCGCGTTAAAACATGATAGCGGTGCGCCGCGCGCGCGCTCGAGGATCGTATCTGATTTTGCGCAAAAAGTCCGGCTTTCGTGCCAGATTAGAAAGTTAATCTACATTTCGTTAGGTGTAACACCGTTCACCGCGGTGCGGCGTATAAGTGTAATTACACACGGCGCATATCGCGAGACAAACACGACGGGAAGGTTGGGCTTGCAGCCGCGAGTCCCCGTTTACGATACACGTTCGAAATTCGGCTCTCCACTCGAAATCCTTTCCCCTCGCGGTGCAGCCATATGGCGACGCGATTTTTATTGCTGATATTGTTATTCATGGCGCTCGTTGGAAATGAATAACATCCATTAGCGAGCACTTAGACAGAATTTAATTACGAATAAATAAATAACATTATTTTGGCGCATTCGACATCTATTTACATATACATTTTTCGAAAAGCCTTCTACGTTGGTGGAAAATGACGAGATTTCGAAAACGAGTTTTCTGTAAAATAATAATCTGCGCCGGAAGAGGCCAACGCGGATATTTTATTTGTATTTCAAATATTCCTTTTGTTTCGACGACGTACTTATGTTTCGTCGTGGAGAGGGATTTTCGTCTCGCTAGGAGAATCTTGAAGGAGCGTTCGCGAAAGGGTTGCGAAAGTAAGTCAGTAAAGCAAGGGTGAACTTTCGGCCGAATTCAAAGATTAAAACGGCGGTGTCTCTTTAAGCGTCTTGCGAGAATCGCCGTTTCTGAAATCGTTTCGATTCACCGACAGTCCCGGGCGTCATTTTTAATTGCTACTTCCGAAAGTGCGAACGTTTATTCACAAAATGCGATCGTTAATGGATAGAAAAACGGCGTCGCTTTTACGTTGCGCTAAATAAACGATGAATTCACGAGAGCATGAAAACTAACGCGACCTTGCTTTTTATACTTCGACGAATACTTATTACTTCTAGCTGCATCTCGGACTATTCTATATCAGCTGCGAGCGATAAGATAGCCGCGGAAAAAATCACTCTCATGGCAACAATCTGAGGACGCGCTGCGGATTTGCGTGTTGCGGAAAAAGTGAACGCGCCTTGAAAAACGTCCGTGAAGAATATGCAACGATGAAATATAATAGCTTTGTCTGCTCGGAGTTTCGCCGCGTATTAAAAGCGTTACTCTCGCGTATGTATTTTACGATTTTGCTTCTTTAACTTTAATTAAATTATGAAACTGACACGTTTTGATACGGTGGTGCTAAAATACTCGGTATCCGATATTAAGACGCAATCCGATTATTAAATCGGCTCGTACATTAAATGCAAGCTATTCGCGAGGAGCGTTAAATTCCGTCTAAAAGTATCTCGCTTCCTTTCTTCATAACTGAACTCTGCAGAGAACTCTCGAGAGTCACGTGATTTGTCCGGCGAGCTCGCGGTTTCCCTTCCCATTAAATTTTAATTAACTGCGGGTAGGAAAAAACGAAGTAAGTGCACTATACCCCACAATATGCATACTATAGCCCACGTTTTGCTATCCCGCGTAATTAGTTTCATCGACCACTAAGGCCGTACAAGGTGTTGGACAAAAAGGTAGGAGACTCGCCGAGTCTCCGTGAAAAAGGACTTAACCGTTGTTCCTCCTTTTGAGAAGCAATTCGAGTACTTATATTCCACAATCGTTCTTTCGTATAATTAATAATGCTAAGAAAAAAAAACAGCAGAAATAATATACCGTCATAATTTCGACTTCGCGAAAGTTCGCAGACTTAAATCCGACAATCAGATAATTCGCAGTTTCGCAAAATAAATTACCGTCATACGTGCATTTCTAATTTATCTAATTTTTCGCAGTTTTCTATCGCCACAATGCTGCGCAAAAATGTCAATTTACCGGCTATTAGTTCGCCATTCGGATCTGTCAACAGAGCGTCGTGCAAACATTGCACCGAGATTCCTTATCTCGTATCACAAACAGCCGTGCAGTGACAATCGACGCGCGGGCGGGCTCGCAATGAGTTGGAAAAATTGCCAAGGCGATTCGCAATCGTGCCCGTTTCGTAGCGACCTCATATTCAATAGCGGAAGCGATCGCACCCTGCAACAGCAGGCTTGACGGAGCGTATAAAAAAAGATTGACAGACAGTCTATTGTCGAATCATTTTCGTTCGATACGATTCAAGGTCGAGACGGAAAAAAGCGTAGGCGTATATATATATATATATATATATATATATATATATATATATATATATATATATCTTCCTCCTCGCATCCCCACGGTAGAGACTCTATTCAAATTAACCCTCATGGAAAAAATGCGGAACCGCCGCAGAAGGGTTGGTAGAAAATTAGAATAGGTCGATGCGCGCGTCGATAGGCTATGCATATGCACCGTGACTGTGTATGTTCATTTCTTCGACCACGGACCATACGGCGTTCCTCTCGGGTTAATCACTTTTCTTCTTCCGCATTTTTCTTTTCTCACGGAGTTTACCGATATTTTAACGGATACGGGTGGAATACATTCGATCGCAGCAAAAGAGAAACGCAAAGCGAAGAGATTTTTTGGTTTTTTTTTTTTTTTTTTTTTGTAAAATAAAAAATTATGAGGATTCTCTCTAAGTATCTCGTATATATTTATTCAAATAATATTTTTTAAGATAATATTTCCAAATATAATAATCTTCTAAATAATATATTAATTGTATCGTAGTTGTATCGTAGCGTGATGAATGAAATTTTATACAAAACCAGTTGTGCAAGAAAGAAGATCGCCAAGTTCACGAATTTTAGTGTCTGTCGATAATTGCGTCTTTTTAAGTCGCTACAGCGAAGCTAAAACTGAGTGTGTTAATTACTAAATACAGGCCAGTTACATCGCTCGCAAAATTGCATGAATGCATGAATTCTGGCGTACGAGTAATTTATGAGTACGCTACGCTGAACGCGCGGACTAGTATTAGAACTAACGCTCGTTCTGTTAAAACATTCATAGCGAGGCTATAGTCGGCTGGCTGATTAGCTTGCGATATTAATCAACGAAAATTAATCAACTTCCGGGTTTAGAATATTCTCGAAATGCAAAGATTTCATCGATAATTTTACCGCGAATCCGCGGTAATGTGGCCGCTGAAAAAAAAAATATTTGGACGAAAATTCGTTTCGCGACTTATCATTTCCTCCGTCGTCATCTCGCTCGTCATTTTTATTTTTCATGCTCAAAGCGTCGCCGTGTTTAATCTTTCATTCCGCGCCATTTGTGATAAAGGGACCACTGGCGTCGCTCTTTTCCGCAATGCTCTTGGCTCCCAGGACCCCTCTTGCGCCGCTTTCTCATCGCTTTGATTTTTCTCGAGACGTCCGCCGAGAGGCATTCCGCCGCATGAATTCTTAACCGGCGAAATTAGCGAATTAAAAGTGTGAGAGGGACAGAAAAACGCACGGACCCGAAACAAGCTGCCGCCAGAAGACCGAGAAAGTGAGATTGGAGGAAGCGAGAATGTGGCGTTCAGTTCCTTCCTGAAAAGAGGATTCGAGGCTTGAATCTGGGAACCTTCGTCCTTTTCCTCATTTTATCGCGGCACCTCGTAAATACGGATATGCAAGCTCGTTTCCAAACTGTTTCGCGCGCAGAAGCGGGGATGGTGGGAAACGGAGGTCGAGACAGAAGCCTTAATTTTTATTCATGCGCCAACGAAACGGCAATTTTTCGCAGTATTAAGTGGGCTTTAAAATTGTCCGGTCAATTTCTTCGGCAGGACGTGCTCCTTTTTTCAAGCACTGCTATCGTCGTCGCGGCGACGCCCTCTCGGCGCGCTAGTCCCCTTTTCAACGCATTTTGTGGTCCTTCTGATGGACGCAAATCGCGTGCTCCATTCCGCGGAAATCCTTTACAAATTACATCCAATGAGAGTACGTAGTTGCGTAGTCGCTCGAGGGAGAATACCGATGTGTTGTCGGTAACGTGGCTATTACGCATCGGCGTCTTTCATAGCGCGAATTACGCTCATAGACGGATCATTAGGTCATAGATGTTACCAAATGGACGCCTAGATTACGGGCTTTCGCAGCGTTTAACAATCGCAATCCTGTAATCCTTTGAGATTGTCCTAGCGCCATTCTATCTGTGCCGCTTTTCGAGCGATGATTTTCGCAGCCAACACACGCGCCTAGTTAGCGGCTCCGGGAAAACCGATTAGTTCCTGGCGCGTAGGGCGGTCGATCATTAGATTTTGGCTGGGAAATTGAGTTTTGCCCGCTGCTGAAGGGATAATCTTTGGTAGCCTCTGGCCTGCTATGCGCACGGACTCTCTCTCTCTCTCTCTTTCTATTTCTCTTTCTCTCTCTCCAGATGCATCCCGATCGTCGCATACGCTCACGAACGCACGTGTGCATATATGAGTGCGTGTGCGAATACACATACAAGCGTTCACGCGCTCGCGCGGTCGTGCGCGCTTGCGACGGTGGCGGCACGTAACTTCGGTTCCATTATTGAGCGATCGGGCGATCGAAAAATTCCCGCGCTTTTTCGCACGCGGCCACCCCGGTGGGGCGAGCCGGACTCTCATTGGCTCAGCCATTTGGTCATCCTTGCGCGCCGCTGGTACGAGAGGGGGTGAACGGACTCACCCTCGTTCTCGTTCTCTCTCTCCGCACCCTCGCCAGGTATTTGTCTAGGCTACAGATATTGACCAGCTATCGATATCGTGGACACTCATCGATATTATATTCTCCGTACCGCCTGCTTCCCCACCGCCCTATCCGTTCTTTCGTTTCGCTCTCCCACTCCATGGATTTTACCGGTCGTGCGTTCTCGTGTAAATTTCGGTTAATGAATTATATGTATAATATATAGACACGCATGCATATATGCGCGCGAACGATGTAACTCGTGTGCATATTTGCGGAGCGATGGAACGACGAATGGGGAGGAAGGGGGCACGTCGGCACGCCGGCGAATTCCCGCCGATTTTTGAATGCGAACGACCAATCGCCGCGTGCCCCGCCGCGGCAGAATTTCATCGAAATGAGAAATCAATACGCGGTGCAAACGCTATAACGGGATTGTTTCGTTGCAAAAATGCGCGCGGTTTCCGAGTATGCCGCTTTGCATCCGCATTACTTCGATATTAATTAGTATGTGTTATTGTTTTCTCGAGTTATGCACATAT
>JANQDE010000015.1:1781649-1791836 GCA_037157785.1 Cephalotes varians
GAGAGAGAGAGAGAGAGAGAGAGAGAGAGAGAGAGAGAGAGAGAGATATGGAGCAAAAAGACAAGAGATCAAGAGATTGGCTAAAATCAATGTGATTCTTTTTTTCGTCGCTATTTACGAAACGACAAGCCGAAGCGGCGCGACGTGAAAATAAAAAGATAAGCGCCAATATGGAAAATCAGGTTACACTGGATATTATTCTTGTCAAATCTGTGACGTTTGCTTTTATAAACCGTTCCAAGCTTGGAGTCTCCATTTAAGCCACATCGCGAGTACTATGGATGCTGCAGATCTACATCGCGCAAAACGATTCCCTTCGTGATTCATTGAAGAACGATCTGAGAGAACGACCGGAACGATTCGTTACGTCGATAAAGAAACGTTGGGGATCCGTTTACTTTGTCAACGAGCCTTTTCTCGGATCGATTGTTACTCGGGGTTTCATATCTCTCTTTCGCTCCGCACCGATTCGGACGATTCGATTAAATAGCTCAAATACTCGACGCGGGGAGGTCTTTCTTTTGCTCTTTGTTTTTTTTGCTGTCTTGCCAAAGCAAATCTTCGTTAAGGTCAAGAGATTTTTCCAAGGGGCTAGTAGTTGTACGCGGCGCTGACCGTTCGCTTGCGAGGCTAATACCTTCCGAGTGACTACGCTCATCCCTTAATGAAATTCTTTCTACCCGGACGCGACCCATTGGCTTGCCTTTGCAGGCAGATCGGGTTTTCTCATTATTGCAAATCCTTCGTGCCTGGTCCAATCTGGTCGATGTTATTTTAGTCGTAAGTTGCCTCCTACGCAGCTGCAGATGCATCGTTATCCAAATGTCCGAAACCTCGCGGGGCGCGAAAGAGCAGTACGCGGGCTATGGAATGCATTTGTTCGTTCGTTCGTTCGTTTGTTCGTTCGTTCATTCGTTCGATCGTATCTACGAGCATAGGAATATTTTACTTGCACGCATGTTGCATGCACAAAGCAATTTCACACCGGCGCGCATTGAAGTTAGTCACAATCGGGACGCATGATTGCCCGTACAGACAATAACTGCATATTAATTTATTGATTATTGGCTATAGCCTGGGCGATATAGTATTCATAGAATTTACTATAACAGCAATATATATTCGTGCACTAATTTATTGACCAATAACTCGGCGTGAGTTCTATAACGACGACGAGCCCTGGGCAGTGGTGTATGGTGGGGTATCAGGGCTTAACACGTATTATTCTGCATTAATTTACGGGCGGTGCCGATTACGCGGCGGTCAACTTTAATCGGGCGTAATCGAGGAAAAAGCTTACGCGCCGACCCGATGTTAACAACAAGCGAACAAAAGAGCTACTCACCCGTATGCAGTCGTGTGTGTTGCTGCACGTGGCTGAGCTGCTTGAACCTGCGATCGCAGTAGCTGCACTTGTATGGCTTCTCGCCGGTGTGGACCCTGATGTGCTGCACGAGTTGGTGGTTGCTGGAGAACGATTTGAGGCACTGCTGGCACTGGTGCGGCTTAACTTCGTTGCTGGCGATCATGCCACCCGGTCCGACGCCGACGCCGACACCGACACCCAGACCGGCCAGGCCACCGGCGACGCCACCGCCGGGCCTTGCTGTCAATGCACCCGCGCCCAGCTCCCTCGCGTGCATCTGCATCGCGCTCTTGTGCATGAAGATCTGCGAGAAGAACTGCCGGGGTTAGTTGGTACGCTGTACTTTTCGTCGAGCAACGGGGGATGGCAAATCGACCCTGACCGCCGCACATTTCGTAGTCGATCGCCATCGCTTTCACATTGCCGAAACTGAAGAGGTCACCTCGCCTCCTCGGATATCGATCGTTTTGTAAAAATTTTGAATGCGCTAGATTATTTAGCTTTGAAAAATCTTTGTTATTGAAGTAAACGAGAAGCGAGGAAACCTCAGGACAAATGTAAAGAGTATCGTATCATGAAATTGATTTTCATTAATAAAGTTATTATAAAAAAATAATTTACATAAGAATAAGTTCAACTAAATCGTATATTTTATATATTATTCATATTCTAAATAAATATCATTGGAATATTTATTTAAATAAATAAGGAAGAAAGACCTTGCAATTATCATTAAAAATAAAAAGTATGTTATTTCAAGATACTATATTCTTTTTCGCAGTTTCGGCATAGATTTCAAAATACGTACGGTTCGATCGATCCTCGTATCTCTCTTGTTTGCGCTAGTTTTTACAGATTAAGATTAAATTATAGCACTGTTATAAATCGAGAGAAAATCGTATTGCGGCGAAATTATATTGCGACGTTATATCATCTAATCCAAGTTGTGATGATTGAACTTGGCGATTAGAAGTTACCAAGGTCGTGGTACTGCAAGGCCGAGAGCCAACGTTTATAATCGCGGAACGAAGGTGCAGTGCAACTTGACCTACTGACCGATACTACAAGCTCTGATTCTGAAACCATCGTGAGAACTTAGAACCCAATGAAATTTGTAACCTTCAAATTTACAGACTGATTTAGATTTATTGCATTAGATTTATTTATAGCGTACATGTGTTTTATGGGACATGTAATTTTACGATCTCTGCAATATATTTGGTACGTCTGTAATATATATTTACATTCGATCTGTCACATGTTTTTAAACATTCGATATTTGTCAATTTTTGCGGGCGATTACTTTGTCGTTCTGATGCTTACAATTTATTATCGGCTTCGCGTCCATCGATCTTATCACAACGGCGAAGATCTCGAAAATAGAATCGGTCGAAAAATCGTGTTGAGAGTCGCACGTGCAGGGAGAGTCGCGCGGTGATACGAGAGCATGCAGTTCAATCACTACTCGTTCTTCCTGAGCGCCGTGAGGAAGAACCGAAACTGATACAACGGATCGGGCGGCCGCATAGCCAGCGGAAGAACGTTCAATTTCGGGTTCTCCTCGTTCGGGGAACAGGTGTTGCGCCAGTATCGCGGGTGTGGGTGTAGGTGAACGAACGAAAGGGTTAACGTTAAGGCCGTACAGTCTGCGGCAAGAGTGGTCGGGCGAGTAGGATTCAGCGCGAGGTAATAGAAGGGCCGAAAACTTGGCGGAATTAAAGAGAAAGGTAGCGAGGAGGAGAGAACCAAAAAGATGGTCGAATGGACTCACGAAGACGGCAGAGGATTTTATTAAAATATGTTAAAACTGTAATTAAAATCGAAAAATCTCGTGAGAAGTTTTAAGAATCTTAGGTCACCCCTTTCGCGACGAGAGGAGCACCGGGCTCCATGAGAGCGAAAGGGGAAGTGGCAGTCGGGCGGGACGAAGAGAGAATTGAAATTGTCACCGGGGTTCTCAAGTTTCCGCGAGTTCAACCCTTTCCCCGTTCGCCATTCGATGTGACTGCGGATACTTGACGGGGTGACGACGATCTCGGCGCTTGCTGGGCATCCCTGGACTCTTTAATCCCCGTGGGAGAAGGAGAGGCTGCCCGACGCGATTTTATTCCGCGCCTTTTTCCTCGCCTTTTTCTTTCTCTGCCCGGACACGGTCGGTCGGCCGTTGTTCGTCACCGATTTGAATGAAATTGCTCCTGTTTTGCGGTACTCAACGGGGGGAAATGTTACGAACGCCGAGACTCCGTTTAATCGATGTACAAACGGTACGCCGATACCTGATGAGCATTGAAATGCGTTTGCATCGATTTTGTAGAATACAAGAAATATTAAAAAGTTATTGACACCTGCAGAAATGATATATTGAATATGTGGCAGAGACATAACATATTGTATAATTTTAATATAATTTATTTAATTTATATGAAGAAAGTAAAATTAGAAAAAATGCATCTATTACATATTTGTGTAATTTCAATTCGCTTGTTCGATATTTTAAGGTGTAATTGCTTGCCAACACGGTTTTCCCTTTCGAATTCCTTGTCCCTCGTAAACGGACTTTCACGATGATTAACCGGGAGCCGGGAATGACAGAAGGGTTCGTGAAAAAACGGTTTGACGCCGAGGCAGAGTCGCGTCGCGAATTTTTAACGACTGTCTCGAGTGTCTCGTCGAGATTTCTTTAAACTTTGAATGTAAGACGTTTCACCGATCAAATGATTCCTACCTTTGTGTTCGTGAGATTATATTTTCGAAGGCTGATTAAATGATTTTAATTCCGATTTGATTTGCACTAAGTTTAATGTCGAGAGAGATATACAACGATTATTGTTTTTTAACGGTTCGTCGAAGATCGATGTTTGTGAGAAAAAACGGAAATGCGTCAAAGCAGAAGTCATCTAAATTCGATGGTCATTGCTCTCATCAGCTGATCGCGCGAACTGTCAATCTGCATGTTATTGTCGAAAAGTGCGGAAAGATCTATGAGATCAACGATGGAATTTAGTGTGAAAAATTTATAATGAACTTGAAGTGAACAAAGCCTTCAAAACCGATTAATATCGTTGAACTTTGCATACTGATAATTATGAATGAGTTTTTTCACACATTTACATTTAGGTTATGTAGTGAAACGCAGGAATAAAATATACATTGAATATTTAGATGATTCTTTAATTTAAAATTATTATAAATTAAATTACAATTAAACTGTAGAAATGATGCTATTATTGTTTAGCAGTTCTCGAAGATAAAGAGACAGTCATGGGATTTTGACAACATCGACGTACGAACAATGTCGGCTATTATTCTCCGTAGAAGTTTTTCGGAGTTCGGCGAGGATGCCGCGTCTTTCTTAAATTTCAAAACTACGCGGTCATTAATCAAATTTTTATCTCCTGGCAGACGGAAAATTGCGTCCCGACGCCCGACTATACTGGCGGTTTGAATCTTTTTTTCTGATTTATCGCTGTCGCCAGCCGCAAGAAAAAGAGAGAGAGAGAGAGAAAGAGAGAAATCGTACCGGGACCCGCGAGGAAAAATGGAAAAAGGAAGAAGAAAACGGAAAAAGAAGAGTTGGCCCGCGGGCCGTCGGCTTAATGTCCTTAATAATGGAAAAATATATCAAATGACACCCACTGTATTTCCTTAGGAGCATCTCTCATTCTACTCCTCTCGCCCGTTTTCTGTTCTTACATCTTTTGTGGTTTTCATATTTTTGTTATCAATCTCCCTTGTGTCTGCCATTTTTTTATTAACTCTCAGATCGCTTACTTTATCTGCGTTCTTCTTTAATACAGCAAAATCTAGCAAAGGATCGCGATTATTTTCAACCTGCATGATTTATTAATGTGTCATAAAAAACTGTTTCGTCTCTTATTTCGTATCTGTTTTATTTCGACGAGTTATCTTTGACATAGTTGCGCCGACCCGCGGGATTCTCGCATGAAAAATGCACGACCCCGTTTTCCCGCTATTCGAGTCGCGACGGATGGTTCGTACCTCGCGTCGGCAGATCTCCTTCTGATGCTGATGCTCGAAGGGATCGTTAGCATTTCAGGAGGAGCCGGCGTGCAACCCTTTCTTCTTTTTTTTTCCTCTTTCTCTCTCCCCTTTTACCGTGAGTTACGTCCGTGAGTAACGTCGGGCCACTCGAAATGGGCTACTTTATACACTTGGAATACAAAGCGAAGGTCTCACCTGCTGACCATATGCCTTCTCTCCACGCGTGCACACACGTACGCACACACGTGGTGCCCTCCGTCCACCCACGCACGCTGGCCATGCAGCAACGGCTCACATATGGCATATCGTTGTCCATGTACACACGCATGTGTATGTACGTGAGCGCATACGTGAATGCATACGTGTACGGAACAACGTCCAATCTAACATAGCATGACCTGACTCATTCGCGGACCTACCTACCTACCTATCTATCTAAACTACCGCCGCGGATAGTGTGTACTGTAATATAAAGGAAAAGGGGGAGAACCACTACCCTTCCTCCCTCCCACCGGTCCCCTGTAATTGTCAGCTTTAATCCGCCTCAATCGTTGCACGTTGATCCTTCGCGAGGTATGTTGTCTGTTTCCGGTTCAGCACGGACAATCGCTCGTCGATCAGCTGCTTAAAAAGGAGTATCTGACGATTTGATTTCCGCGGAACCGATTCCTGCAGTCTGTCCTGTCTCGCTATCTTCCTACTTCCTGCATCTGTCTAATTTTAGAGTCAAATACGGAGATGTTCCACAATCCTGACACTTTACCTATTCATACACTTATTATATCTCATTGAGAATAATTCATCTACATGAATCGTTTAATTGTAGATAATCAAATATCGCTTATTCGATTACGATAATTTATAATTTAAAAAAAAATTGCCATAATTATAGGCTTAATAAACAATAATAATAAAAATCACATACGAGTTTAATTATTTTATAAAAATAGAGAAAAAAGGATTCGGTTTTGATAAATGTATTGGCTAAATGTTTAAGAAAAAAAAAATGAAATTTCGATATCGCTATAAGCACTACTCTTTTTGTTTCCTTCTACGGTAAGCAAAATCAGGCTTCCTGTTTCGTCGGCGGATAGGATCAAATAACACGACGCGGCACATTGAAATTAAGGATGCCGAAAGGTAGTCGTTATTCTGCGGCTTGTGTGGGATAGGCCGGTAAAGAAAAAAAAAAGAAGAAAAGAAACGGGCTATGCCGCGAGATTGCGCGATAGCGGGTTATCGATCGTATTAATGTGCGTCGGCGGATAGTCAACCGAGCTCAATGTCAAGAGTGCAAGATCGCCAGGCGAATATCGACGATCGAGCGAAAGTCTATCAATGATCGGCTGGCCTTGTGGTCTTGTCTCGACGTCGTTAGTAATGCTATATTCGACTCGGTTCGTATGACTCGACGATATAACGGATACAGGATCGCCATTTCCATCGGGAAACTAATCGGAGACAACGACGCAACGGGAAGAGCGACGTCTATTTTCGCGAAAAAACAATCCGAAAGTTTTCCGACTTTAGCCGTGTCAACTTCTACGAAAGCGATCAAATATGCAACGGTCATTTTTAGCGCGGCATCTTGAAAATGTTAATTATTAACGGTCGTTTTCGACCACTTCTGTCGATATTTTCGAAAATATCTGAACGCTCGTCGTATGGAACTGATTTTAGCTTGACACGTGACACCTTAAAGACGAGAGATCTGAACGATCAAAGATTGTACAGTAGTAGGTATGAAATGGGTTGCGTTTCGATCGTACGATTGTCTGACGAACACCCTCCGTTTAACGGCAAGTAAAGACATTCTCGCGGGTATAACCATAATTTGAATCACGTAGATAATTTAATAAACGGTCATCAGGTAGCGATCTCCACCTTGTGATTAATCGTCGGATTAAGTAAACGAGCAAAGTACATCTAGGGATAGTTATATGTTACGAACGTAAACTACTTGTCGTATATAGTCTTTTCCTTCAATTGACGAATCGTGAACAAGACAGATTTTTCTTGAACTGATTCACATTTGCGATTTCTTTTTCATCCCGATATTATTTTTAATATTATTTTTAATATTTTATTTTATTAATTAATTTATTTTTGTTAGTATCATATTATTATTAATCGTTATTAATGTGTAAAAAACGTCATCAAGATAGAGACTTAAGAAGCATGTTTTAGTTCTTAGATATACTTTAGATATATTTTATAATGTTTTATAACGTTCGTTAGATTCATTAGAGCCGTAGCTATTTAGCACGCATGACAAACACACCCCCGAGGATAAACTCTCTTCTGGCGTCACGTGGTCGCCACTCTCCTGGCGTGAATTTTCGATCCTCGGCCTCAAACTAGCCGTGGAATATATCCATCAATAATTACCTGAGGCGGCAAGTGGTGATGAGGATGCTGATACGCCGGTGGTACGTACGGCGGGTGGCTCGGCGGATGGTTGTGGGGGTGAGGTCGGGGATGGTTTTGATGCTGGGCTTGCGGCGGGAGCGGTTGGGGCGCGGGGGGCGGTGTCCAAGGCCCGTGGTTCGGCCCGTGGCTTTCATTGGTGCCATACATCTTCAGGGAAGAATCTCGAGCATGCAACCTGAAGAGTCCCACCCGCCCCGATCCATGCACAACACGAAAGGCCCCGGCACTGCCGGCATGATTATGAGCGCTCACACGCTCCTCGACCACTCGATATGGAATTTAAAGTCGCGTCCCGTGCTGTTCCCGCACGCGAGAATGTCTCTTCGTTTGATATGAAGGTATCGTTATCGCTTGTAACACGTGACTTCGAAGTTCGCGTCACGATCAGGAAACATACATATATAGAACAAGTTCACACGTGGATCGCTATTATTGTAAAGTTCACAGAGAGTAGCTTTCCAGGATAGTATACGACTAGAATGGATCTCGGTCCAGCCGATGACCGTAGGATCTACGGCGTTTGGTCCCTGACTAGCTGAACACAGACTTTTAACCGTACATTCGTTACATTCGTATAATATTCGTCCGCAGCAAACACGGTGCGTACGGATTGGCTCTTCGATCGCTATTGTTCCGATCAATCTCATCCGCCGATCTTTTTCCCAAACGGCGGCTCCTCATTGTGCACATTTCATATCTCAACGGGGCGAGGTCTCTCCGATCTCGACGGGGTCTTACGTAATCGAAAATGGGGAAATCGCTGCGTGAGGGAGCGATAGCGGCTGCCTTCGCATGCGTTTACGGAACCCCATATCTCTCTTCGTTTTATAATGGCGCGTGTGAAAGATATCGTTTGTCGTTCGCCGCGATTACTTTCCCGATCAGCCAATTAATGCTCGTACACTCCATGGATTGCGCAAACGGCAGATTGATGTAAAGCCCGACGATCATCGGATCTTCTCATTAACTCTCGTTACGATTCCCTTTGATGAGGGACACGACAGCGGTAGGCTCGTCGCGGCACACTCGTTGGCGAAGACCTTACCCCGATCGACCCGACGCTCGACCGATCGTCATCCTTTACGCAATGGTCCCGTTGATCGTTGCGTAAGCACGTGCCACGGCCTTGCACTCGCGAACAAAGTCCTTGGTGCCGGCAAACGATCGGGAAGAAGATTCAGATTAATTTGCGCACTTTTATTCGATTTTTTCCCTTTTTTTTCCTCCAATTAACAAAAATCTGTTCTCCAATAATTTATCGAATCATGCGGTAGATCGAGCAGATTTTTTTATCGTTCTATGGAGTCTAACGTGAACGATCAGCACGTTCGTCGTAAATCTCTCCAGATTTCGATAATCTTGCTGCGTCTTGAGTCGGCATGCGATATCGTACTACTTTCGTTCAACATGCTCGTTGTGTGTCGGATACCGTAGGTGCGCGGTCGTGCAACGGCGGCGGCTGGATGGTCCGTGATCAGGGTACGGGGTCCGCGCGACGAGAGGTATCTGACAAATTCCACAAGACGAACCACGACGTCCGCCAAGAAACTATCACTTTTTCCGCCCGGGAAGAGTTTTTTTATATACACCGGGGGTAAGCCCGCGCGCGGGTAGACCGGATGCAAAAGCGCGGACGTAGCGCTGTACGCCAGCGTGCGGCGTCTCTCGCGAACTAAACTGGCCCAAAGGGGGGGACACGGCGATTTCTTGGTCTCCATCCGCCGTCCGTACGTGCGTGCGCTAAATGGGGGACGGTGGAGAAAAAAAGCGCCGTCAGTGCGCGCGGTGGAAAGGCGCGCTGATAAGGCGGTCGCGGTGAACGAAAAATCCGTCGTTGGCTACTCGAAGAGATATCGATTGAAATAACATGATATATTCCGGGGGGGAAAGCAGACTCGCCAATCGGTATAAGCGATACGGCGGAAACGGCCAATCGCGCCCGCACAGCTTTACACCGCTTATGCGAGCTATCTCTCTTTCACGCAACCCCCCTTCACTAGCTGGTCCCCCCTGCTCTGCCCCCTGCTTGCTATTGCGACTCCTCGTCATACGCGTCCTTCTCCTCGCCTCCTGCCTCTCCTGGCCGTCTTGTCCTCGTGCCCGCTTCTATTCCACCGCCGCCGTTACTTCTCTTCCTCCACCCTCTGCTTACTCGCGGGCGCGCGACCAGAGAGAGGAAAACGAGAGAGAAAGGCGCGTACGTTCGCGCAGCGGGCGAACCGTGGAGTGAGAGGGGGCCGATCCGGCCGGTTCAGGAAGTGTACGCGCCGATCGAAGTGTCATCCTCGACCCAATGGATTTTTCCACTCGTACTCGTCGAACATTTTTTTCTTGTCATCACGAACGATAATGATCCTCCGTTTAAGCTGTTCATCCCCCTTGCCCTGCT